>CM060731.1:79234174-79595942 GCA_030704615.1 Takakia lepidozioides
GAATATTCCCAAAAATACTTTATTATCATTCACAAGTTACTTAATTTCACAAAATCAATTTCCAAAATTTTCAACAATCTTTGAAATATTATAATTTCTGTCGAAATTGCCAAGGTACTACGGTAGTCACTTTCACATTTGCTTAATGATCTGTCAAACTCATTTGTATGAAGTCGACCACAAATAGGATCCAGGATTGCCTATGTAATTAAAAATGGTACACGAACTCCATGAATCGTCAACAAAACATCAAATGTCGAAAAAAGTTGTTATGCCTCACCTTTCACAAATCTTAGTAACGACAATGGTTATCACAATCAAAATTTCAAATGTTGATCAATGTATTGCAAACAACAATTGAAATCATCATGATTCCAACATCAACAGATTTTCAAACGAAGCTGAAAACGCTTATTTATCTGGATTGATCTTCTGTGATCTAAAGTATGACTTCTCAAATATTTTAATGAATTGTGCATCATTCTCCCGTTTGTAATATCTCACCATATATCTGCAAAATTCAATGATGAGAGGAGGGTACATTGTCTTCTCTGTCTTATATCGCTTGAAATGATTGTGAAGAATATTCACCTCCTCCCCTTGATCTACCTACATGAATCACAGATGGATATATATCAATGTTGCAGTTTCACCACAATCAAAGCATTTTCTAAAGATTCACAACACTAAAAGCAGTGGCCGTTTGCATCTTGTGGCAGATCACTTGTCACGCCTATCAACAGGAGAGCCCGCCACAAGAATAGACGACCAATTACCTGATGCGAGTTTATTTGTAGTGGAGGTGCAGGGAAGTGCAGATGACTGGTTAGATTGGCAGTGGCCTATCAGATACTACCTTACTCATGGTCAGTGCCCACCTAGTTATGGTAAGGAGCAGAGGAAGAGAATCGCTATCAAGGCTTTACCTTATACTATGTCCGGATGGAAATCCGGCGCCGAATTTCCATCCTAGATATAATTCGGAGCGCGGCCGGATGGAAATCCGGCGCATCATACCACTAATTTTGTTGGTGGCAATTGCGAGTGAAGACCTCGCTAGTCCTTGAATGTGACAATTTTGAGGTGTAACATAGAAACATTATTTTAACTAATTCTGGATTTTTGTTTGGTCCAGAAATAATATGAGAAATATAAATAAACAAATTTTAATATTGAAATAAAGCGATATATATGATTATTTGGCTATTTTATGCACAATATAACCATGAACAATAATTCTCCAAACATTTTTTGGAGACAATATAAGTATGTATTGTGGTTTTAGAAGAACATCCACTGCCAAGTTGACGTTCACGAAAAAAATGGGAGGATGCAATAAATTACACCATGATGTGAGGTCAGATATGTAAAAACATTTGCACAAAATGGTTGCCATATCAAATAACATACAAAACCAAACATAGAACAATCATGGCATGTGATGAAGAGGATGACATGAAAGAATGAGTCCGCATACGGGTAAGTGCAGACTACACTGGCTCAAAAGCGGCAGATGTGCCCTCCACTGAAAGTCCATGAGAAAAAATTAATTAAATTTTTATTTAAGGATATTTATTCAAATATATTTTTATCTTCATAGGTAATGGTATACTAATCATATTTAGTAAATGGTCTCATCCCAAATTTTTTTTTTATCATTTTTATTTTTATTTTTATTTAGAAATAATAGCTATTTATTATTATCTTGTAGTTTATGAAAATTTTCCATATAACAATAAGCTCCTAGAGACAATAACAATATATATATTCTTAGCAAAGATCTCCACCCAAATATGAGTTTTTCAAAATACTATGGACAAATCGTCATTTTGGGGGTTTTTTGGGTACAAAAAAGTCCATAGTGTCTTGATGGATGGATGGAATTGTTCACAAATTTATATTTGTGTCTATTCAAACATTGTATCTAGTTGTAAAGTCCATATATGAATTGGTTTACAAATAGGTTTTTCAAATGACATTTGGGACATTAGATGGACTGTGACAGTTCATTGGAATTCCCTACAAAAGTCAATAGCTTCATGAGATTGCATCCAAATAATTGTATCCACATGTACATATGGTAAGTGGCTAACATATTCTAAGTCCATTTGCTATGAATGTATAATTATGTGTATAGAATGAAGAATAATATGACAAGCAGTCAGTCGAAAACTGCAAATTGCAGTCCAAATTGAGTCAGTGTAGTCTGCATCTACCCATACATTGATGATAAACATTTATATTTTATTAGAGATTGCAACTTTGGCGTTGCAGTCAGACATAATGTAACGTCAACTGTACATCCGTTTACATCCGTTGGACTTAATGTTATCCATAAATTGAATCCATACAACGGCTTACACTAACCCATTAATATTACAGAGCCTCCTCCCAAACGGCTCGCAGTCAAGGCATGTGTTCGAAGACGCCTCCGGTTACCACAACCACTTGCAACGGTCTCCGCACCCGAGGAAACGGAAATACTTTCAGAGAACTCGAACCTAGTAATAACATTATCATCCGAAATGTTACTTGGAACTTTACTTGTTGAATCTCTTGATGCCCTTGAAGCCTGCCGGGATGTCCGCCATTCTTGCCAATCACGAAGCTCTTCTTTTTCTTTTCGAATTCGCTCCTTGAATGTGACTGGGCAAAACAATTTTTCATATGATAAATGTCAGATGAAATGTGGAAGATTTGTAGAAAAAATGATAAGGTAAAAGTGCAAGTGGAAGACACTTTCAAGATCAAATTTTCCATAAACAACAAACAGTAGAATAAGTACATACCAAGGTAATTAGGTTCATTTTGTTGTGGCATCCAAACACGAGGATCAACATATCTTTTATACCAAGCCCAATAGGCGTGGTCGCGACCAATAGGCTTACAAAAGCACTTGGCAGGGTTCTTGCTGATGTAATCTACGACTGTTGAAGCTGCAGTCATTTTTAATATATATGGCCACACAGCTTTTGTCATATCATCCTGGTCAACCAAGCCCTTTGGTGATGGCTTGCATGAAATAGGGAAGAATCCAGTATTTGGTGGGTTTCAGATACCTATTGATGGCTCATCATCGACAAGGAGTATTTGTCTCTGCATTGCAAAGTGTATACCAGGGTACTTGGCAAGAACAGTGCGAATATCCTTAACAAGATATTTCATCTCAGGCATGATGTAACCGGTAGTGTATTTGCAATCCGTAGCTGACCAGATGAAGCAAAACTTCTTTGCAATTTTCGTGGAAACTAAGCACTTGAGCATCCTACAAATAACATCTCTTTCAGCACATGACCAAATCGCCACGTGAAAATGTATCAACGCAAGGTTGAGAAACTTCAAGATTCTGAGCCGAGGAACCACAAAAAGTTTGTCGGGAACATGAACTGTAACTTTCCTGAAACGAAATCTCTCCTTAAGCAATTCACCGCCGATTGGAGGTGGCCGGTAGCAGAGGAGTCCGTTGACACTCAATATTAACAACATTCGTTTCCTCTTCTCCGATGTGGCAGATGAAGGTTAATGGACGATGTCATCTTGCGCAATTCAAGGAAATAAATTTCAGTGTTCCCGTCGTCAGAAACAACACGATGTAGTATTTCTTAGTTTCAGAGTGACCTCTACGTTTGCCGAGACATAAGTGTCCCGACAATGGACTACTGTAAAAGACCAAGAGTAGACGATATATCGAACAGTTCGAGATCATGAAAAAATGAACGTCGGCTGTCAAGTGGAGGTTAGCGGACCCACCTTGTCGAGAGGCGTATTCAAGAAGTTTTGCGGCTCCATACTCGCTTGTATAAAAATTACAGAGTTAGATTGGGACCGCAAACAAACTGCAAGCGAAAGTGGAGAAATGGTTTTGAAATTTACCATTGAAGGTCTCGCAGAGGAACAGTGGATTCCCGCGGGCTTGGATTGATGAGGCACCACAACATCCGAGGGAGTCATCATGTATTTGGAGTCCGCTCTTTTTTTCTTGTCAGCCTTTTGTCTGTTGGAAAGATTTCCTGCAGAGGAAAGAAATGGCTCGGGGGCTCTTTTTCGCCTCTTTGGTGCAGAACGTTGTGCCACCAGTTCAGGGTCAGGTTGTGTTGATGTTGGAGATATTTTGCCATTGAACGAAGGGGGGAGTGGAGGGGCAACAATAGGCAAGCACAGAAAAATGTCCCTTGAGCACTCGACATCCTGGATGGAATGAAAACGCAACGAAGGAATAATTTACCTCGGAACTGCATTCCAATGCAAAGGTCGTTTGACAAGAAGGTCATAATCTGCAGGTTTTCTAACTTGGAGCGACAGATGAATATCAGACCCCAAACTAAGTGAAACTAGGAGAATGAGCAAGGAGCGAAAAATGAGTTTAAGTCACTTGACCTACAAAAACATAAACTTACTCAACCCAAAATGGATAACCTGTCACAGCAGCTCTGGGCTTCCTCCACTGCTCTCTGGAAACCATCTTCCGAAGGAACTAGAAGAGGCACAACTATCATCCTTTCTCCGTCCCTTACTCATTTTCTGATCAGAAAAGAAACCTCGGAGCCAGGTAGAGTGCAATTTTGCACCCTCAAACTACCCGGGGACCTTGAACCCATTGGATTCATTACGTGCCCCCCAACAATCCCGTAGATCGCATAAACCTATGGAACCTGATCAATCACAGAATGACAGAAGGTGCTTGCTGGAGACTTCAATATGGTGGAAAATGAGGAAGATAGAAGGGGTTAGCAAACCCCTCCCCCCTTCACTATCATCTACATCACTACAACTACTAATTGCACCTCTATGGGTACAGCTTCATACCAGACAACTTCTTTGGTTCTCTCTCACTATTACCCAACCATCATGTGACTTTCCAGGCATCCCAAGCGACCCTTGCACCTCTCTATCTTGATTCATCGTGGGTATAGGCCTCATGGCAAACTTCGGGCACTTAAGGGTTTTAATTTTTTTTCCCTTCAAATAATATTCAATAAGGTTTCAAAGGGCTTCCTCCCCTTTCTCTTTAAAAAAAAAAAAAAAAAAGAAATTGGTAAAGGGCTGGTGAAAAACAAGCGGCCGGACGCGTTTGGCTCCTCTTTGCGAATAGTGAAACCTACTTTCATCCACCATAAACCTGAAAATTCATCCATTTATTTTTCATAAATTGTTTAATAAGAAATATGCTATCTGAGGGAGGTATTACCTTGAGAAGCATATCAGGAAGTAGTTTTTGGCGAAAGAGAGGAGGTTACGCCTGGGGAAGGCACAACAGAGGCTTAGCAATTTTTGACACTGAGGCGTGGTCTCCTCTTTAGAATAAAGATTTAGAATAAAGAGGAGCCAATAAACCCCTTTCATTTATGGGGGGACTGAACCAGGTCAATGCACAGGATCAGCATATATGCTAAACCACTGGGCCCATGTGCAACCCTTAAATCACAATCAAAATTGTTGTTAAGGCCTCAGGTACATGCAGCACCTCCGCAAAAACTTGGGGATTACAAATGACACAAAGTTCAGTTGCCTTAAGCTGGTGATTGAGAATTACATTCAATGAAGATGGACTGACAACATTCTTTCATGTGAGAACTGAGAGTTGGGTAAAGGAGGGTCCAGTGCGAAGCTACTCTGCCCAACAGTCTACCAACTGAGCTAACTGTGCAGAGCACAAACTCTAAGCTGTGCAGCCACTAGAATCCCATGGTGGGTCATTAGACATACTGACATGCATGAACATGTGGACTCCCAGCCTTTAAGTGCCTGAGAATATTTGGATCAGCAAGCACTTGGAAGCCTGTAAATAACATTTCCCTGAGAATGGAATTGTGACTTCACTGGTCAGTTACAAATCATATGGTCCTGATATCTGTCCACCCTCCAAGTTGATGAACCACAAGGGTGGCCTCATTACAGTCCTGTACTGTCGGCATATCTCTGCTCTTAAGAATTGTGATATCTGAAGTTGCACTCCTATTACTAGCTTGGAGCGTTCTACATCCAGATCATAACCATGGAGGCAAGCACAGCATGTTTCTGGTACAAGAGGAGGCCAAATATTACACCCTTAGATTACATTGGCTCTCGCAGTTGAAATAAAAGGGGGGATTAATATACTGCCTTTGCAGTTGGAAGCCCCAAGCTTCTGGGCCTGGAGGGAATTCCCACAATCCCTTGGCTGCAAAAAGAGGGTGCAAAAAATACTGTAAGTATCACTTTTGTTTTGAATTTTCCATTACTGTCACCCACATTCAAAAAGCACTTGTATTATACTTGGGCTCCACAAATAAAATAACAATTGCATTTTGTCAGCAATCAGACTTACCTCGAGAGTCTTTTTGAAGCAAAGATAGACCTCTTTAATCTGCTTGCTGGAGCACTTAAGGAGAGGTTTAAAGCCTGTATAATTCTTGATGGCTGCTACAATATCGCTTGCTGCATAATGGGTTTTTTCATCCGGGACAAAGCCAGCATTGTCCAATATTGCCTGTAATATCCAATAGCAAAAATCCAAATTCATTTTTATTACAGGGTAGATGCTAGAGGTACTTCAGACATGCAGTGCTGTATCTTTATATGCTGTGGTAGTTACATCAGACCATCCCACACCTGCATACATTTCCTTCAAAGTAAGATCTCCACAATTAACCCCGCACCTGATCATTAGAGACTGTTTCCAGAAGTGTTGGAGTTGGGTTGGGATATGGTAGGCTAACTTGAGGGTTAGATGGCCTTGAACTAAGATTGTTTATATTCCAAGCGATCGCGATATACTTTAAATAGTTGGAAGGAACGCTAGTAAAGGCAACTCCTCTAGCATTAGACACTGACCACCTATGATTGTAAATAGCAAAGCTGTTCACAAACTAAAGATTGTTAAGGCTAGATATCAGGCTCCCTATTTCATGTGTAGATAAATACCCTTTAACTCGACCAGCACAGATAATTTGAACTCCACCCACAAAAAGAGAACAATTTATGTGTGTGCACAGGAGGCTTAGAGGGCCTGTGGGATGCTGTAGACCAACTCAGAAGGATGAAGGCAAACATACCGAAAGATCATATTTTTTGCGGAGAAGAATGCCCATCTCAAAATAGGTAGCCTCATCGGGAATAATTGGAAAGGCACAAGTCCCATGCTTCTCTGTCACCATATGCATTGAGATCAGACAATTACAAAACACATCATGTCACTGTTCTAAGTACCTTGGAAAACAACAGCAATGCTGCCCGCGAGTAAAATCTATATAGATTCTAGATTGCAAAAACTGAGGAACCTGAATTATGTAAGTGCATGAAAAGTTAAAATAACTTCCACCTATAAGACACCAAATTGAACCACAAAGAAGGGCCGGCATAAATGTGGTGTCTGTATCTGCCAAGGTATGGCTCATTATACTTACCCCACTGTTCAGATGATACAGAATTGCAGCCGCCATATTATCAACAGTTTGTTGCCACAAGCAATATTCAATGACCAAGTTAGGATTGATCGTAAGATGACAGCAATAGTGGAATGCACACAATGATCTTCTATGGACTTATATACAAGCTAAGTAAGCAAATTGGCAATGGAGTTGGACTGGAATCAGATGATTCTTATGTTAGAAGGTAAGAAGTAACACATAGAAGATGGATGCAGCTACGGCACATAGGGCCCTCAAGCAGTTGCTGAGCTGACAAACATACCAATTTAGTCACAATTGGTTGGAACCTTTAATAGGTTGTGCGAGTCAACTGTATGGACATTGGATTGCTGGGTCATTGATACCCAATGTATTAACATGGACCAACTAGAAGTCTCTTCAGGCGTGGACCAGGTATCTAGACTTGAGACAAACCACCCTCCATCTTAATTAGCCTGGTCAAGCTCATATGGCAACCACATGCCATGTGTGCAACTTCATAGCAAGGCTGCTAATCTGCTAAAAATGTCACTGGATTCAGCGACTGCATGCCCGGATTTAACATTCAGCAACTAGATTGCTGACCACTTGTAGCATTGGAGCACAAAGACAGCAGTAGCAAAACTGTTAATGTACCTCATGCTGCCAGAAGGTGCCTTTTGACTTCCCGTTGCACTGTTTTGGTGACGAACAGCTGAGCGTTGGCCAGTACTTGTATAGATCATCCATGATATCCAGAATCTGTTAAGCGGTGCAGATTGCCACTTCATTCTTGTGCAGTCAAGTTTATGCCATTAGCATTCATGAATGATCTTAGAAGCAAAGGCCCAGGAATCTGCTACTTTCAAGACCCTACAAAACAATGTGTTTCACTAAAAATCTGTTGAAGAGAAATGAAAATACCTTGGTATCATTGAATCCTGGTCCAGAACAGCACTCGGGCCAAGACCCATCATTGAACTCTGGCCATACACCATCTGCCATCACATTCATTTGAAAGCATGATCATATAAGTCAAAGAAAAGAAGTCTGGAAGGGCATTTCAGCAATACTTTTCTGACACACATCCACAGCAACTCCTCTAATCAAAATTGCTAGCCATCCAGGCCTTTTGAAACGTGATGGCTTCCCTCCAGTCTGCAATTATATTTAGGACAATGCTACAGGTTTGAGACTTACGGATGGTGAATTCCACAGGATCAGTTAAACTGCACAAGCCACAACCACACAACGACTCAACACATGCTTCAGAAAACTCCTACCTACCCTATTGTCATGAGTGTCAGACTATGCTCACATTTAACATTCATACATACACCTAGTAATAGCAACATGAAGGTATTGAGGGCTAAAAGGAGGCTTCACAACTTCTTCTGCAACATATCAATCTCTGGTGCATGACTTTCAGAGTTGATACTTTGCTTCTTGTCTTCACATTCTACCTACAATAATGTCAGTCTTGATGCAGCGATACCATGCCACTGCACCCAACATTCAAATTCCAGTGGAGGGATCTCCATTTCGAGCATGCAAATTTAAAAGCAAAGTGATGGAACAGCTGCTTTAGGATCATAGTTCAGTTGTGTGTATAAGGGCCTGCCATGGTTTTGGTAGCAATAAACTAGCCATTGGATGGGATTTGAGCCTTCTGGACTTTGGTGGAGTTAACCCCCTTTGATCTTTTGGTCTACAATTTGGTCTAAATTGGAGAGTGTCTCCGATAAAAACATACATATAGGTGGTCAATGTAGACTGTCAGACATAACGGCAACACATCAACGGTATGGAGAGACATACCTTTGACAGCAGGTGCCCTTAGACTCGCAGTAAGTTCCTGGCCATTGCTGTGAAAACAGGAAGTAATCGAAATTTGATGATTCTGTTCCCCGCCATAAGTTAGGAGTCCAAGTATTCAGTAGGACTAGACAATGACAATAGGGACCAGATCGTAATTACGAGCCTACTTCCACAAGAGCTAAGTACACGTTGTTGTATTCTCTTACAGATTCCACTAACAAGGTCAGACAAGATTACCAGCAACCAGCAGAGATTCTTGAGCAGGGAGACTGTGGTAGCCCACTTTCCCATGGGGCCAAGAAAATTGTTCCTGGATAGGTGTGATCATAAAATGCTTAGATTTCGGAAGCCATGCCTGTCGCGCCTGTCATATGAGGAATCTCATAGGTTGCACCCCCGTAGAGGTTAACTTGACAAAGTATCATAGGACAGTCCTCTCATCCCTCTAACGAATCATAGTCATCCTGCTTTGTACCGAAGGTGAATCAGTTTTACTTCTGATTGGAAGCCACTCATTCCTGATATAGTCATGTAACATAACCTCAATCAACCTCCAATATGCACAATCGACTGAAGTATGTAGTTGGAAACGCTGTAATTCTCAAGAGTTTGAGAAAAATATGGCCACCACGGGATAGCTATTGCGTCGGCTCAACTACTATAGGGGACAGTTTTGTGGATACCAAAAGGATGACATTGCCAAGGATTCATGGCCCTACGAGGAAGGAGAGAGACACACACATACACACAGTGACTCATTCATAAACTTACGTGCCACTGAAAAGATATGACTGCGCTAACCAAAAATACTCGCGAGCGGCTCGCTGCGTCCCTCTGAAGTGCCTTCCGCCAGGTCTTTGGCTAGAACCGATCCCAGGCAGCACAGGCCCGCCACCAAACCAACCCAATTCGTGACCATGCGGCTCGTTCTGTGCTGGGTTGCACCCATTATTCTTGAAAGAGCAAGAAGATACAAAATTGGGTAAGGAACAGACGAGAGGGTGCGTGAACGAAAGGAGGAGATGGGTTAAGTCTGTAACGCGATCTTTGGTGCATAGATAAGCAAGTGTCTTACGTAATGACTATTGGGTATCTTGAGATCCAAGGGATTGTACCATTGTGGTGTGCCTGCAAGTACCCACCACCTTCGTGCACCATTACCAAACACGCAGGCGCATTACAGGCTTGTGCTTGGCACTTATTAGGGTTAAAAGCCGTAAGCCCAGCCCTGTTTGGTTATGGTTAACAACAACTTCGAGCTCTCTAAATAGCTCCTTCAACCTCCGAAGCTCGGGTGTGCTGGCACACATGAAATTGGGTAGGCACATGGACGCCGCACTAAGTATCCACGCATCATGCATGACTGAGGAGCCCACAGTAGTAGTGCAGTGAGAGTGGCCCGAGTTGTGAAGGTTGCGATTGTATTGCCCATTTTACGGCTCATCGTCGAAGAAAGGGTCCACAAGGGGCCTAGAGGCCGTAGCCTGTAGTGAAAGAATTTGAATTCTCTATGCCACATGGCAGCCTGTGGATTTGATTCTACATTGCACTTTTTGGGTGTCTTGCGATCATCACACGAGTTTGAGTTGATGTCGATTATCGTTGAAAAACTCGAAAATCTTTTGTACGCTGTGAGTCAGATTCGATCCTTCACCTAATCAGCATCTTCATTCAGCGGTGGGATTCAACCTGCACTGATCTTACTCCCTAGTATTTGCCGCAGTAACCACATGAGTGAATCACGGCCATGCTGCTGCCTTGGTGCCTGGAAGCAAATCAGTCTAATGCAGCATTTGCGTCACATTCCCCACCTCTCTAGGGTACCGGTTACGAAGCCTTATGGATATGCAACCTCATCGGAACTCACATTGTGGGTGAGGTGCCTACGCTTTAACCCATCAATCAGGGTCAGCAGACTGTCCCTCTCTATATTCACCCAAACCCAGGAAGACCAAGGAGTAGATCGAGGAGATGTATGTCGGGCCTCTTTTGTACATCACGGCCAGATTGTGGTTGTGCGTTGTATTTCAAGGGGTGACACGAGGAAGAAGTGCATGCGGCAGTAGGAGCTGCAGCCTCTCTCTTGCAAGTCAACTGGGAGGTTCTGCGACTGTCGCCTTCCTCTTTCGCCCTTTTGGCCCACCACATGGATTTGTAGATGTGTTCTGGGACGGTGAATACATTCTTTTCCTGTCTTCTCCTCTTCCTCTGCATAAAGTCAAATACAAACCACTTCCCCTTAAACTTTGGGGATCAGATAGAGCACATTCGCCACTGAAATCCACAACAATGTGGGATAAATTACGTTCTTCATAGGAGAGGAAGGTGCGAAATCAGGTTCTCTCTACCTGAGACCTCAATTCCTGTGGATGGTTTGCGACCCAGTTAAAACGGTCTGAATTGTCATATGGACACCGACAGCAACATGATCAGTATCCATTGTGTTTAAAAAGACAATACAAATTGGTTTCTTAATCAGGTCTTTCTTCCTCGCTCCGTGGTGTAGGAGGATGTGGAGACCAAAAAGAAAACGAATGAAGCAGGGCTACTCCTGATGGTGGGGATTCTTCTGGGTGGCTGTTTTGGTTACAAACCAACTTCCTGTCCTACAGCTCATGCTGCTACAGCCGAGGTTCCGTCTTTCTTAATCTTCTCTCAAATCCTGCAGACTTTAAAAGTCCCTGGAATTGCTGATCCGATTACTTTGTATAAATTGGAAGCGTGACCCAGTTTGAAGGTCCTCATTGTGCAATTTTGCCTTCTGTTGGGATTTATGAAGTTTCCTTCTACCTGTCAATGTTTGAAGTATGTCTAGAGGCAAATGTTCTATATTGGGTCCGAAACCCATAAATCTTGTGTAAATCCTGATGTGGAAGGGATCCTTTGCATCCCCAGATTTTTATAAAGGGAGCACCCACTAAAGTACCAGCTCAAAAGGCTACATTTGAGGAGAGGGCTGTATATGCCCTTGACTATATTTTTGCAACTGAGCCTGGAGGCAAGGTATTGCCATCCCCCTTTCCCCATCCCATCTTTACCCTTCTTTGCTGAATGAAGATGTGGTGAGAAATCTCACAAATGAATATGCATTATTGTCCCACTTATGGGACAAAAGCACACGTCGAACAACAAATTACTAGAAATCAGGTAGGGACAGCCATTTTGTGGTGAAGGGAAAGGAGAGAGAAGTAGGGAGGGATGAGCAAAGAGACATACGGCTACATAGACGATGACATAAGGAGAGCGAAAATAAGCATGATGACTTGACAAACAGAGATAAACAGACCACTGAATGTCTTCCGCTTAATGACTTTAGTTTGCTGCCCTTGACAGGCAGCGATCTTACTGGCCATCTGTGCTATGTCGACAGTTTTTGGAGGTATCCCTCTATCCTCCTCTTTGTCTCGGTTTTCTTTTCATTCCCTGGACTTGTTTCCAGTCTGTGACATGGGGGAGGACATCTTGGATGACCTCAAGGGTCTACCCACTCTCGGCACTAGACTGAAATTTAAACTCAGGGCAGGAAGCCTACCTTTGAACAGCAAACAGAAGCAGAGAGGAAAGGGGAAGTGGGCAGCATGGACATTTGTTGCAGATGCGGGCACCCATGTAAATGAGGTACAAACCATCTCTCTTAATCAATCATGCTATGCCTGCTCTTTGTTGTTGCATTGATGAAAAGTAGGATTTGGGGGAATAAACAGTATGATGTACATGGTGAGCTGAGCTGAAACTAGTCACTGATATCCCTTTCAGCAATTGCTTTCTTCTGCTCTTGTAGCAGGCAGGGTTTCCAATGTTTGCTTGACATGTCAAATGCTTGGTATTTACCTGTTTTGCACAGCATTCCTTAACAGGTTTATGCCGCAAATTGATTTGAGATAAAGATACAAGCAGATGACTGTTAGCTGAGGATTTGTTCATGATGCAACAGGGATTCAGTGTAAAATGAAATTTGTTCCCAAGTTGGTGCTGATGTGCAGGATACGTTCAAGAAGAGGCTGGTTGCTGTCCCTCTCACCGTCGTTGGCATACATGGCCACAAGCAAAGTATTGTGGTCTTGGAGATCGGGTGAAAATAGATATGGATAAGGACATGCAGGTAGCCCTTCCTCTTGCAACCCGCCATGGATCCAAGGTTGAATTTGTCCATTCCTCAAATGATCTATGCCATTGACCCTGTGTTTGGGTACCATTCTAGTCTAACATATTAGGTCTTCAAATTGTTTTGGCAATTATCAAAAAGCTGTGTCCTCTGTTGGAACATCACTGAGCTTGACAATTTCAGGTGATCACCAGAAAAGGTGTTGCAACAGCAACAGCAGCCAATATACAAGCCTGGTGTTGGCGTACTTATCAGAGCTGAAAGCAGACATAGTGGTAGAGCTTGGTGAACTGGAGAATGTACATGTTTTGAAGCAAATGCTTACAACTCTGACAACCTATGCAAACAAGGAAGTGCCATCAAGGCTCAATTCCCTTCCTTCAGTTACTACCGATCCTGCCACAGTGCTTGCAGGCGAAAGGTTTGTATTGTCAACCTTTCTTAATTTTGAGCACAAACATTTGGTAATTTTGCATACTTGCAAACGAATAATCTGGGTCATTCTTTTCCCTGTAATAAGTGTATCAACTGAAAACCCCTGACTGATTAGGAACAGTCCAATTTAGTGGATACTTTTCAGCTTGCTTAGCAGAAAGCACTCGTGTCTAGGTTGGCTCTATTTGTACTTATATTGTGTGTCTGCCTTTATGCTTTGACATGCAAAAAATTGTCCTTTTGAGACAGCACTTAATGCAAGGAAATGTTCAGAACTGTTTCCTCTGTTTGAATCTCCACATTATTCATTTTCCTGGAGTCTCAATTGGGCCATCAAGCATTTTGCCTGGTGGCCCTCCCTTAGCATTGTGCACCCCTCCAATCACCAGCCATTTTACCTTGTTCTAAAAACAGGGAAGTGACTAGAAAAGTACAATGTTTGTCATACGACAGCAGTCTGAAAATTTGTTGAAACTTGTGCATACTAAAATGTGTCAGGATGGCAGGCTTCAGAAAATTGTGCCAGTAGCAACTAGGGACATGGTGATGCGTATAATGGTTGAAAGGGCATTACAGCCAGGGACCGCTGCTGTGGCAGGAGAGCTCTTGCATTTTGATGGCTTTGAGTTCTGTTTCAAGCAGTGGTATATCTCAAGATCTCTCTCCATGTATTTTATGGCTTGCAGTTTATATGTCATGCCGTTTGTCAGGTCATTATGGCTCTAGAGGCCTGCAAAATAAAGCTTAAAATATATTAAGATTGTAAGAGTATGTTGATTTTCTGGCCGGGAGAGCAGGCCAGAGCTGGTTCTGTCAACAGAGAATCCAGATTATCAGACAACATTAAAGCCAACACCTTAGACACTAGTTCCGTCAATTTTAAAAGATTAAAACTGCGAGTTTGATGGTAGTTTTTAATCTGGTGCTTAAAGCATGAAGAGCCTGTGTTGGATTTATAAAATTATACAGTCAGCATGGTTTACAGTTCACTGAAAGATCAGTTGAAGGGGAACAACAAAAAGCAGGTGCAGAAGACATGGCTCAATGACTCGGTACAGCCAGACCAGCTGCAGGCAATGGTACTGGCCCAACTGGCAGAGGATGCTGATGTTGGAGGCGTGCTGGACGAAGTAGTGAGCGACTATGGCAGCTCCATTCTGCTGCAGGGCATAGGTGATTCAACCAAATAAAACCTTTCATACTTTTGAGTTCGAAGTTGATACTAAATAAAAAGCATGAAGAGTGATATTTGTGCTTAACATGTACTCACATGTACATGGTTGGGTGTTTGCTATTTACCTTGTAGGTGCTTTTGCCAACCCTGGTGAGTGCTTCAACTTCTGGGAGCTTCAGGCCCGAGCTTTGCATCATGGGGACCTTGTGGGTGCTCAATCCATTGAACAAAGGGGAAGTTTTGAGCTGGAGTGAGGATGATGAAGTGCTTGTCCTAACAAGGCCAAGCATGTAAGGGGGAAACATGGAGTGAACTAATTTTTCCCTCTGAAATGTTGATTCACCCCAGAGGGAACTACCGAGTAATTTCGTAGCATGCCGAATCTCCAGAGAAGTTAAGAATCTAGTCTTTATCACAAGATTAAATGTATGGATGAAAAAGGTCGATTTTTGCCAAAGCAAACTTAAATTGTGGTGTCACTTCACCCTAATCGGGCGTAGTTGCCCCAACCTCCCCCAAGGACTCCAAAGTCCTCCCGGGTCAGCAGAAAAGATATTCCACATATTCTGGAAATATGCAAAGAACTTACATGTAATGGCAAAACAAAAAATGTCCTCATGCTAGAAAATCTGATTCTGAGAAAAAATTGGAAATAGTTTTCAGTTCTTTCTTTCCTCCCCCCACCCCACACGCCCACCCCCCCCCCCCCCGGGCAATTAATACTTCATAAACTCAAATAGATGTATTTGAATCATTTTTATCATTCACTGGTGAAATGCTGTTGTTTACGATATTGTAATATTGCAATTATTATTAAACTTTTTCATTTTTAATTTTATAGTATGCCGATGAGGGTTTTTTAAAAATTTCCTACCAGAATTTCCAGGTAAATTTCTCTATCTGTTAAAATACCTTCATCACAGACCATGTAAGCAGTGACCCTCTTGATGGAGGGTACCTGATAATGCTTATAACTTGTATTTCATGTTACTCCCCTACGAACCTACACATGACCCCCTTTCAAAGTTGGGGTGGCCATAATGCTCCATTGGACCTACTTGGTAGATTGGTCGTGTGTGGTGGGGCAGAGGCCCAAAACAACGATTTTACCTGACCTTGTTGATGGCCTTTTTGGAATTTCCTACTTTTAGGCTACCGCGAACTGCTCATGTGCCCAGCACGGCCTTGGGCTGTCTCCGTGGGTTTGGTGAAACTATCCACTAATGCTAGGAAAAGAAATATATTCGACTTTTCAGCTACCCGGCAACACCACATTCTCTGAAACTCTTTTATTTAAAAAAAAATGGTGTAAGGGCAGTGTTGGGCGGTTATTTGAATTTCTCTCTAATACCCGACGGTTACCTATCCGGGTATATATATATGTGTGACCGGCGGAGGTGAAAAAATGAAGTAACCGGTCCAGTTAGGAACCGGCGGAGGTCACGCATTCAAATAACTGAGCAAAAAACCTCTTAAAGAACCGCCCAATACCCGCGGTTATTTGATGAAAACCGTTGGTTATTTGAGGTTTTTGCAAGTGACCGTAACCGCTGAGGCTATATTTAGCCATAAAAATTTTATTAACCGCAACCGCGGTTAATAGTTTCCTAAAATTCGAAACAACCGGACGCCAGTTAAGAAAAAAATCAAATAACCGCCCAACACTGGTGTAGGGGACGGAGACGGCTCAAGGCGTTTGTCATCAACAACGGCGACGGTGCATGGAGCCCGTCATCAACAATGGTGACAGGCAAGATCACCCGTTACCGTGGATTTGGCTAAACTATCCAGTAATGCCAGGAAAAGTAATATAGTCAATTTGTCCCTGCCCAATGACACAAAAACTTTAAAGCTTTTTATTTTTAAGCAAATGTTTTATGGATCGCCCATCAAAGCATGAAACTATGGGTAACATGGGATGCATTGAACATCTTGTCTCTATTGAAGCCCAACCGGACCATAGTTTGTAATGTCACTCTAAGTTTGAAAAAAAATAAAAATAAATCCATGGTGACATTGTTGGAGCTCAAATTGTACCACGTGTTATTCTAATCATTGCCCTTCAAATGCTAACAACATTGAGAGATCGAGGTAAAGATCGAGTTCCAGATCGTCGAGGTAAAGTTTGATTTTGCTTTTGACTTATGTTGTTAATATTTCTATTTCATTCATCTATCGAACTCAATTGAGGTTTAAGTTTTTGGGTTGTTTTCAGTATGTCAACAAATAGAATGTGAAAGAAATACGCTTCCACTCTAAGCCAATGCGGGGATGCTAAAGCGTGAGCCTGGAAGCATGAGCATGTGAGCCCATGAGCCGGGTCAGGCTCACGTCTATGAGGATCTAATACCGTGGAAGACAGACCCATAACCGCAGAAGTAGGCCCCACGCATAGGAAGAGGAAGACCACACTAATTGATATAGAGAACAGAACCCAAATTGCAACATTGAATGACGTAAAATTGCGGACGTTGACGATGGCAGTGCTAGACGGTTCCCACATTATATTTTATTTTGGGTGGAATAGCCCTCCAAAAATGCGGTCGTTGACGACCGCAATTCAGAACGGCTCACACCAAAAAAAATGAAAATATCAAAATATCAAAATATTTTTGTTATTATTTTGTTATTTTGTTTTGGCGATAGCCCTTCAAAAATGCGGTCATTTGACGACCACAATTTAGGACGGCTCCCACTTATATATATATATATATATATATATAGCCCTCCAAAAATGCGATCGTTGACGACCACAATTCAGGACAGCTCCTACACCAAAAACGAATTATAAAATTATAAAAGTATAAAAAGCAGAAAAAAAATGTTTTTTTTTTGTTGGTGGGATAGCTCTCCAAAAATGCCCTCCAAAAATGTGATCGTTGACGACCGCAATTTAGGACGGCTCCCACCCAAAAATATATATATTACTATTATTCTTATTATTATTATTTGAGTGGGATAGCCCTCCAAAACTGCAGGTGTTGATGACCGCAATTCAAGATGGCTCGCACCCAAAAGAACCAAAAACAATATAGGATAGCCTTCCAAGAATGCAGTCGTTGGCGACTGCAATATAGGACGGCTCCCATCCACAAAGAGAAAAGAAAAAAACAACAAACAAACAATATAAAAAACCAAACAAACAAACATATTGTTTTTCTGTGTTTTGTTTTTTTTTTTGGTGAAATAGCCCTAAAAGAATGAGGTCGTTCACGACCGAATTTAAAACGGCTCACACCCCCCCCCCCCCAAAAAAAAAATTTAAAAAAAAACGTTGGTGGGAGAGCTGTTATGACCAGACGTGCTATTATTTTCTATTTCATGATATATTCAAACTTGAATTTCACATCTTTTATGCTTGCAAACTAAAACTCATCACAGTTTGTATAGACATTATTCCGCGGTTATAGGTCCGAAGTGTTGTCCCACGGATATAGGTCATGTTTCGTGTTGATGATGTGGCATGAGCCTAGAAAATTTTCCACGTGGCAAGCATGAGCGTAGGCTCACACGATGTCATCAACATGTGAGTATAGGCTCACAAACTCACGGCGTAGCGTCATTGAGCCAATACATTGTTACAATAAGGTAAATGCACAGATGGGTGGACCAAAAATTACGTAACATGTTGTTTCTGCAATAACCTCCCTCCATGGTTTTATCCATATTTGTCCAACAAGTCAATATTTCATCTAAATTTATGTGTGACAGGGTTTCTAACTACAATAAACTACGAAGACACCATCCACACGCGTTCATTGCCATTTTTCTGAGGTTTTGGACCCTGTAGTGGGCAAAGGTTTATACAATGTCAGGGGTTGTGAGTTCAAGTTCTGGGGCGGGATCGTCTGGGGGGCGGAGGAAGAAAAAACGTACCCACGAGCGGGATAGCCAGGTCAACAAGCCAGACTACCCGGGACCGGATGCCTTGGATAGGGTGAAAGAAGTGGTAGCAGATTATTTCAAGGGTAGGGACTTGATGAGGCTGGAGAGTGCTTATGTTAGGCATGGATGGGAGGGGTTTCAGATTTTTCAGCAAAATATGGAGAGGAAAATGACAAACGCTTTGGCGGGGGCTAAGTGGATGGCGGACAGGGACAAGCCGAAGTTCAATCGGTGGATCCAAAGCAGGGCGAAAGACGTCACGTGGAATTTGAGGCAGCTAATGAAGACATGGAAGGGCAGAACAACCGAGGGTCGAGTGCCCTCCGCCGAAGCTGAGTTAATGCGGCGTGTTGAGTATTGGGCTTGCTCGGCAAGTCAAAATTCACATCGCCGGACTAGGGTTGTCTCTTGGAAGGCGGGGTCATCGGGCGGGGGAGGCACAACTGGTCTTTATTACCTGAACAATAAAAAATGGGTTAGAGATTGGCCCTTACAAAGAATGAGGGTATGCTAAGGTCCGTCACTATAGGATTGTTGGTGATTCTAGAATACCAGAGCGTTGGGAGCTAACGGAAAAAAAACCCAAGTCTAAAAATCCAGAAAATGCGTTGAGACAACATAACGACGAGTGTTTGGCAGTGAAGTTCCAGCATCCGGGTGTTATCTCGTATTTTGCTGTGAATGCACGTGAGGTAGAGGGTTACATTCGCTGGTGGAATGGGGGGACAATACGCGACATGATGAACCTTGACAGAAAATGGGGCAACGATTCAGACAACGGGGTGGTTTTGGAACAAAGGGGAACGGAAGCAGAGTTCCAGGAATGCGATCGCTTGCTTCGTTTTC
Source organism: Takakia lepidozioides (assembly GCA_030704615.1). NCBI lineage: Eukaryota > Viridiplantae > Streptophyta > Takakiopsida > Takakiales > Takakiaceae > Takakia > Takakia lepidozioides. The sequence goes on from CM060731.1 coordinate 79,253,805, forward strand.
GGAAAGTGCGCAGTAAACTTGCATGGGCACTGGTGTGCGTCATGGATGTTGTCCACAAGAACGGTGTCATGCACAACGACTTGTCCCCCGACAACATCTTGTTGCATTTTCCAGATGGCACCGAGGAGATCAAGATTGGGGTGTGTGATTGGGGCTTAGCCACCCCATTGGGCATACGCAAAGCCTCGCCGTACCAGTTTGAAAACCAAGACAAGCTGGACCGGGAACTCGCGAAAAGATGGTGGGTGGAAAAATATATTGCATCGGTTTTCAATGCAAATGTCACGCCCCACCCCCAGGACATGACGTCGGAGGCCTTTGTCGTTGGGAAGATAGCGGTACGAATAAATGGTGGCGCTCATTATGATCAAATTATGTTCCGGGATCAATTTACGGGAGGTTGTTGGCATTCAATGCTACAAAGGTTGTACGACAACAACAAGAATGAGATAGTCACATTAACACATGTAGTACTTCGGTTCATGGGCAAGCCATTCAATTGGCCTGAGCCGAAAGACGTATATAGGACGGAGTAGACCATAGTCTCGTAGATATGAGATTTCTGGCGGTACAATGGTTCTTTTATGAAGACATAACTCAATTTTGATCGTGCATGTAATAAATAAAGTCCCATTGTAAATATTACATTGCATATGCTCGACCCTGGCACCTGTCATCGCAACAAAAATGGTTTGTGTACTGGCTCACTGTTTATATTTGTAATGTTCCAAGGTTTCGGATATGGTTATGGGAAAACAATATATTAGTTCCGTATGAGTTAGACAACAAACGTCTCATCTCATTCAACTATGCGACACTACCATGAGAAGCATGGATCGGAAAGTAATAGGTGCACATGCGACCTCCGAACATTTGATACTAGGTCTCTACTTAAACGTGTGGAGGTCGCATGTACACCTATTACTTTTTTATCCATGCCACTCATGGTAGTATCGCACAGTTGAATGAGATATGGAACATTTGTTGTCTAACTCCTATGGATCCAATATATCATTTTCTCAGTACCCTGTCAGAAACATTGAAAACATTCGCAGTTACAAACAGTGCCACAATACACGGCCGGTTTTGTTGAAATGACATTTGTGAGGTTCGAGCGTATGCAATTTATTATTTACAACGGAATTTTATTTACTTGGGAGACCGGTACTGCTATTGGAGCGCAACTGATGGTGCGAGTTCTCTATTGATTGGAGCTGTCACAACCAATGTCAACAATCATATTTACGGTAAGGTGTTTCATGCTATTGTTGTTCCTCTAGTTGAATTCTGTAGTACTCTTTTTGCTATTCCCATGCCAACATTCTCTGAGACTGTCATGTTCAAACAGACGTATCAGCCACCCCGGCCAGCTTGCAGGCTGCAGCCATGGCCCACCATAAATTGAATGAATTGGAGATTTTGTGCGAAGTTCCTGGTTTCATGTCCGTGGTGGCTGATACGGAATTCGGAATATGGCAGTCGCAGTGGACCTGATGTTGTTGGCATGGGAGTAGCAAAACGATTCCTAAATAATTCTGCTACATGAACATCGGTAGTATGAAACACCTTGCAGTACATATGATTCTTGAGATTGTTTGCACGGATTATTTGTGTTTGTGCTTTCAAGTGGCGAACATTTCCACCATGGTGCGGAAGACGTGCATTGGCGACATTAAACGGTTGATGTGATATCATTTCACAAATGTATCACATCGCATTTGTGAAAATGTATCACATGAACCGTTCCATGTGGTCTACGGGAGTCTTCGATGGGTACGAGATCAATGTGGCCTACGAAATCTGCTTCCACCAACAAACATGTGATCATTTCAGAAGCGCTAGAACTTTGAAGCGACGATGGACAAGGTTCTTCATCCAGATGTTCAACATGTCGAGGTCTTCTGTAATGTCTCTTGCTTCGTAATGAAGTGCTTATCTAACTCTTATTTTTCCAATGCTAATATCTTCCATCTGGAACATATCCACACATGCATATATAACTTTAAAAAACAAATGCCAATCAAAACTGGAAGCTGGGGATGAAGCTTATAAAAGTTGAGATGGCCATTTATTTTTTTAAGGATTTTTGCACACATATGTGGATCTGTTCCAGGTGGAGAATATTAACATATTGGATAAAGTGGACATGGAGAAGCACCGCATTACAATGGGGAGACACTACAAAAAGAGCTTCAAATGGCATACTATGTAACAGGTCCCAGTATAATCGAAGACGAAACCCCATTCATTCAATAGGCGATTGAATGGTTGCCCATCCAAATGATTTTCGTTTGCTTTCAATATTTGCCACTATGTTCAACATACCATATATCAGGTCCCGGACTAATATCAGATCAATCGAAATTCATTCGATGGCTCAACGGATGGTTACCCATCCAAATGATTTTCGTTCGCTTTGAAACTTGGCCAGTGTGTTCAATGTACCCTCTGATACGTCCCAGTGTAATATGAGATCAATCGAAAATCGTTCGATTGTCCAATGAGGCGTTCACTTGTCATCTGGTTTTTGTTCAATGCGAAAAAGAAATCCTGCAATGCGTGCACGGCTATTGCACCCATTGAACGGATGTGGTTGAAACCCCTCTTTTGCCCGCATGTATGCAACACATGTGCGGAGACACAACAGACGAATAAATCATTTGTCTCCCCGTCGACGCGATCCCCCCTCAAGCCATTCCACAATTTAATTGAATTTAAATTTATTTTAAGCCAATGAATAGGTTTGCTCTGCCTTTCAGTGGGGGTTTCTGGCACGTATCGATCTTGTTTCTGGTTCAATTTTGTTCTGCGGCTTCCAGCATCCCACGGCTACTCCCCCGCCAAAATTTGGACCAATCAAAAATGCCCCAAAAAAAAAGTGTTCTCTTCGCTCACTATTGCAGAACTCTCTATGAAGAGTACATGAAATAGAACACAAATCAAGTTTGGAGTACAAAACAGGGAAGAAAATGTGGTTTTGGGTCCAAATAAATTTTGATCGCTCCCAAATTTGGCACACACGTTGCATATAGGTACATTACACGCTCCATTCAAAAACGGAATAAAATAAAAATCGTGAGCACGCGAAACACAGTCCAACAGGTCGTAAAGCAATAGGAGCTCCAACATAATACATTCAACGGGTGAACGGATGGTTGCCCATCCAAAGCATTTTTGTTAGCTTCCAAACTTTGCCAGCACGTTCCAGACACCCTCTCACAGGTCCCGGACTAATATAAGCTCAATCGAAATTCATTCGATGGCTCAACGGATGGTTGGCCATCGAAATGATTTTGGTTCGCTTTGAGATGGCCACTATGTTCAATGTGCCATGTAAGAGGCCCCAGAGTAATATGAGATCAATCGAAATTTGTTCAATGGGCCAACGGATGGTTGCCCATCCAAATGATTTTCGTTCGCTTCGAAACTTGGCCAGTGTGTTCAATGTACCCTCTGATACGTCCCAGTGTAATATAAGATCAATCGAAATTATTTTGTGCTTTGAGAACTTTGTGGGTATGTTCGTAGAAAGATCATAGATTTTGCGAAATGATTATGAAATACGCAGGGACCAGGCGAAATTTGTTTGGGAGAGGATGTCAAGTTATTTTACCACTAGTGTGAAGTTAGCTAGGAAATAGCTAGCTTTCATATATTGACATTTGGGATTGACCCAAGTGTCAATCCAGGGGCCAATACATGTTTGGGCACCTGGCGTGGTTATCTTCACGGCAGATCGCGGTGGGCTCATCTTTCTTGAGTTGGCGTCTAGCTATGGCGCCGTAGTGTGGATTCCCCATGACGTGGGGTGCACTTGGCTCGACTTAATATATGAGTGATGTTTTTATGTGCAAGTATGTGAGTTTGAGAGAGCTTGTGTGCTTGTATCATTTCATTTCCTTATCACTCGAGAAAGATCAGCTCGAGTCTGTGAGTGCCAAGTTAGTTGTAGCACTTGTGTTTTCAGATCATGAGAAGCGGTTCAGCCTAGAGTGCAGGGAGTCGTGCATGAGCCTATCCGAAGCGGATAGAGTGCAAAGGCGAACAGGTTGCAGGTTTGCCATGGATAGAGAGGCGGGTAGCCTATGTTGAAGAGCGGCGTTGCATAGCTCAACGCTATGGCAACCAAGTTTGGGCTTCTAGTGTGAAGCGGAGGAGATGTTGGCCACGAGTGGACGAACTGGTAGTCGTCTTCTTCAGCTGCAGGCTGAGTTAAGGAGCTGCAAAAATGTGGGCTGCGCATGGGAAACTAGCGTGTTGCAGGTTGGAGATGATATGATTTGTTTCAGGTATTTATGCCCGAAACTAGTTGTTGCGGGTAGATGAGGAGCAGCCGAATGGTGGAGCTGCGAGGGGATGCATCGCAGCCCGTTGGGAGCTTTAGCTCCAAGCTCATGAAGAGGTATGAGTGAAGAGAGGGGGCTGGTCCCTCTTGTGTGCAAATCAGTGCACTTGTGAAGCATGTGCTGAGTTGGAGTTTCAATCTGAAACTCAGCAGTGTAAGGGCTCTTGGAGTGGCGAGAGCGGGGCTGGAAAGGCAGCAACGAGGCGCCCTAGAGCCAGGGGATATGCATGAGAAGTGCAGGTGCACCAAGTTTGTAAAGGTGTGTATTTTCAGATTCGTTTTTGTGGGCTTCATGAAGAAATGGAGCTTATTGGGCAGCATAATGCTTGTTTGTTGAGTTTAGGGTGCCTCTGGTGGGTTGTGAGAGCCCAAGAGAGCATGGTAGCAGGTCTGGTGGCCTCGCAGAAGCCATAGCTCGTCGGCAACAGGTGCAGGAGCAAACCCCAGCTCGGGAACGCATGGGAACTCGTTGGGAGTTCCAGGGAACAGAGAATAGTGGCCGTGATGGGCCGTTGGGGTGGTATCACGAGATACCACGAGCCCAGGTCGTGATGGTTGACCGTGACCGTTGACCGTGACCGTTGGAAGTCGTGGTGCGGACACAACGGGTGGGCACGGTGACCAGATCGTGGGGATGGCGGGCCGTGAAGGCTCGTGGGAGTGGTACCACGGGGTATCACGAGGCAGCCCGTGGCCAACGAGCGCCTAGGGCGGGCTGTGAGGAGTAGTGGCGGTTGGAGCCACGAAAGGCCGCGAACAGACAGAGTGAAAAAATAATAATAATAAATATTTTTAAAAAAAAACTTTTTTCACTCGTTTCGTGGGACCTTGATGGGGAGGCTGGGCTCTGTAGAACAACGGTTTTGAGCTAGCTGATCCGGCAGAAAAGTCGGAATTGCCTCCCTGTTGCGTTTTAACAAAGGGGATTACTCCCCTGCAGGTAATCTTTTCTGGTTTTCAGCCCAATTCTTAACTATGGGGGGAGACCAGCCTGCAGGTAATTCCTTTGGACAGAATGTTGTTGGGGCTTATATGTACCTCTATTTGCTCCATTTTTGAACCTTCAGCGAATGGTGTGGTTTCCTGAGGTGGTTCCATTCGGAGGAATGGCTGGTGGACGTAAGGAGGCACTGGCGGACCCTGTGGAGGCTTGCATGGGGCCTTGGAGGCCAAGTTTCATGAGCTCGTGGAGGGGCGGTTTGAGAGTGTCTACAGGATGCTCTCATGGTCATGCAAGTGAGAGAAGAGAGGAAAAAAGAGGGTGTTGGGATGAGAGCGTGCTTGGGATAGGCATTGCTTCAGCTTCCCTTCCTCGTAGCTTTCCACCTTCTCTGTAGGCCGAGACTTTTCCGTAGGTGGAGGCAAGAGTCGGTCCGGGTTTGGGCTAGGTTGCAGGAGCGACATTGTGGAGAGATTTTTGGTGTGGGGCAGTTGTTGTTTTCATTCTTGTGTTTGGATCCCCTCCACACCTGCATGCTTGATTGTGCGCCATGCTAGTTTTGTGTGGGCGCTTGATTTTATAGGTGGTTGACTCGGGCTTGATCGCCGATCCAACCTAGAGCATGTGTCGATGGTGAGGCTGGGTTGATGACCAGTCAGACCATCTTTGTTTCTCCTGTGGTGAGGTTGGAGGTGATGACCAGCCAACCATGGGAGTGCCTGCGGTGGATGCAGGTGCAGGTGCAGGTGCAGGCTAAGTTAGGAACCTAGTATTCCAAACCATAAGCCGCATCAGGTTCTCTACCCGGATACCTTGTGGAGAAGGGGTTAGAGACATGTTCATAACCGGTTGAGTGTCAGTTTGTCAACACGGAGGTGCCACTAGTTGTTGGGGAAAGTGCCGGTACGAGCACTAGCGATACTAGCGGGTATACGAGACGGGGTGTGCGGTTTAGGCCACCTTCACCTCATGTGTCTTCTACGGAAGGTTCTTATTCGGATTGTGCATCAGGAGAACTCACACCGGCAGTGCAAGTTGTTTCCTTGCCATTGTTGTGGGACACAATGGAGGAGATGTATGGAGCCACCAAGGGGCCACGTAGGTACTCTAGGGTGGTGGGCACCATTGAGTTGAATGATTTTATCGAAGAGTTTGATAGTTGGTGTGACTTGCAGCAAATGCGCAATCCACAACTGTTTACGCCTTTCATGGCATGGAAGGGGTTGTTTCAGCACCTTGAGGGGCCGCCCATGGATGATTACCATGAGTTTAGGCGGGGGCACGATGTTGAGATCGAGGAGTGGAGGATGTACTGGTCACCCGACTATGTCTCCATCACTAGAGGCACTAGAGGCACAAGGGCAACAGCTACAATAGCAGCTTCCATGAGCAGTAGTGGGACGAGTGGTACAGCAACTACGACGTCCACCCAAGCTACTGCTGCACCAGCACCAGTGGCGGTGCCTACTTTCAACCCTGTTGTGGAGTTCTTCGAAGAGTTGAGAAGGAACTACCAAGGGGTGAGGACAGAGAAGTTGAGGAGCTTGCAAGAGTTCCAGAAGAAGCCTACTGAGAGCTTGAGGGAGGCTTTCACTCGCATGAGGCGCTTGATTAATGTAACCCAAGGGGTTACGGAGGCTCAGGCAATCCAGTTCTGGTACGGGATATTGGACAAGGAGCTGAGGAGAAGGGTGCCGGATGCAACTCTCCTACAAGCGGCCCAACCCACCTTAGCAAATGTGTTTTTGCTGGCGGAGCGGATAGAGCTCAACATGGTGGAGGAACGAGTGGTCATGGTGGGATTTGCTAAGGAGGCACCACGGGGTAGTGGTGCTCCTAGCCAACCACTACCTCAACGTGCTCAATGCAACAAGGGGGCTCAGGTGAAGCCCAGGGAAGGGCAGAGAGGACCTCAGATGCAGGGGTCTCTCCCTTCATTTGCAAGCCAACAACGGGCGGATGTGGTGTGCTGGACATGTGGAGGACCCCATGTCAAGAAGGATTGCCCAGAGGGAGGCAATGGTTTGGCACCAGCACAGCCTGCACAGATGCAGTGTGGGCATTGTGGCAAGTACGGGCATGGAGAGGCCCAGTGCTATGGTTTGCACCCTGAGTTGCGCCCAGGCCGGTTCCAAGGGAATAATGGTGGCCGGGGCGAGGTGGAGCAGCCCAGAGAGGACGAGGTGGTCAGGCACGAGGTGCAGGCCAAGGGCAAGCTCAACATGGCCAAGGACGCGGAGGTCAGGGTGGTGACCAAGGCATGGCCAACCGGCTTCAGCAGCTAGAGCAGAGGCTCGCTGCCATAGCCACAGCTCAGGTGGTACCGGCTCCAAGGCCGGATGGTCCACCTCCTGCTCCTGAGGGAGGAGACATAGGAGGCATGGGATTCATGTGCGGGGCAGCACTACCACTAGTGAGGGGTGCCACTACCATTACCACTATGGGTGGGGCAGCACTACCACTAGTGAGGGGTGTCACTACCACTACCACTGTGGGTGGGGCACCACTACCAGTAGTGTCGGGCAGCACTACCACTACCACTATGTGTGGGGCAGGACTACCACTAGTGCAAGTGGAGTCAGCTGTGGTAGTGACTCGAGGAGCAGCACGAGTTCCTGAGCCACGGGGTGTGGAGGTGGAGTTGGATTCACAGCGTGGGGAGGCAAGCCGTCAGGCCAGGCTTCCTCAGTCATTCACATTGGCGGAGACAGTGTCGACGCCGTCCATGGCACCTAGTTCTCGCCCGATTGTTACCGAGGCGGAGGTTAATATGTCATTGGGGGGAGCTACACGGGCAGCTCCACTACCTAGTGTTGCTAAGGCTACGGCAGCTAGTGTGCTGCTGGGGGTGGCCACAGCTGTGTATCAGGCTCCATTGTTCTCGGCTACCATGATTGCCTCACGGAGGCGGATATGGAGCCGTGCCCTTTCCAGATACAGACATCTCTGGGAGGATCAGAGCAGGCTCGGGGCATGACACGACGTGAGTTGGCTATCCGATTACAGCCGGATCATCCTACAGATGGCTCAGTGATGAGAGCCAAGGCCATTGTGACAGACGCAGTCTCGTACGATGTCCTTGTTGGTGGGGCAGTGTTGTACCCCATGGGCTTCACCCTAGATTTTTGGGAGGAATCAGCTTCCTATAGGCTTGGATGGCAGTCAGGGGAGGGCCAGCATGTGCAGCTCCCTGTGACGTTCATAGGAGGAGTTGCGGTTGCCCAGCGAGGCAAGATGCCAACACTGGCAGCATTCACAGCTGCAGTGACTTGGCCTGAAGAGTTGTTGGATGACAACACTCATTCAGAGGATGTGTCACCTCCAAGAGAGCAGAATGACATGTATGGTATGGCAGAGTTGCCTACCATGGTTGCTCACACTCCATTGTGGGGTTCGAGCAAGGATTTGCAGCGGGTTACTGATTGTCGTGTGTAATAAGCCTGGGTAGAGGCTTTTGTACCAACAGGAGAGGAGGACAGTGCGGGGATTGCACCAGGACCACCTTAGTTGTCACCATTGGACACCACACCAATCATGTGGCAGTATCTGGATGAAGGCATTTGCTTTCTGGACTTGTTTGGCGGGATCAGCACCGGGTTGGCTGCTGTTCTACAGGCAGGTGTACGAGTACGGCGTTACTTGTATGTGGAGAGGGATGAGACCGCACGATGTGTCTCACTCCGTCATGTTGCTCAGTTGGTGCAGCAGTACCCTGAGTTGTTGCCGGTGTCTGCAGTTCGTGGATATCAACAGGACTTACCAGCAGACATCTCTTTGCTGGGGGCGCAAAATTTGGAGCGGGTTGGCTCCATTGATTTGGTAGTGGCAGGTTGGCCCTGCCAAGGGCATTCATCAGCCGGGCATGGCAATGGATTGCGAGACTCGAGGTCGGGTCTGTTTTGGGAGATGGTGCGGGTTTTGCGCCACTTACAGCTTCATCAAGCTGTATCTCCAACATACATCTTGGAGAATGTGCCACTGATGGGCGATTCTCGGGCCAGGGTGATGGCCAGTGTGCTCAAGTCCGGTCGTGGCTTGGGTCAGCAGTATTGCTGGATGCAGCTGCGGTGGGGTCACGGGCTCATCGTCCACGGCTATGGTGGACTAACTTGATGCCCGCACTGCTCAAGCGTGCATTTGATAGGGTGCAGCGGCCAGTACACCTCACAGTTGATAGCATCTTGGACACGGGGAGGCAGTCTCAGGGTATGAGACACGATGACCGTCCGCCTTTGGCAGTGGTCAACAAGGTGGGTCGACCACAAGCAGCACTACCTACACTGCTCAGCTTCCCAGGATCGCATGCTTTCCGGGATAGTGGACCTGGCCTCCTGTGGGATGCTCAGTTGCAGCAGTTAGTGGAGCCTAATGCCAACGAGCGAGAGCGGGCTATGGGTTTTTCCACTGAGACCACAGCGGTGCCTTCTCTTTCTGAGGCATCACGTCGTCAGGTGTCGGGGCAAGCAATGGATCTAAATTGCTTGACCTGGATTATCGGCTTGGCTATGGCTGAGCAACGTAGAATGCGGAGTGCACTTCCCTTGATGGTCTCTCTACCTACCGAGACGGTACAGGCAGTAAGTGGGGACCACGGGGTGTAGATATCCATGGCACACGTGGGAGGTGCTTGAGGTTCAGAGGGAGTTGGCAGCCAAGGCGGCTGTGATGGATGAGGTTGGGGATTCTTCTCGGGTTGAGGAGGTCCTCAAGGATGAGATGATGGGGCAGGATGAGGCCTTGTCATTGACTGAGCAGGCAGAGAGTACTGCTCAAGAGGTTGCGGCATAACAACCACGGGACGCGTCTCCTACCTCTAAGTCTGCTGGACTTAAGGTTGTAGTTACGGAGGACAATTGGGAGCTTGACATTGGACCCATTATCACTGGAGGAGAGAGACGACGTATACGGCGGTTCCTGACAGGAATTGCTTTGCCTTCAGTTTGAAGGATTTAGGAGCACTGAAGGGTCAGGAGATTCGTATTGAGTTGGCCACGGACACGCCAATCTTTCAGAGACCCTATAGATACAGTGACATGGAGAGGTCTTTGATTCAGATGAGGACTCAAGATCTCTGGGAGGCTGGTTTGGTGGAGCTCTCTGGTGGAGAGTATGCTACAGCCACGATGATGTTAGCCAAGAAGGATGTCTATGGCAATTGGACGGAGAGACGTATGTGCGGTGATTACCGGCCTGTAAATCGTCAGACCAAGTCCGATAAGTATGCCATGCCCACACCGGAGGAGATCTTTGATGCCATTGGGCATGCCAAGGTCTTTAGCACTTTGGACTTGCGGTCCGGATATCACCAGTTGCCGATCAAGGAGGCGAACAAACAGAAGACGACATTTTGGGGGATCAATGAGCACGGGAAGGATTGCCTATATCAGTGGCGGTTCTTGCCATTCGGGCTTAAGAACACTCCTGCAGAGTTCCAGAGAGTCATGGACAAGATTCTAGCAGAGGTGGACTTTGCTCGGTGCTACATAGATGACATCATCATCTTTAGTGCTACGGTGGAGGAGCACGAGAGACACCTTCAGGTGGTGTTTGAGCGCTTGAAAACGCACGGATTGAAATTACATCGGGGAAAGTGCAAGTTCTTCCACAACCAGATTGAGTATCTGGGCCACATGATATATCCTAGAGGATTGGGGGTGTAGCAGACCAAGGTAGAGGCCATCGCACAGATTCCACGCCCCACGGATATGAGCTGAGTTTGAGCTTTCATGGGGTTGGCAAACTACTATAGACGGTTTTTCAAGGGATTTAGTGCTATTGCAAAGGCTCTAACCAAGCTAACCAAGGTAGATCAGGAGTGGCAGTGGGAAGATGAGCAAGAGCAAGGTACCACTGCAAGGGTGGGATCTATCCTCCCATCCACATGTGGAAGGTGACATGGCGCACGATTACGCACATGGTCCTTCCATACCATGCCATCTCGACCCTCCAGAATCAACACTCCTGAAGGCAACACCTCCCTGACCCTTAGAATCACACGTCCTACTGTGACATCCAAGGTTGTGGGCGCTGTCTGCTGCAGATACACATAGTCCCCAGGGTGGAAACGCCAAACACCTGCCGATATCCCCTCCACGTATAGTGGCATACTCAATGTGTCTCGGTGTTGGGCAATAGCAAGATTCTCAAAAGCCATAGGCATGACTCTCTTGAACAACTCTGCCCGCTGGGCACATGCTTGTGTCCACACATCCGGATTATCAAGGTTGAGGACTACTGCAACCTCCCTGCGAATAGACGCAGGCAAATCTGGCTCTCGGCCAAAGAGAAGGAAGTATGGTGAGAAGAAGACAAGTGATGCTTGTTTGCTAAACCTGTAGCCCATGGCTAGCCAAGGTACCTGAAGATCCCAATCTCCTAGGTGTCCCTTTTGCAAGCCATACTTGCGCAAACCCCTCTTCACCGTCTGCACCACTCTCTTTGCCAAGCCATCGGCCTCAGGATGATCCCGAGATGTGGTACGGTGGTCTATCAAGGCTTTATCACACAAAGCCTGAAAACTCCCCAAGAACTCTCTCCCTTGGTCCGTGAGTACCTCAGCTGGAGCACCGAATCGGCTAAGCACACGATCCAGGAATGCATACGCAGCCCCCTCACTAGCCTTGTCAGGCAATGGAACCAACTCAATCCACTTGGAGAAGTGCTCCACCATTACCAACACATATCTGTGGTGGCGCATCGTCAATGGCAATGGCCCTGCGAAGTCAAGACTCCACCTTTAGCCTAATCCCACGATGGGTAAATGATGCAACTGTGGTGTAGGGCCGTTGAATGAAGCACGCACCCTGTCACACACCATGCACCTAGCCACGAACTGTTGCACCTCTGTGTGCATACCACGCCACCAATACTGCCCCTGCAGTAAACTATGAGTGCGTCGCACTCCAAAATGCCCCAACTCCTCATGGGCATGCCGCACTAACCGTGCACGTTATGTTGGGTGAGGCACGATCCTCACCCGACCATCCTCCCACACGCGAAGCAGGTGTATCCCCTCCCACTTGAACCTCTTGGCTTGTTGCAGGATCCGATCTCTCTCTTTGGCAGTCACACTAGCTGCCGTGTCTCCAGTGCGGAGGTAGTCCAACACAACCGAATCCTCATGTATATCTCTGGCACCATCTGGCTCATCACTAGCCTCAGGGTCCTCAGACACTCCGTCTATAATCATCCCTGTTGTAGGTCCAATCTGACCTCCCGATGCCAAGATACACAAAAAGGCAGATGCATGTCATCCCGGCACCATCTCCTCGTCCGTCTCACCATGCCACCGAATTCCAGTGTTATCGTGTTGGCTTGTGCATGGATTGTGACTCAATCCATCCGCATCCCTATTGACCAAACCCGGTCGATGCACAACCTGAAAGTCATACTCCTGGAGTATAAGTGCCCACCGTGCAAGCTTCCTTGTAAGCTTGTCTGACTCCATCAACCACTTGAGTGGCTGGTGATCCGTGATAAGGGTGAAGAGATTGCCGTATAGATAGCACCTGAAGTGTGCCACGGCCCACACTGCAGCTAAGCACTCCCCCTCATATGAGCTGTACTTAGACTCTGCAGCGTTGTTCGAGCGGCTAGCATAAGCCACTACGAACTCTCTTCCCTCATCATCCACCTGTGTGAGCACCGCTCCAAGCCCTAGCATGCTCCAATCTGTATGCAGCTGAAAGGGACGCCCCCTGATAGGTCGTCTCAAGATGGGCGCCGAGGTCAACCTCGCCTTGAGCTCCTGAAAAGCTGCAGGGTTGCGTTGCATGCTATGTGGGCATGCTCGTGGTGCCGCCACTATGCTGGTGTGTGATTGATGCTCAAGAGGTTGGCACATGGGATGCTTGACACCACCTCTTGAGAGGGTTCCTGATGGAGATTGGTTATGTCCACACTGCTTGGGATAGTGACAGTGGATATGACTAGTGGCAGCTAACAAGACATGGGAGGCCAAGCTCATAGGAGTCAATACCCGAGATCTCAAGCTCAAGTTCACAGGTTGCAAGATGGCGACTAACGATGGGGCAACTCTTGTACCCGACCTCTTGATCTATCGAGTTTGAGTGTAGTAGGAATAGTGGTAGAGGACTTAGTGAGGCTATGGCCACTATCACATCTTGTGGCTACCTGGACTTAGAGGGACCTAAGCGCCAGCTAGGGGGGCGATTGTGATGGACTAGTGGCTGCACTAGTGGTGGCTAGTGGCAGCCTAATGATGGACTAGTGGCTGCACTAGTGGTGACTAGTGGTTGTCTAGTGGCAGCCTAGTGGTGCTAGGCTAGTGATAGACTAGTGTTTGGTGTGCACATGTGTTGTGTGATTTTGGACAGCGATGTAATTATGTAGCGATATGTATGCGCACGACAGCTGTCAAGTTATTTTACCACTAGTGTGAAGTTAGCTAGGAAATAGCTAACTTTCATATATTGACATTTGGGATTGACCCAAGTGTCAATCCAGGGGTCAATACATGTTTGGGCACCTGACGTGGTTATCTTCACGGCAGATCGCGGTGGGCTCATCTTTCTTGAGTTGAGCCTCACCGCGTCTAGCTATGGCACCGTAGCGTGGATTCCCCATGGCGTGGGGTGCACTTGGCTCGACTTAATATATGAGTGATGTTTTCATGTGCAAGTATGTGAGTTTGAGAGAGCTTGTGTGCTTGTATCATTTCCTTTCCTTATCATTGTGATGGACTAGTGGCAACCTAGTGATGGACTAGTGGCTGCACTAGTGGTGGCTAGTGGCAGCCTAGTTGTTGGACTAGTGGCTCCACTAGTGGTGGCTAGTGGCAGCCTAGTGGTGGACTAGTGGCTCCACTAGTGATGGCTAGTGACAGACTAGTGGTTGGACTAGTGGTGGCTAGTGGCAACCTAGTGATGGACTAGTGGCTGCACTAGTGGTGACTAGTGGTTGTCTAGTGGCAGCCTAGTGGTGCACTAGTGGTGGACTAGTGATAGACTAGTGTTTGGTGTGCACATGTGTTGTGTGATTTTGGACAACGATGTAGTTGTGTAGCGATATGTATGCGCACGACAAGGACCGTTCGTAACTCGTTATAACTTATTTGTTAACATCAATTTTCCTTGTTCTCCAGCTTTCGGAGTTCATTGCACATACCCATATACACGTCATGACCAAATTCGCACCTAATGCAAGTTAGCTGGTTGAGTGAAGCTTTGATAGTTTGGAGTGACTTTGACATGATTCTGCCAATGTGACAATAGGAAAATATCAGAAGAAGTAACACGACGAGGAGAATTTGTGGAATGAATACTTTTCTGACCCCATTCAATGGTGGGACCATCGATGCAAGAAGATGAATGTTTGTTGGATTATAGAGAGTAGCGATTGCAATGAGCGTAGAACTGTTGTTGATATGTTGAGTTGGGGGTGCTTCCTAGAACAAGTCTCGGTTGTCATCGTCAACTGCTAGCAACAAGGCAAGGTTGTATGCATGATTCGTGCAAGGCATGGATAGCTGAAGGAACCAGGATAGAGTGTGGGTGCAGATTCACCCAAGAGGGCCGGATATCAAGCTCCAGATTAACTATGAAGCTACAAGAAACCTGCATAGGTAGATGGTCAACTGGCAGCAACGGCACAATTGATAAAAATCAGACATGTTAATGAAGGCATCTTCTCAGCACATTTCACCCTATTTTTCCCTCTTATCAGAATCGGCCCAAAATTTCCATGTTGAATCTGCAAGTTAGCTGGTTGAGTGAATCTAGTTTAGAGTGACTTTGACATGATACTGCTATGTGACAACAGGAAAGTATCAAAAAACAAGTAACAGACATGAGGAGAAGCTGTGGAATGAATACTTTTTTGCCCCCAATCAATGATGGGACAACCGAGGCAAAAAGGTGAATGCCTGTTACATTTCAGAGAGTAGCAGACGCAATTGAGCATAGGAACTAGTGTGATAAGCTGAGTTGGGTGTTTCCTAGAATAGATGTAGGTTGTCATTGTCGCTACTAGCAGCAAGGCAAGGATTGAATGCATGATTTGTGCAGGGGCATGATAGCTGAAGGAGCAAGGATAGAGTGTGGTCCAGATTCATCCTAGAGGGCCAAATTCAAGCACAAGATTACCTATGATTCCCTGTGGATCAATAACTACAAGAAACCTCCATGGGTAGATGGTCTATTCCGTGGAACTCACTGAAGTCTTGCATTATGAGGATGAGAACTGCTTGGCAGCTTACTTGCATGAGGCCTTGACCCTTAGGCAATCCCCAGAGCAGTAGTAGCTTTTGGGCTGCTTTTTTACTTTGTGTTTTTCATTTGTCCCATAAGCTCTTTGAGCTTTCCGCAAATGTAATAAAGTACCATTTTTGTTTCATTTCATTTTGTTTCATGGCACGTCTTTCATCGTTTGTGCATTTCTAATGCATGATTAGTTCTCTTGTATGGCATTACTAGTCGACTCACTACAAACACCAAAACTCCAAAGCATGAATCACTATGAATGATTGTTCAAGTAATTTCGAGCACTTCATGTAAAGTAGTAAAGCAGTGGTTGCGCCAACTTCCGCAGTCGCAATTGTCACTAGGCATGTAGCACTGCAAGTTATGTGGTCTATTACCACGGGGCGCCCCGGGCCCGTGGCCACGTGGCAGCAGTGCTGCTTGTCGTGGCGCCACCACGTCGGCGTCCACATCGTCGTCCACGTCCGCGTCCATGTGTCACCGCGCTTCGGTGAGTCGGTCCACTCATCCGGAGGGAAAAGTCAAAGTCAGCCCAAAAGGTCAGACACACGGGCCGCCCGTTTGGTTACGCCACGTGGTTCTTCAGCATTAATCGCATTAATCGTAGAGCAGTTGTTCGCGCGTCTGCGTCCTTTACCACTCCAATCATTGGATGTCCAACCCAACTACCACGTCTGTTGTAACTAGTTGTTTGTAACTTCCAGTCAATCCCAGTTTTTTGACTTTTACAATTCCAAATGAGTCGTTACCCCAGTGGTAAATGACACGAATGCTTCTAGTGTACTTTTTTTTAACACCAGCTGGATCTTAGTATTGATATATATATATACTTATTTATTTGCAGAAAGGGTTAGTAGCCCTTGAGAACTTTATTATAAGTTATTGTGGGGAAAAAAATTAAAACCCCGGATGAGTCATAAGGCACACACACTGCAAGCAGTGAAGAACGAACCCTTTCTCTCAGTACGAGAGAATGATCAGTGAAGAAGATCTGTCTGCCCTAGGGCTGCAACTAAGGGTGAAGCCACTATGTCTGCAGGATTGCCTGACTATGAGAATTCAATAGCAGAGCCCTAAGCTATGCATAGTAACCCAGTTTGCATTTTATGAATGGTAGAGAAGAACACCTCAGGAACTCGTTGCCCAAAAACTATCATTCAAAACATCATAGCAAAATAAGCAAGTTGGGATCGTCTGATCCCTTCCAAACTGGATGCACCCTATGAGAACCGCGAACCTTGTTATCCCCTGGAAAGTGAAACAACCCTATCTGTACTGAAGCCTGGAAGCAGACGATGAGGGCCTAAGGTGCTTCCAGTTGATATCTCGATCGAACTCAGGAAACACTGTGCAGGGTCGAGCAATCACTACAACAGATTGCGGCTTTTACGACTCTGTGCTATGACTACAAATGCAGTTATGAAAGCCATTTACGACTTCATGACTCTGCAGTCGTAGAACCCTAGTCAGTTATGGCATGGCAGATATGACTCGCCAGCCTGGCTATGACATGGTGCCTGAGCAGCTGTGGGGGGTAGTCATACACGCTGGCTTTACTGAATGACTGAACGGGTCCATGTCAGCCGCTGTATAAGAGAGACACGTGCTCTCTACAGAACACGCCACGTGTCAGACTGCGACACCATCCGACTGCAGAGGAGGGAATCAGACGCATGTGTCGCATCGTGATTTTGACACGTGGTTCCTCATGTCAATTGACACGCGTCGCTGGGGGGGGGGGTTGGGGATTTAATTTATTGTTATAATAATAATAATTATTATTATTATTATTATTATTACTTTTGACCAACATTTTGGGTGTTTCCTAGAACAAATCTAGGCTGTCATTATCAGCTGCAAGGCAAGGAAGTATGCATGATTTGTGCAGAAGCAGTGATAGCTGAAAGAGCAGGGATAGAGTATGGGTCCAGATTCATCCACGAGGGCCAGATTTCAAGCACATGATTACCTATGATTACCTGTGGATTTAGCTATAAGAAACCTGCATGGGTAGATGGTGAACTGGAAGCCGCAGGAATAGCGGCACAATTGATAAAATCAAGCACTGCTAATAAAGGCACCTTCTTCAGCACATTTCACCCTGTTTTTCCTTCTTATCAGAACCGGCCCTAAATTTCAATGTCTGCAAGTTAGCTAGTTGAGTGAATCTAGTTTGGAGTGACTTTGACATGATATTGCCAATGTGACAACAGGAAAGTATCGAAAAACAGTTAACGGAGATGAGGGGAAGCTGTGGAATGAATACTTTTCTGACCCCAGGCAATGGTGGGACAACCGAGGCAAAAAGGTAAATGCCTGTTGGATTACAGAGAGTAGCAGAGGCAATTGAGAATAGGAATTAGTGTGGTAAGTTGAGTTGGGTGTTTGCTGGAACAAATGTAGGCTGTCATTGTCAGCTGCTAACAGCAATGCAAGGATATATGCATGATCTGTGCAGAGGCATGGATAGCTGAAGGAGCAGGGATAGAGTGTGGGTCCAGATCATCCAAGAAAGCTGGATTTCAAGCTCCAGATTACCGATGATTCCCTGTGGAAGGATAGCTACAAGAAACCTGCATGGGTAGATGGTCATGGGTAGATGGTAGATAGTTTGGAGTGATTTTGACATGATACTGCCAAAGTGACAATAAAAAAGTATCCATAAACAGGTAACAGTAGCAGACGCAATTCAGCATAAGCACTAAGGCAAACTCTCCTTCCCCGAAAGGGTGTGTTTTGGTATTTGAGCGAATAAATATTTTATCTAAGAATATAATTTCAAAAATTCGTTATTTAATAATGTGCCACTGTCCACCATTCCACAACTTCTCCTCGTCTCTGTGACCTGTTTCTGGATACTTTTCTGTTGTCACATTGGCATCATGTCAAAGTTCAGATCGACATCTAGTACAATTCCAGCTTGGACGATGCTACCACGAACCTCTTTGCTATTTTGCAGGGCTGCCAGGCTTGCACACATGTTGCAAATGTAACAAACGCGATGTGGTTGCGCTGCAGTATCACTTCCCACACCACTTGCTCATAGACCTCTCCAAAGGGCCTCCATCATGCGCCGCTGTTGTGCATATCCTGGGATCATCATCCTCCATGCACCCCAATTCGGCATACAAGTCCACAAGGGCATAGTTCAGAACAACATTTGTTTAATTCCAGCTTGGACGATGTCATCACAAACCCCGTCTTCACTCATTGCCTAGTCTAGTTAAGTGCAATTATGGGCTAGGCTGGTACCACATCTCATTCAGCCATATTATCAAAACAGCCATGTATCCTTGTAGTTGCACCCCGCAACCTTGGCATACATGTCCACTACGGCAACGTTCAGAATCACATCAGATACAATACCAGCTTTGACAATATCACCGTGGACCTCTGTACCCTTTTTCAGGGCTGCCAGGCGTGCATTTGACATACATATCCACCAAGGCAGTGTTTAGAGTGACATCTAGTGGTACAATTCCAGATTTGATAATGGACCTTTGCATCCTTTCCAGGGCTACCAGGCTCGCATTTGACATACATGTACACCAGGGGAATGTTCAGAATGACATCAAGTACAATTCCAGCTTTGATGATGTCACCATGAACCTCTTGGCCCCTTCCCAGGGCTGCTAGGCTCGCATATGCATATTAACAAACACAAATGAACATGACCTGGTTTGGCTTCATTCTTTCCCACATCATTTGTTCTTAGGTTTCCAAAGCCTTACTCCCACACCTATGCTATACACACCTTACAATCATGGCAGTCCACAACACCACATCTCATTTAGCCATGTTGTCGAACTCTTCCTTTGCATCAGGCTTGCTGCACCCACATTTGGCATACATGTCCACTAGGGCAGTGGTCAGAATGACAACTAGTACAATTTCAGCTTTGATGATGGCACATGGCCAAGAGATATCCCAATATCCCGCTACCAATGGGTTCAATGCATACTCTTGTCACATTGGCAGTATCATGTCAAAGTCACTCCAACTAGATTCACTCAACCAGCTAACTTGCAGAATTGAACATGAAAATTTAGGGCCGATTCTGATAAGAGGGGAAAATAGGGTGAAATGTGTTTCAGAAGGTGCCTTCATTAGCAGTGCTTGATTGTATCAATTGTGCTGCTGTTGCTGCGGCTTCCAATTGACCATCTACCCATGCAGGTTTCTTGTATCTATCCTTCCACAGGGAATCATAGATAATCTGGAGCTTGAAATCTGGCCCTCTTCCACACTCTATCCCTGCTCCTTCAGCTATCTATGCCTCTGCACAAAATCATGCATACAACAATCATTCCAGCAAACACCCCTAACCCTACTTATCAATGAGCAATGAGCTAACTTACATAATTCAATATGCATCTCAAGGCCGAGTCTGATGAGAGGGCAAAACAGGCTGAAATAGGTCAAAGAAGAACCCATAGAGGATTTGACCGACCATCAACCCAAAATGACCTCTTGTGTGTGCTGCTTGTGTCTTGTAGTCAGGTAATGTCGGATTGGTCTGTGAGAACCAGCACGGTGCAGATGAGCAGGCAGAGATTGAAACACGGCCTGCTAAGACCAAGCTGACTCTCCCAAGAACCTTGAAACATCAGGAAAGCTGAGGTACTCACGGACCAAGGGAGAGAGTTCTTGGGGGAGTTTCAGGCTTTGTGTGATAAAGCCTTGATAGACCACCGTACCACTTCTCAGGACCATCCTGAGGCCGATGGCTTGGCAGAGAGAGTGGTACCAAATCATGGTACTAACAGGAGCCAACAGCCCACATTTGCAGGATGGACAAACTTCTTCACATCGTACATTAAGGAAAAGCCACACCTTGCCATTGCGGTTGTCGCACCATCGTGAAGGATCTTTAAAAATCTCATGCCAACTCTACTCCGTGCTGCAAATGAAGGGCCGAGTCTGATGAGAGGGCAAAACAGGCTGAAATAGGTCGAAGAAGAAGGTGCCCTCACCACATTGTCCTCGACCTTGTGTCATGACCCATGGAGGATTTGACTGACCATGAACCCAAGAGGACCTCTTTAGTGTGCTGCTTGTTTCTGTAGTCAGGTAATGTCGGATTGGTCTGTGAGAACCACCACGGTGCAGCTAAACGGGTAGAGATTGAAACACGGCCTGCTAAGACCAAGCTGACTCTCCCAAGAACGACGAGCTCCCAGCCAAAACTCCTCGCACACATACCCTAGCGTTTCTAGGGTTGCTTGCTTCAGATGCGAAGGTTGCTCCAACTGCGGCCTCCCATGCAGGTTTGCCTTCCCTCCCGCTCGCTCTAAGTCCCAGCCCTCTCTCTCTATCTCCCTCCCTCCCGCTCACTCTAATTCTATTCACGGCTACCGTGATGGGCAACTTTTTAAGTTTTTAAACCTTCTTGCAAACCCTATAAGCAATTTTTTGATTTTTTTTAAAAAAAATTAAAGGAAGCCTCAGGCCCTTGAGGAGGGGGAAAAATTAACCCCCTTTCATTTGGGCCATGAGACCTACAGGACGATCAACGCCCAAACATATCGTCACGAACAATCCCACACACGGGGTAGGGCAGCGGGTTTGAACCCCGAACCACCGGGGCGACACACTGTGCACCTCTAGCCGATGTGTTTTTTTCAAATCTTTTGCACTTTGATTTTTTTTCTTAAAATTCATTCTAGTGGTTAGAGTCTCCGACATTTTTTCAAAATATAAATATTGATATATTATATATATAACCAGGAAAGCATGTGTCGACACGTGCAGTCATGTAGTGATTCATCCATGTGATGATATGGCAGAATGCATTAGAGTGAGAGTCATAAAGTCATATGTCCATCTAGCAATTTGTACACGTCATTCCAGTGTAGGTATGAGCGTGACTGGTAGTCATATCTGTCATGCCAATATTCGTGGTCAAACATGTTTGACCTGTGTTGCGCAGAGTCCGGAGTCATGCAATCGCATATATGCCTTCCCCGGACCTGCGTTATGACTTCAAAAGGCATCTACGACTTCAAATGGCATTTCTGCCACAAATCTGTCATGACTGCGCAGCCATAGGAGTCATAAAAGCCGCAATTTGTTGTAGTGAATGGTCACGCCAGCAAGCGGGTGGAAGGTCATTCCAGACGCAGATGTCGATCTCTGGAGAGTTACAGATAAGTCCACGAAGGCCCAAGGTGCTCTGGAAGGTAGCAGGAATTGCTGCCGCATTGCTTGAATTCCGCTCAATATCTGTACATGTTTTGGACCAAGTTTTCCTTGATTCTATCCCCAGATCATAGAAGATATATGCAAGCAAGGCAGAAATGGTTAGGGTGTCACCCGAAAAAGGTCTTTTGCAACGGGCTTTCCATAGGTGCCAAAGTGTGGAGCTTCTGAGGGTCTCAAACGCAGGGCAAGATATAGCTCTCTGTTTAGATCCCTGATTGTAATTTAAAAGGATGTCCAGGGGGGATAAGACCCTAGGGTTCCAGAATCTGTAGAACACTCTCACCAGAGGCCAAACCCTGGCTGGCGCTTGACATTGAAGGAGACAATGCTCAAGGGATCCCATGATGTTTTGTGTACAACATTTACATAAAAGAGCTGTCTGGAATTGCAGCCATTCCCCCACTTTTAGCACCCTATTTGCCACTTGCCAGAGGAAGGTTGCTATTTTTGCTGGTCGACTTTTGATCCAAACAGAGCCCCATATGGCTAGCCAGTTTTCGTTCCTGAAGCCGTAGTGGTCCCATTTGGCTTCCCACTTATTCTTCAGGCAGTGAAAATTGGAGAGGACTTTGTAACCTTTCCTTGTGGTGTAGGAGAAGAAGGGCTCAGGCTCTCTAGCAAACTTCCATGACCACTCCATTGGGTCAAGTTCCAACTTAGCAAGTGGACGACCCAGAATCCAAACAAAGGTGTTGCAGTCCAGCCATTGCTGCAATGGCGTAAGGAGATCTGGTTTGGGGTCCAGGGGTTTGCCTGGAATCGACCATCCGCATATTCTGACAGGGGTAAGTGGCCCTGGAGGTATGTCCAATGGTTTATTGAGAGAAGGGTAAGAGTGAGGGATGTAGGGTCTATGTTGAATGAAAATACAGAGTGGTGGGTGGGAGCGATGTCTGTGTCAAAAAGAATGGTAAGGTTATTTTGTAGGATGACCAGTGCCCAAAAAAGGGAGGGGGGGAAGAGATGGACCAACTTGAAGAGATGCAATCCACGGTTGAGGTAGAGAGCTAATGAGGTCTTGATAACCAGTGGTCGCTCTAGCCTGTCCAACAATGCGGGCTATGGTTTGTAGTGGCTTAAAGGCATTATTGACCCAGATATTGTTGATTTGGCAGATCCCGAGACGGTCCCAGGAAGACCAGCGTTTGGCTTGATTTATTTTTGTTGAGGAGAAGGATTGTTTGTATTAAGGAACAAGTGCTGGCGAAGAATCTTATAGAATGAAGAGGGTGGTTTCTGAACAAGGAACTGTTGAAACTTGCCCCAGGCCCTCCAAATGTTGATCCAAAGATTGGAGCCAACCGGTTTATGCTTGAAACCATGTGCAATCCATCGTAGTGAGGGAGCCCAAGAGGAGACCTTCAGAGGGGAGGAGAGAGAGATGTTGTCGTAGACCAGGAACTTCCATAGACCCCCTTCTGGCCCCAAGAATCTAGGAATCCATTTGGCCAACAAAGCTGAGATCTGGGTATCTGGGTCTATGATCCCTAGCCCCTTTTTTTTTCTTTGGGCAACATATTTGACTCCAAGCCACCTGAGGTCTCTTACTCTCAGTAGAGTTCCCCGCACGGTCCCCATACATAATTTCTAAGGAGTCTTCTAACCTCTTGGATCTGAGAAGAATTGGGACGCCAAACTGCCGCATAGAACCAAATCCCCGCAGATAGAATTTGATTGGCAATGATGACCCTTCCTGTTATGGAGAGGTGTTTGCCTCCCCAGTAGGAGAGCTTGTGCTTGAGCTTGGTTAAGACCGGTTTGAATTTCTGAGCGTCAGTGAGGTCTATCCCAAAAGTATAGCCCAATAGGGTTGTACTTTCCCCTGGACGAAGCCATTTAAGGCCGTGGTTTGCACCCCAATTAGGAGAGGCACCAAGCCCTAAAGTTGAAATATCACCCACTAGCAGGGCAGAGGTCTTGTCCCAATTGATCTTGAAGCCAGAGGCTGAGCAGAAGGCATTGAGGGTCAGGGATGCCTCGGCGTGAGCCTGGTCGCGTGAGCGCAACTGCGCTCACACCACGTCACCTTGCGCCAATGCCACATCACGGGGCTCACTCTACCTCATCACACTTGAAGACCGCGTCACCACGCGCCCAGAAAGAAGTGGAGTGTATTCCCGCGGATTGGCACCCTTTACCGCGGAAACAAGCTGGACGACATAATAAAAGGCATTGAATAAAGGATGGATGAATGTACAGTTGGATGATAAACATATGGATGAGTGTAAAAAATGAATGTAGATGGATGAATGAGGGATGGATAAGAGTCAAATGGATGAATGTATAATGGATGTTGAGCAATGACAAACATTCATGACAGGAAGATGCATGACTAAAACTTTAGACGAATGCACAACGTATATGACATGAGTGTGGAAGGTTTGTCAGGTGGATTAAAGAGTACAGAGGATGAATGCACAATGGATGTTGAACAAAGGAAAACATTCATGAATGGAGCACGCATGAATACACTGTAGATGAAAGCACAATGGATATGACAAGAGTGAGGGAGGTTTGTGAGATGGATTTATACATATTGAAATTAAATGGTAGTTGATTCTTTGATTATTTTTCTTTCCAAAGGAACAACTACGGTGGAGGAAGGGGATTCAACGTTTTCCAAAGAGGAAGAAACAGAATAGTAAAAGAACATAGTTCAGTCTCAGAGTCAGTACAATGTATCCCCACTTCCTCTGCATCTAAGTCTAAGTATTTAAGAACTCCGGATCTATGCTGGCTACACCTACGGCCGGACAGTAAAAATTCAGGGGATAGGGACTCGGCCGTGTGAAGTGCCATTGCTTCGGCATAACCACGAAGCAGAAAATTGGAAAGGGGGTTGTCGAAAACAGACTCGCCACAAATGACTGTATGTCTTGAAGATCCACCGCTGCTTTTCCTGAAAGACAGCCTGAAAAAGTTATTACTGTAACTTTCATGTTATTGAGAAATTGAGTATGACTCCCAAAGTGGGTTTAGCACTTACTCACATGAAAAGTCGTTTTCGACCTGCTTATCTTCGGGATCGTCATCATTTCGAATTTGAATCCGATCAGTCTGTGTGCCTGAAGTGGAGCCAAACAAAAGGGGGAGGAGCACTGTGTTGTAGAGGTCAGAATCACCCTCCATGCCAAAAAGGCTTCTTCCGCCTGCCTTGCATGCATGGTAAGTTGTTCATGCACCAGACAGGAGGACATGAACAGTTTGGTAGGGGGGATTTAAGCAAATGGAACTGGTGAAAGAAAATCAATTCGGAACGGAGAGAACGAACCTGTGGACACAGAAAGATCGACCACCCGTGTAGAGTGGTGGCTGCATGACTCCAACAGTATTTGCATGAACGTTGGGGATTTTTCCTTTACACCTCTCCAGGGAGTGCCATCAAGTCTCTTCAGGGTCTGACTGGACTGAATGAAGTTGTACAAAATGTCATCGACATGCGGCTCATAGGGGGGGTTGACGAAACAACCCTGGTCAAAAATCTCAAAGCTGCGGATGGAGGATGGTGTCTTGGAGGTGCGAATCCTCCGCAGGCAGATCGCCTCGAACATCCTCGTCAACCAAAGATAGCAGGTTAGTGTGGTAAACACAATCTATAGTGGAAGTGTGTACATAGGCTATTCAGAACTCAGGCACAAAACAATCATTTTTATCACGAATCGGTGATGATAGGTGTCGATCATGACAGATTCTACTAGAGTGGAGCTGCAGAGAACATTGAAACTCATCATGAAAGCATAAGCAGAAGGGAGACGACATACCAGCTGACCAGGGAAACCCCCTTTCACAAGGTAGAGGCTGTTCACACAATTCCATGTGCGCAAAACTTCAAACCCTGAAGACTTGAGGTATGATGCCAATGCCCGACGACTATCATTGTCATATGACTGAAAAAGCAGAAGTGTCCTTGCATCAGAGAGGAAATTATTACAGAACCCGAAAACCCAACTCCAGTAGTTGTCCTCGAATTTGTTCCAGCCTGGCGTCTTGCCCTTTGGAAGAACTTCTGGCACAGCCTGGCCATCCGGGATGTCGAGAATGACAATGTCAGCCGCATATGTTTTCTGCACACCGCACACGAAGGTGGGACCTGTGCTCACCTGCAACAGACATGTTTTTTATAAGAACGATGGCAAGAATGTTTTCAAAGAACCAGACTGAAATACTGCCAATGAAACTTTCAGAGAAAAAAAAAAGAAATTGGAAGTCTCACCAGATTGAGGAATGAGATTATGTTGTCCCAGGTAGGCGAAGGCACCCCAATGTATCCTCTCTTTCGACTCTGCATCATCGCCAGCCAACCCTCATTGACAATTTTAATCTCTCCTGCCGAATCAGAACGGGAAGGGTGTGGCTTGGCATCGAACACGCACTGAACTGTGCGAGTATATCTTCCAGCAGTGAAGTCCTGCCCACTCTCCATCTCCTTTTCTTTCTCCTTCCCCTTGTCATTTTCCTTCTCTTTGGACTTGTCTTTGTCCTTTGGCTTTGCTGGTGAGATGGCTATGACATCAAGAGCCTTGTCTTTTGGTTTGCGGCCCGCCTTCTTTCCCTTCTGCGGCGTTCCCTGAGCATCAGGCTCCTTGGCAGCCAATGTTGCTATGTTTCTTTGGTACTCTTCGTCAGTCAGAGGCGCCAACATCTCAACATTATTGTTCAAATATTTCATATGCTGTTCTTGAAAGGTCGTGTGCTCCGGTGGGCAGTCAAGGTACCAGCCACAGTCTCTGAAGTGAGAAGGACTCCAGTCTTTCAATATCCCTGCAGTATACATGGTTGGATCGTTTGCAAGGTCCGACCACATGTCAAGATAGTCTGGAATACCGCTCAGGTGATTTCCTTCCATAAGCACATATTTCGTGTACCTGTTAAACAGAAGATAAATCCCAACCCACCAAAGCGCGAAGTGAGTAAGATACAAGTAGCACAGAATGAAATGGCTCTAAGAACTGCTCCAAGGACCTTTCAGGACTACACGACTGCTCCGGATGTGAATGTCGTCAACGCCATTCAAAACATTCCATTCAATGATACTGTAAAAACACCCTAATCCACATGAATGCAAACTCTCGCTTTGGATTGACACAGACATAGAAGTGAATGTCGTCAACGACATTCACTTTGGATTTGTGAATACACTGCTAATCAAGCCTAATGATTTCTCAAAAAAGGCAAAATCATTTGATGGAAAACAGAAAGTCGACTTAGGAACCCTCCCCAAAAACTGGTTTCCAATTGACATTCATAACGAACATAACACTAAGGACCTCATAATAACAGTGGATGTGAATGGCGTCAACGCCATTCACAAAATTACCAACAAGGAACCATTTAATTAGCTCCCAATCCATATAAATTCAAATTGTCGCTGGTGAATGACACAGACATAGAAGTGAATGTCGTCAACGACATTCACTCTGGATCTCTGATAACACAGCTAATCAAGCCTCAAGATTTCTCACAAGAGGCAAAAGCAATGCAGAACAACTGATTGTCTGCATTGACATTCAACAAACTGAAGTGAGGAACCCTCACTGTAAAATCTATGGACATTACAAAAACTTACATAACTCTAAGGACCTCTCAACAACTCTGGATGTGAATGTCGTCAATGCCATTCAGGGACATTATCAATTCTAATCAGGGACACTATAATTACCCCCTAAGCTCCTAATCCAGGTGAATTCAAATTCTCGCTTAAGAATGACTCAGACAAATATGATTACAATCCTTATGAAGCCAAATTATTTCCCAAAAAATGCAGTAGAGTTTCCAGTATGATATTGCACCTGTACACAACTTGCATCATGGCCCACTCTCCTCCAACATGACTGTCAAAGTCGTTGGACCGTAAAATGTTACCATCTTTGGAGAACTCCCGGAAAAAACAGTTTCTCCAGGTGAGACCTCTCCACTTCCTTATGTATGCCTTCAATGACATTTGGGGAGGGGAAACAATCGAAATGTTCAAGTCCTTCAAAGTCTGTTCCAGCACAATGACGACGCGCTTTTCGAGCTGCAAATTGTATATTTGTCAGTATTGCAAATAAGGTACTCATCACATAATTGAAGAAAAGAAAACGGCTTATTTGAATACACACCTGACTGTAGCCTTGTGGAGCCAGTTATCAAACACCAAATCACTGATTCCTTCCACCTTTGTGTCAGGCTGTATGGTGCTCTTTGGGAACTGATTCAAGTCCTTTACTGTCTGATCTGAGTTCCATATCTCCAGCCACCTTATTTTTGTTTGTGGGTCGACCATGGATATGGCCAACCGGTGCAATTTCTCCTGCTGCAACTCCGGATGCACATGCTTGTCATAGTGAGATTTGATCTGCTGAAGGAACTCAGAACCAAGTCCAGGATCTACTATTCTAAGCTGCTTTCCGAAGGCGGACATCAATTTGGTTCTTCGCATTTCAAACTCCTTCTTTATTGCTGCTTCCACACCTTTTGATGTCCTTAGTTCCTCTGGTGTAGTGCGGTAATATTCGGATTTTCCCTTCTCAGTTGCCTCTGCCAGTTCTTGTTGCATTGATTCAAATAGTGATTAGCACCGAAGGGACTACAAACATGTATTCGAAAAGTAAACCGAGTACAGACTCGAGCTTACCGCATACATGTACTCTAGAAACGCCTCTCGAGTCAAAGAATACCAAGTGCCTACAGCTCTTCCTGTTTCGCACTTCTTGATTATATTGGGTGGGAGTACTGTCCGAAAATCATCCAGCTTCATCAGACCAATCCTCTGAATTTGGAATAGTGTGTGGACCAAGCTTGTTGTCACATGCGATTTCTCTGTCGATCTGCAAAAACATTGCAAACATTGCACTCCTTAACTCTGTTTTTTGGGGATTAACAAGACACTACAGAGGGAATGAAATCTCTAGGATGACTTACTTGTTCACGTCGTGCATAGCTGTAAGAAGCCTAGCGATGTCGTTTCCAGGATCCAAAACCATTGCCTCCACAGCAACATGCTTGTCTTTGTCTTTCGCATGGTGTTTCTGGATGTATCCCATCCATGCCAGCAATCGGTGGTTGCCGTCCCAGACGTAGAACATGTGGTTGCAGAATTGTTGGGTGTTCTTTCCCATCATGAGGCCCAGCTCGAACTCCTCATTGGCATCTTTCCAGCATTCATCCCAGTTATCACTGATCTCTGGAGACACTAATGTGATTTTCCCATTTATATCCGTTAGTGACACATAAAAAACTTGAGCACCAAGTCTGTATCCATGCACAAAATCACTCTCCAATTTTGTTATGTCCTGGGAAAGAGGTGGACGCACAACAGGCATAGATATCATCCGGCACAGAGGGATGTCCAGACGCCCTCCAGATACGAGCATGTCCCTTATAACCTCCTGAGAGTTTACCTTCTGGAATGACATGAGTTCTTTCACCTTGTCAAGGTAGTGCACTTCAGATTCATCTGCTTCATCTGTATTCTCTGAGCTTTTTCCAGACTCCTCCCCATCTCCAGATCCTTTCCCCTCTGATCCTGTAGGCTTGGACCTCACAGTTTTCTGCACGATGCCATTCAAATCTGACTGAGTAATCTGCAAATAGTGAACGGTGGTAACGACCATCACTCTGTCTCGAAGAAACTCACAAGGAATGGTGTGAAACAAATTCAGAACCATCTACACAAGCAAAGCTGATCCTGCCGAATTCAAAACAAAAGCGAGAGCGATAGTGAACGGCGTTAACGACAATCACAAAAGATAAGGACCTGCCGGATCGGTGTTGTGTAATGACAGATATGTGTAAGTGATTGGCGACAACGACATTCAGTATAGTTTAGGGTGGACAGTAAGTGCAGATTATTCAGATTGACTCCATTGTGATTACCGTTGCAAGCATTCACGGTTTCTGTCTATGTCGAGAGTACTTTGCAATCCATACTCTACCTGAATCGAATGGCGTTAACGACGCTCGCAATTCAGCAGACTTCAATCACATGTTCCTGCTTAAGAAGGGAAGAGGAAGGACTGCTTGAAAGGCAATCAGACAGACTGTTTGATCTGAACAACGGTGATTGACGGTACCGTTAGTCACCCACTCATTGTGGGGTAAACCCTTAACAGAGGAGTACAAAGCAAATCACCGTTGTTTCGTGGTGATGGTCGGTAGCGACAATCCCTTTCTGGGACATTGAACTCAATCTCTACGCAGATCTTCAACAATGAAATGTAAGTTACAGAAAACTCACTGGTGCCTTCTTAGGTTTTGAAATTGGATCCCCTTCTGCAGCTTTCCTCTTCCCTCTCACATCTGCTGGAATTTTTGTCTGCTCTAGGGTTTCTGGACCTTCTCCCGGTTCAGCGTTCCTCGTGCTTCCACCTCCTTCAGTTTCCCTGCGAGACATCTGTGCATCCACAAGCTGGTTTCCAACGCGCACTGTTATCGCCGACTGTGTCACAGCCGCTGCCTCAGTCTCGGTCTGCCCTTGTGAATCAGTCTCCGCGTTCACCTGCTGCCTTGGCCCTGTGTTCTCCAACAAACGACGCCTCGTCATTTGCTCTCTTGCTCTGCGTCTCTCTCTAAGGGAAGTAAAATAAAGAGACTTTCTTGTCTTTCGTATAGTAGAAGGAACCCTCTCCAGCTTGACTACCACTCTCCCTCTAAGCGCGAAAAGTTGGAAAACGAAGTGACTCCCGATTTCTTGCGGGATTGCGTTCGTTGTTGCTTGTCTCTAGAAGCATCGGATTCCCTCTCGCGTGACCGTTACACATAGTCGTTCCCTTATTAGTGTACAGCTGTTCGAATTCAGTTATCGATGTCTGGCGTGTGTCGCCCAAAATAAACGGCGTGTTCTTTATTAGAACGGTTCCAATATTTAAAAATAACAACGAATCCCAGAAATCTTGGCGCACAATCTTAGACAAATATATGTAAATGAACGAGAGTTTGATGACAAATTTTGGGATATCATACACGGTCATCCTTGTTAGCCAACCCCACGTTCGTTTCACATTTTGAACTTTCCAGGTGCGCATGATCATTGGTAGTAGTATAAAGATACATTTACTTAATCTGCAATCCCACCCTCAGACCCTGTGGCATGCTTCCAGGAAGTCGGCTTGTTATTGTGTTTGTTAATGAGGTTCTGATTAACGGTTTAACAGCTGCCGACATTGCTCCTAGGGATACTCTGACCACTGGGCCCACAAGAAAAGTAATTAAAATGGACGGCTGCATATCTGGAAAGAATAACAGAATATGCACAGTCGTCGTCTGAGCTTCCTCCGCCATATTCTCTGCTCATTCTTCAACTGTGTTCTGGAGACATCAGTAAACTGATTTACACTGAAGGTCTGCGATAGCAAAGTATCAACGTACGCGAGGAAGGAAGATGGCTTCCTCTGAAGCGGAGTTCTTCTCTGACGACAAACCAGTGCCGTTCTCCCAGGAAGTCCTTGACAATGGATTTGCAATTGTTCTGGAACATGTCTTGGCTACCCGTTTTCAGCTTCAGAATGGCTCCATCTTTTTGGAGAAAGAGGTGTACGATTTGAAAGGGAAGTTGTTGAAATACTCTTTCCAAAACCGTGATGAGACGGCTCATATCAGCCAGTGGAGAGTGCGCCCTGGTCGATACAGAGTACTTGGAGAGCCTTGGCGAAAGTCCCTTGGGTCATATGTGACGCCCGGGACTGCTGCTTTGGTCGTTGAAGACAAGAGGGAGGTGGTGGTGAAAAAAGAACAGACGTCCTCCACTCCAATCGTTGAGCTTTCGGATTCGTCCGATGATGACATAAGTGAAATTCCAAATCCAGTCCTTCCTATTGTGGTTGGAGAAGCTGATGAAGAAGAGATTTGTAGTGTCATTCCAAAATTACGGGCGATGGGAGGAATGGCTGGATTCAAAAGTGAGTTGTGAGGAATTGATTGGGAATCTTTGAAGCAGGTGCCTGTGAAGTTCTTGCCAGAGACTTTTGATGGCGATATCCTATTCGAGCTGCCTCCTCCTCCGCGAGTTGGAGGTGTAACAATCATGATGCATGGAATGGACAAGAAACACGACGGGCACCCGTGGTGCAGAACAAAAACATCCAATATTCAGAATGATGACAAGCTTGTTTTCAGGAGAACAGTTTGCAATGGACACCTTAGGTGTGATAATTTGAATTGCAGACACTTTCTTCAGTCTGGGGTTCATAATCAAAGCGAATGGGAGGGTCTGGCGGAAAATCCATTTCAGCCTGGGACTGCCCCTCCACCGGCAAACACTTTCGTCTGCAAATTCTGCAAACTTGTGCTATCCTGCTTGGCGCTCTGCGGAGCAAGAATGTACTATGTTGTCCACCGTTTGAAAACAATGACAAGAGCTTGTGTGCATTTTGGATTCCATAACCATCCTGTCTCGAAGGGGGATTACAAGGAGAGTGTTGAGACAGTATCGAGGTTGATTAAACAGGAGTTTGGGAGAAACCCATCCGCAACAACATCTGCAATTGCTCTTGGCGCAAGCAAGTCCTTCTTGGAAAGCCATATTTTGAGTGGAGGGGATTTTGTGGGGACTAAACTTGACGGTGCAGCATTGGACCTGGTCATGGATCATTTCTCCACTTTAAGTTCACCTAACATTCGGCATCAGATCAATGCATTACGAATGGGCTCTGGTATCAGAGGCTACATAGACAACATTTTGGAGTTGAAACGAGTGAGCAAGTACGATTACATCCAGGACAATGTATTCCCAGGTCAAGGTGCCATCAAAGTTTTTCTTTTCAAAATGTCGACTGTTGGGGAGAGCAGTGGGGTTAGCCTCGTGAAGCGGATGCAGAAGACTGGGGACTTGCAAAACTGTTTTCTTATGTTTGATCATGTGAAACGAGTGAAGGATTGGACGACAATGGCTTGTCATGTCTACGATCCAGTGTACCAATGAATTATGACAATTGCAGTTTGTGACATGCAATCCGAGGATACGGAATCCCAGAAGCTCATGTGGAATTCCCTGATATGTGTCATGGGCTGCCATCTCCAAATTTCGCAGGTTTCATGGCGGATAGTGCTCAAGCAAATTTCAATGTTGTTCGTATTGTCTTCGGATCGGGCGACCCAAAAGTGCCAATGCGAGGAAGAGAGCGTACATGTCTATTCCATTGGACACAATCTCTGGAAAAACATACAAAGTCGGACATCAAACCAGAGATGCAGACTCAGCACCGTAAATTGTGCAAAGAGTACAAAGATGCTAGAATAATGAAGGAGGCGGACACTTTGTTCCAGAC
The DNA here is from genome assembly GCA_030704615.1 of Takakia lepidozioides. NCBI lineage: Eukaryota > Viridiplantae > Streptophyta > Takakiopsida > Takakiales > Takakiaceae > Takakia > Takakia lepidozioides. Next base: position 79,286,757 of record CM060731.1, read on the forward strand.
AATTCGTGCCTGGTGGTTCTCTTCTGGAGCTGCATCACTTGAGAGTATGAGAGCATTGGAAGATTGGCTGGCGTTTTGGCACTTCCGGTATAGACAGTGGGGAGCAGCCATGGCAGTGGTACGAGGCTTATATTTCTTGCTTTATTCATACATTTACTTTCCATTTTATTGTCTCCTCGCTTTCTTTATGTTGTTTTCTGTTCACTGTTTTGAAGTATGGTTCTGCACTTTGCAGAACATGTCCATTGAGGAAAGTGCGGACATGCCATCTTGCAATTTGGCAGAAACTGTGCACAATGCATGGTTGCAGCAGTCTGGGAAACGAGGTCAGGATTTGTATGTGGCAACAACAGATGATTTGATACGTGCCTTGCAACAACAAACCCGATACCGTGATTTCTTACGAGGTAGGGTTGGTGGCAAGGGTCCGGACAAATGGGAGTTGATGTTGCGTGTTGCAAACAGATCTGGGGATCCAATGAAGATAGCACGGGCGGTGAGCATGTATGCCCAGGGAACGCCACTTGTTTCTAGAGTTCCACATCTTGAAGGGGAGGAGAGATTCGGCTCCTGTAAGAGGAAATTGAATACTCCACCTGGTTCGGATTCCGATTCCCACAGGGCAGACCGTGATAACTTCTCGAAGCCTCGTGTTCCCCTGCATGACAGCTCCATGTCCGGAACCTCCATTGTGGAGGAACCTCCAACACGACGGCAAGCTCCAGCATCAAACAGTGCCACTGAAATGGTGCAGGAGAGAAACAACCCCCTTGATGTGCTTGAGTCCGCATGCCCCGACCACGTTTGACACATAGAACGCACAAGTGTAGGGTCTCGTGTGAAATGTACAGCGATCAGGGCAACTAATTTCGAGAAGTGCACTTCATCTATATCCAGAGGTGGTGCCCGAACTCCTGCTCCGACTTTCACGGGCTTGATGCGTCCATACGGTCAACCAGAAGCCAAGAACCACAAGTTCTGGTTCTGCGCAGATGATTGTGCTAGATGTGTGCATGGAACTGTGCGTCCTTCCGTAATGATGAAGCCATCTCCTCCAACCATTTTGGCCCGTGAAGGTGGGAACACATCTCAGTTTTCAGGAGATTGAAATGCTGGAGGAGGCAGGTTTTTCCCTTGCGAGATAACCCCAACTCCATACATGTGCTACTACTTCTGCATCCTCCTGGGTCCCCCCGGCAAATCCTGACTTGTGGCCAACCAAACGAGATGGAAAGCTCGTTCGGCATTTCCCTCCAACCGCTGAACACTTTGGCAAAGTGGAGTCCGCAAGAATGCTCCAAGCTCGTGTTGGAAGCACCACAAAAGTACCCCATCCAGGATATGGTCGGGTATTCACAATCATCACTTCCACATCTGCTGTTCATGACAGGACCTACGACATCACAGTTTCCAATTTCCCCAATTGCACATGTCCTGATTTTGTGAATATGCTATCAACCAGTTTGGGCAAGAGAGGTAAATTCATACCCTGCAAACATTTGTATTTCATATTTTTGAAGAGGATGGTTTGCGATCCCAAACGTGACAACTTAATTCACCAGGCCACTATGAGTTTCAATGAGGTCGATACTCTATTGCAGCGGGATACAACACATGGGTAGCATCAACTATGCAATGTGGTATGTGGACGACCATGATTTGAAATGTGTAATTCACATCAATTCGTCGGCGGTGCAATGATATGGCCTCCAACTATACGGAGTGAGCTCTGAGTGGCAACTTTTAAAAGCACATTTGTCATTGCACCATTCGAAGTCTACATGTCTTGCTATCGCTATGCACTACAATCATCTTTTGAAGATGATCCTAACTGTCATTGTTATTTGAGGAGGGAGAAAGGTCTTCCCGTGGCAGCCTTTATGGCGCACACTTTGTGAGGATATTTTCTCGTCCTCGTAATTGTAAAAGTGAAACAAGCATTTGTAATTGCACAATGTTGGATGCTACAATTGTAGGCCTCATGGTAGTCTTGATTCTATTTAGGCAAGATTCCCTGCATTAATTCCACGGTCATAGGACCATCCTCGGTTATAGGCGGCGCATATTAATGCTGACGTGGCAGATGACGGACAGTGCCACGTCATCATTTGCCACCACATCAGCATGCTGACATGACGCTCACGCCACGTCAGCGTGGGTGCAGGCTCACGCCACGTCAGCTGGCGTGAGCGTACGCTCGCGCGCTCATGCCATTGCGTCGTCGATTGAGGGTTGCCTCAGTGGAGTCCAAGTTTTGCTGATTAGCTTGAAGCATAAAAAAGGTATCATCGACAAACATTGAGTCAATGACCTAGGATCTTTGCTTGGTAATGTAGATGGTTATCCTGAGTCCTTTGATCTGCGTGTCATTCTGAATCATGTATTCCAAGGAGTCTGCCACGACAAGGAAAAGGAATGGAGAAAGAGGACAGCCCTGGCGTACTGATCTCTGTAGGGGGAAGGAGGCTGAAAGTTGACCATTAAGAATGATTCTACTTGATGAAGAGGTTAGGAGAATCTGAACCCATTTACAGAAAGACTGTGGGAACCTAATCCTTGATAGGGCTGCCAGTAGAAAGCTCCACTCAACTCTATCAAAGGCCTTCTCAAAATCTAGGAGGAGCATGGCTATTGCTTGGTTAGTTCTGTGAGCAAAATGGGGGAGCTCTTGAGCTAACAGCAGGTTGTCTAAGATATACCTTCCTTTCACAAACCCTGTCTGGTTGGGGCGAATGATGGAAGGAAGGAGTGGTTGAAGGCGCAAAGCCAGAGCCTTTGCCACTATCTTGTAAGCCACATTCACTACAACATGAGATTGCGGCTTTTATGACTCCCATGGGTGCGCAGTCACGACAGATTTGTGGTAGAAATGCCATTTGCAATCGTAAATGCCTTTGAAGTCATAACACAGATCACGACGAAGCCGTTTATGCGACTGTATGAGTCCGAACTTTGCGCAACACAGGTCAAACTAGTTTGACTAGGAATATTGCCATGGCGGATATGACTACCAGTCAGGGTCATGCCCATATTAGAATGACGTGTGCATATTGCTAGACGGACATATAACTTCGTGACTGCCACTCTAATGCATTCTGCCAGATCATCACATGTCGTCATCACATGGTGAGTATGTGACATGGAACAACTTATGAGGTGTCTACATATGATTGGTTAAGTGGTTTTGATATTGTGGTGCGGGGGATGCAAGTGAAGGGAACGGTTGCACACAAAGTAGATTAGTGGGCCGTTTGCACTTTGTGGAGAAGAATGGAACTGAAGCCAACATGCTAGAGAGGCGATCCGGAACCGCACTCTATTTGTGACGTTACGTTTAAATGGTGGCGTGCATTTCAGTGTTTGTTGATCGCGGACAACATCAAAAGCAAGCCTCATACTGCGGAATGACAGATGAACAAATGATGCATTCAGGGGATAGGCAAATTCATGCATATCATTCAATTCACTCATGAGAGTGATGCAAAACATTGCTCAACAAAAGTCTCTGAGCAGTGACCAAGAACACCAACAAAATATGAAATCCAGTACACTCTAACATATCGCCCTGTGTATGCCGTCCCTGTAGCAGGCCGTCCCTGCGCTCGACGCCGTGTGGTAGAGGAATAGAAGCTTGGCAATACGGTCTGTTCAGATCCACCCAATCGCACGCCAGAACATGGCCTAGCTGAAAACAAAGATCCAGGCTACGAAGCTACGAATAGCATTGAAATGAGGTTGCAGGCAAAGTTCAGACACAAAATGGAAGTGCAAAGGAGATGCACGATTATCATAGGTTGAAACCAATAGGACATGGGACCTTGAGGAGATGGTACCAAGCAACATAACCGTAGAGATGCGGGTACTTCTGCCCACAGGCAGCGAGTTTCTTGCTGCAAGCGGAAAGACAGAAAAAATGAGGGACGGCCTCCCTCCTATGGATCCCGCTCTCTCCCAGCTTCTACACAGGCCTCTTCGGCATGTCGGCTGATGCGTAGTGCTTTAGCTTGCAGTGCAACATCACAAAGCTTGTGCTTTCGTTGAATTTCAGCCATGCTCCGATGCCATGAAGCAGTGTGGAGAGTTTGACGTCGACGGCGCATGAGGACGCTCTTAGAATGCATAACAATGGTGTTGAAAGAAAACAACGCTTGTGGGAAGAGAGCAGGAGAGAAGAAGAGACGAACTTGCGAGTATAAGAATTGGAGGGAAGGGCAGACATATACCCCTATCTCCCGCCATCCTAAGAACCAAGCAACGGAATGGGGCGAAGTTGCGAGGCTGGGGAGTGCATGGCGTATCAATGAACTGCGAATTCCTAGAACACAAATCGTAATTCCACGTCAGGTGTGGGGAGGCGGGGAAGTACTAGTCTCGTTGTCAATTACTCCTGCAAAGGTGAGCCTCATATCAGAAGGCCGGGTTCCTCTCAATCGTATATGTCATACATTCCACACTGATCTCTTGAAAACAAAATTAAGCTTGCAGATTTTCGTGTATCCATGCTAGGTTCCACAGTGAACATTGACATATAACCATTTACACATGGAGCCGGTGGTGGTGGGGGCTGCTCTACCAGTACAAACTGGTCGAAGGCAGTAGGTGTCATGCAATTGCAATTGCCATACATTCCATTGGGTTTGATTGATAAAATAATATTAAGTTTGCCATGGGGGGGTGTTCTAAGAATGGGAGAGCCCATGAATTCAGCTTCTTGTATGATAAAACAACTGAGATAACAGCTCATGTTGTTATCTCTAATGCACATATCCCCAAATGACCTGCCCCAAGCTAGAACAGCAGCAGGATGACATCAGTGAATAATGATGTGGTGCAAGGCATGGAACACCTGCAGGGCAGCAGCATTGTATTGCTGAATGTACTGCACCCTGCTTGAGCCATTCACAGATGGGGGACTCTACAAGTGAGTCACATGGTGTTATATCTGGGGCATGAGAGAAACTGCCCATAAAATGTATCTGCGCAAAGAACCCATTCAACCAGCCAGAGCATCATCTACGCGGATTGCCGGATTCTTTTGGGAAAAAATGCAAACATAATAAGTAGGGACCAAGCTTAAAAGCACACCACTGGTATTCAATGGTCCATAAACACGAGCCTGCCCAATATAAGACCCACAAAATCAGTGGGGCAATTATGTAATGTAAATTGGAAGGCACATGCACTTTGTCATTGTTTCATTTTGTCAACAATGTACCCAAAGGCAGAACTGATGTGTAAATCTGCATGCCATTCAAAAGTCTATAGTGACATAAATGTCATGTCACGTTGCCAGACAAACACGCCATGTAAGTTGGACACCTCCAACACCCTGCAAAAATGACACCCCCAAGGGCAACCCTTAGTGCCAGTCTTACGAAGCCCACATTATTCATGAATCAACCGGGATTACATATTGAATTTTGCCCAATACCACCCTTCATATACTTGAGATAGAGAAAGGCAGTTGGGGGGGGGAAGTCATACCTCATTCCAGGTACTAGTACACGTCCACATCAACCAACTCCTCATCACTAGACTCTGAATCTCCATCGCAACTGTCCTCCGTGGGACATGGATGTGCTTCCTCAGATCGCATGTCTCTGTAAAGTGAAGCAACCTCTTCAGGTGTCACTTGGATGGTCTGGCCTACCCTGTCACCAGCAACATTGGTCTCTTCAATGTGATTGGGGGCTAAGAGGCCTGATACACTTGCAATATCATCGTTGCAAATGCTCACATCACAAACAGCCCTGCGTGACCTGGGTTTTTTTCCAGCACCACGTTCCATCTCGGTTCATTCACACACTTAGAGAAAAAAAACTCGCTCGACCTGTGATGGGAGCACAAAAGGCTGTTCAAGTGGAGGCAACAAGTGGGAGAAATTCACCAATGTGAAGCCAGAGTCATCCTGCTTCATTGACACAGGCTGAGAGCCCACACGTCGTGCACGTACCCATGAACACAATAGCACCGTGGTGTGTGTGGAGCCATAATCCAATTCTAAAATCTCCTTTATGACACCCACATACCGTATGCTTTCCACCACCTGCTCACCTGAAATGCAAGTACAGTCATGCTGGAAAACAGTAGAGACCCCCGAGTCATATGTCACAAAGGGGCTGTTGAGTCCATCTGGAGTTACCCTGAAGTGGTTTCCATAAGCCGACATGCTCTTGTATGATGTTGCGATTAATGATGGGGGTTTGGACATGTCCAACAATTCCTTGCAGGCTGAATCAGTAGCATGGTTGGCAACACTTGACACATGTTGGCGGACTGCTGTTACCAGCCATTCTGCAAAGTGAGGGAGAGCGCGGATCTTGTTTTGGTTAGCAGCATTTTCAGTCTCCAACCTGGATTTCTCCACCTCATAGGACCTGCCAACACACGCACAACCACATCAATTTATCTAGTGCAACCCCTGCAGCCGATGGAAGAACTACTGCACACACACCTATACAAAGCATACCCATGCATAGCAGTGCCAGAAGCTGTGACATGCACTCACGTTTGCCACTTACCCCAACATAATGCTCAAACTGGGAATGACGTAGTCGTGGACAAGCTACAACAATTCGAGGGTCAACCTCCGTGGTCGACCAACTCCTTCCAACACCCAGCCCGACACTGATTCCTCCTCTCCTGCATCCCACACTCTCCACCTAGTAGCATCAACAGAAGACAAGTACTTTGTACAAAATCCCAATGCCTCGTCAAACACGTAGCCCTCCGCCATACTGCCCTCAGGCTTCGCCAAATTTCGCACATACCCTTTAAAATCCTTCATTGCTCTCTCCACCGGGTACATCCACCGAGAAGCTACAGGTCCACACAAATCCAGCTCATCCACCAAGTGGATAAGTAAATGTGTCATAACATAAAAAAAGGAGGGTGGGAACTCTTTCTCCAGAAGACAAAGAGTCACTGCCACCTCCTTCTTCAATTCCTCATGCTCGGTGGGATCAATGAATTTTGCACAAAGCTTGCGAAAGACACGAGACACTCTTAGTATGGCATTGTGAACCCCAGGCGCCATCAACCCACGTAGAGCAAGTGGGAGGATCTGTTGCATGAGCACATGATAATCATGTGACTTCAATTGGCTCAACTTTTGTTTGACCACATGCTTTTTGAAAGCAGAGGCATAGCCAGTATGGCATAGCCAGATTCGTGATAATCTCCAGGAACACCCGCTGCTCTGGTTTTGTGAGCACATATGGCGCATCAGGCATTACCAATGTATCCACTCTAGTGGGATGGCGTCGTAACCAAAGAGGCTTTCGAATGCCCTGCAATTCCAGATCGCGGCGAATTTTCTCGTGTCCTTTTTGCCGAAAAGAGTCTTGATTATGTTCTCCGTCACGTTCTTCTCGCAATGCATGGTATCAAAAGTGTGGCGGATGAGAAGATGCTGCACCATGTGGTCTAACAAATTAGGTACATTGCAATGCAGTCATGAATGATGTTAACAACACAGGTTCAGTAAACAAACAATCATGCACAATGAAAACCAATGCACTGTTATGTTCCCAAAACACAGGTGTGGTAATCGCACCTCCCAGTAAGGCAAGTCAAACAGAATGGACAGTCGTTTTACGCCATGGAGCTTGGAGGGATCATTCTGTGCGCCTGCAGTCCCACCATCATCAATCCATTGTTTGTAATGTCGTGCACGCTCCTTGATTTCGGTGGCTGTCATTGTATGTGGAGCAGGTCTTATGTCTCGCGCCCCATTAAAAAGTCTAGATCTTCTATAGGCATGATTGTGGGGAAGATAGCGTCGATGCCCCTGGAATATCAATTTCTTGCAAGCTGGGGAATATCTGGAATCGACTTGAGGTCCACATGCTGGACAAGCAATGTACCCTTGGTGAACCTGACCTGATAACAAGCCATAGGCGGGGAAGTCATGTATGGACCACATGAGGACTGCACGCTCGGTAAATGCCCGCTCTCCTTCAATGGCTGCCACATCCACGGCTGCAACTCCCACCCACAATGTCGCTAGCTCCTCCACAAGTGGTTGCAGGTAAACATCCACATTTTCACTTGTCACAGATTCCTTTCCAGGAATGAGGAGTGTTAAAATGACAAAAAAATTCTTCGTTACCAACCATGGAGGCAGATTATAATTGAGCACCATGATGGGCCAAGTCGACCAAGAAGCAGATTTTGTGCCATAAGGATTGACCCCATCCAGTGCCAATCCAAGACGCAGATTTCTTGGATCTGAAGCAAAATCCGGCCATGTGTTGTCAATATGGCACCAAGCCTTACTGTCTGCAGCATGCCGGACCATGTCATCTGCACTTCTATGATTGTTGTGCCACTTCATGAGCTCTACGAGCATCTTAGCTCGGAACATCCGTTTCAATCTAGGTATGAGAGGAAAGTGTCACAACACCTTCTTGGGCACCTTCCCACGACCGTCCATGTATCGGGGACTGTGGCACTTGGGGCAATTTGCAGCCTTCTCGAGGTCTCCACGAAACAATACACATCCACGCTCATAGGCATGGATCTGTTTGTATCCTAGACCCATCATGGCGATCATATTTTTGGCCTCGTACTGCGATTTGGGCAAGGTGTTCTGTTTGGGCAAAATCTCCAACCTCAACAATGAAAATAACTCATCCACAAATGTGTTGGTACATCTGTGAGTGGCGCAGGAATTGAGCAACATCAATGTGGTGGTCAATCGGCTGTGAACGCTCCCATTGTATAAGGGGATTTGGGACTCTCGCATGAGTTTTTCATGCTGAAGATCATTTGGCGCGCCTGCTTCTTCTTCGCCCATATTTTCCCCATCAGGCATTTAAGAGGGATTTGCGCTATTCTCAACAGCCTCGTCATTGTCCAAGTGAAGGGCATTTAGGGCAGGTGTGGGATTCTCCCGGAGGGTATCTGATATTTCAAATGCATAGCACGGGCAATCTGGCCCCGTAGCCCATTGCCGTCTTGTCCCTCCAAATTGACGTCGTTCGCAACACTCTCTACACTACATTCAGCCTCCACTTCAGAGTCGGATGTAATGTAGCCCTGTGAACGCAAATGAAATCAGAAATTGGGATATGATGAACAAGCTTTTTTCAAAACTCCCAGACAGCGAAATTTCATTTAAACACTGTCATGTAAGTAAACACTTTGTAGAATTGCACTAGTTCAATATAGGTGAATGCCGCAAGTCTCCCCCGCACTTGCGAATCAGGAGACGAAATTGGTCGGCCACGGACTTCGTTTCGAAGCAGCTTGCGGAGCTCAGACACAAAGACAAATGAAAATTACTCTTGTATAATACGGCAAGGTAGGAACACAGTTTTCATCGAAAAACAAAACAAACATACCCTCTGTGATAGAGGGAGACATCCCCACATACAGACAGCTATCTGCACATACCGACAAAGTGAAAGCTCTCATCAAATATGCCCAAGTGGGCAGTGCGTTGAAGGCATGACACATGGCAGCAAACTGCCCAAAGCCCAAAATGCGTGGAGCCTTCACACATGGCAGTCAACAGCGACCATGTAGTCATGACCGTGACTACATGACTCCAGAACAACCAATGGAAGAACGCCACGTAGTTGAAATGTCCATGATCCGCGGTCATGAAGTCATGGACATGATTACTCTGACGCACTACCAACTACATGACTCCATCACTACGACTCCATGACTCCAATACATCCAACGGAAGAACGACATGTAGTTCGGACTCCAATCACTCCCATGACTGTCCAAGATTCAAAAAACAGCGAAAAAAATGCGGACATGCGCGGGCGTCGTTTCCTTGACGCAGGACCATCCGGAATTCTGGGGGGTTGGGGATGTGCAGAAATATCTGCCGGTCTTGTCGGTGTGTTGACCTCAGTCGGCGAATGAGTGAGTTCAATAACCTTCTCGCTGACGGTTGGCAATGGAATTCGGTTTCTTTCTTTCTGCACATCCTGAACCGAATTCAAACAGAAAAAAAGGGATTACCTTGGAATACAACCCCACAGAAGTTGCCGCTTCACAGGAAGGTCATACGTTGCAGCTTTTCTGGCCTGGAGTAAAGAGAGAAAATCAGAGGATGAACAGAAACACGATAACAATAAAACGCATGGATGAAATAGAATTAAGTCACCTGACTTCTCAACAGCTGAGGTGTCCAGCCTTCGTGATCCGGTGACCCGCTTGGAATTACGACATGATGAGGAGGCAGTTGAGCGATAGTTGCAACCAATTGTTCGGTAGACTCATGTAGATGCCCTGTGACGGCGTGTGGTGGAAAGTGTTTGGAGAAGGACGGCTCCAAAGAGGATTCCCCAAGATATTGAGAGTCACTTTCCACTATGCAGCCAACCCCAATTAAATCATCGACCCTACTAACGGTGGATTCACCTTTTGACATTTTGAGCCTCGAAACAACATCCAAAACATTGATGGGATCACTCTCCATAACAGCAATGGATGCCTGAGTAAACAACAAGTTGTCAGGTCCTTGGAAAGCTTCTGGCCTGATCATTTCTACATCGTCAACAATATCAGACGATATTGTTTCGCCAATTGGAGATGCATTTGTGGCATGGAGTACATATTGATATGGGCATACCTGCAAATGAAATATATGTCAACAAAGTTGAGTTGGAAGAATGCGTGACCACGCGTGGTTCCGAAAAGAAATTGACAGACATAAAGGAACAACGAATCCATTGACCGTTACATATGGTTTGGCAATATAACAATTTCCATGCAAAGCAAAAGAATATCAGAATAAGACTGAAATTCCATGGTCTTCACAGTCAATTTTAAATAGTAAACTGTGTCCACAGTAGGACGCAAAAATTTCCTTATCATTTACTCGAAAATCACGATATTATGAATTGTCAATATAGTCAAGAAGAGGCTTTGAACTGTGGATCGTTAACTTTGAAAGGTGGAAATCCTATTCTCCTTGCTTTCAAGAAGCTAAGCAATAAATCTCTAAGTTTGAGAAGGAAGTAATCGTCGACGTCGATGTTCTCAAAAGACTTGAGAAGAAGACAAGATTCAGGAGGGCTCAGCAAACACTTCAAAGCCGTATCATCAATCAGCAGAGTGTTACTCTGATTGTAAAAACCTTCAGAACTGTGCCATACTTTAAGGAGTGGTTTCAAGAACACATGAGGTTGATCTTGTCCCGTTCGGTAATTTGGGTGCAGATTGCTTGGGCAAATGATACAATCTTCCTGCGACATGATGAACGTTGGTCGTGGAAGACCACGTAGGAGCAAATCTAGAACGACATTTAAGTTTTTAGGCACCATGCAGCTCCAGATACCTAAATGAAATGCTTGTGTAACTCTTGCCAAACTTCCCGGTACATCTTCCGTCTAAAGATTTGCCGATACCCAACAATAGCAGGAATGCTGTAATCAGATTCCGAAAAACGTGGAGCAGGTCCTGGGCTCTGGCACTTCGTTATTTTGCATAGCACTCCATTAACGTCAAAAATTATCAAGCGAGGTCTTCTCACAGGTGGAGATCCAGGCTGCCGGATCTGTGAAGGAGTGATAAAGACACTTAAGTAAATCAAGAAAAGAAGAATCCCATGAACAGATAAGGAACTCAATGACCTCAGAATCCCAATACATTCTCAAAACTAGTCACTTTAATATCCCATGTTCCACTTCCAGGGCCTCTAGGTACTGTAGATGTGCATCCCATTCCTCCTTGTTCTTAGGCCATGGAAAGTCCCAGCGATTAATGAATTTCACTCTAGCATCCTGAAAGTAGATATCCTTAGGTATTCCAAAACGGTTCTGCTCATTGAAGGCCCAAGTGTCCATTTTTTAATGCCTCAACTTCTCCAGGTAGGGCTTCAGATGACCCATCAGAAAATCATCCTTGTATGGATCTACAAGTGCTTCGTATTTAGGTAGGAAGATGACCAGGCTCAGTGGATTGAGGAAAGACTTGTACATGTTCCCAACGACGTCGATAAGTAGGGTGTTAGACCTGTAGGCTTTAGAGTCGGGGTCTACGAACAAGTCGTAAAGTCGTTTGAAGTAGATTGGGGCCTTAGGTAGCGTAGGCCAATATGTGTTGAAAATAAGTCTCTGTTCCACACATTGGTCGGAACTGTAATGCATGACCTTGTGGGCGTTCCTCCCGAACAAGGCTGATTTGAAATCCATGACAGTCTCTTCTTTGCTAGTGTTCCATAAGATGACCCAACGTTATCGTTGAATTTCCTAGGCTTCCCCCTCAACTCATAGTACATCCTGGCGTGAGCAACTTTCTCCGGGAATGTTATGTCGAATTTTTGGGCTTTATTTGGGTCGTTCAGGAGCTTAGAAATCTTCAGCAAACGATTATTGCTATCTGACCAGAGGATAATTGATGGCCATTCGGCGTAGTAATCCCTCTGCTCCCGGTTAGTAATCTCCTCCACGAGTTCCTGATTTGGAAAATGTTTACATCAGCATGGAATTGAACTAGAAAGGAGCACACGCGATCGCGCATGCTTGCTTATCATGCTATGCATCTCTTAGAAAGAAGTCGTCGATGAATCTGATATAATCATCTAGTAGAAGCACACGCGATCGCGCGAGAATGATAATGAGAAAACGTAAAGAAATATCCAAAAGATGATTATCATAGAAGCAGAGAAGAATATAGAAGCACGCGCGATCGCGCGAGGTAAATGTTGATGTACTATACATTTGCAGCCATAATTGTGTGTTGGCCTCTAATGACGAAGAATTTTGAATTGTTAATATCTTTTTGATGCCTTGGTTTCATCGCAGACACCTGGGTTGGCACCTGTTCAGTAATCTTATGCTCAGGTGTGCAAGTTCTCCCCACCCAGTGCCTCATGAGGAGCCACAATCCCCGGCACTATGCTTATTATGCAACGACGCAATGGCGTGAGCGTACGCTCACGCAGGAGTGACGTGGCGTGAGCCTGCACACACGCTGACGTGGCGTGAGCGTCATGTCAGCATGCTGATGTGGCGGTAAATGATGACATGGCACTGTCCGTCATCTGCCACGTCACCATTAACATGCGCCGCCTATAACCGTGGATGGTCCTATGACCGTGGAATTAATGCAGGGAATCTTGCCTAAATAGAATCAAGACGAGCATTGAGGCCTACAATTGCAGCATCCAACAGTGTGCAATTACAAATGCTTGTTTTACTTTTACAATTACGAGGACGACAAAATATCCTCACAAAGTGTGCGCCATAAAGGCTGCCACGGGAAGACCTTCCTCCCTCCTCAAATAACAATGAGAGTTAGGATCATCTTCAAAAGATGATTGTAGTGCATAGCGACAGCAAGACATGTAGACTTCGAACGGTGCAATGACAAATGTGCACTACATAAAAGTTGTCACTTAGAGCTGACTCCGTATAGTTGGAGGCCATATCATTGCACAGCCGACGAATTGATGTGAATTACACATTTCAAATCATGGTCATCCACATACCACATTACATAGTTCATGCTACCCATGTGTTGTATCCCGCTGCAAAAGAGTATCGACCTCGTTGAAACTCATAGTGGCCTGGTGAATGAAGTTGTCACGTTTGGGATCGCAAACCATCCTCCTCAAAAATATGAAATACAAATGTTTGCAGGGTATGAATTTACCTCTCTTGCCCAAACTGGTTGATAGCATATTCACAAAATCAGGACATGTGCAGTTGGGGAAATTGGAAACCGTGATGTCGTAGGTCCTGTCATGAACAGCAGATGTGGAAGTGATGATTGTGAATACCCGACCATATCCTGGATCGGGTACTTCCGTGGTGCTTCCAACACGAGCTTGGAGCATTCTTGCGGACTCCACTTTGCCAAAGTGTTCAGCGGTTGGAGGGAAACGCCGAACGAGCTTTCCATCTCGTTTGGTTGGCCACAAGTCAGGATTTGCCGGGGGGACCCGGGAGGACGCAGAAGTAGTAGCACATGCATGGAGTTGGGGTTGTCTCGCAAGGGAAAAACCTGCCTCCTCCAGCATTTCAATCTCCTGAAAGCTGAGATGTGTTCCCACCTTCACGGGCCAAACGGTTGGAGGAGTTGGCTTCATCACTACGGAAGGACGCACAGTTCCATGCACACATCTGGCACAATCATCTGCGCAGAACCAGAACTTGTGGTTCTTGGCTTCTGGTTGACCGTATGGACGCATCAAGCCCGTGAAAGTCGGAGCAGGAGTTCGGGCACCACCTCTGGATATAGATGAAGTGCACTTCTCGAAATTAGTTGCCCTGATCGCTGTACATTTCACACGAGACCCTACACTTGTGCGTTCTATGTGCCAAACGTGGTCGGGGCATGCGGACTCAAGCACATCAAGGGGGTTGTTTCTCTCCTGCACCATTTCAGTGGCACTGTTTGATGCTGGAGCTTGCCGTCGTGTTGGAGGTTCCTCCACAATGGAGGTTCCGGACATGGAGCTGTCATGCAGGAAAACACGAGGCTTCGAGAAGTTATCACGGTCTGCCCTGTGGGAATCTGAATCCGAACCAGGTGGAGAGTTCAATTTCCTCTTACAGGAGCCGAATCTCTCCTCCCCTTCAAGATGTGGAACTCTAGAAACAAGTGGCATTCCCTGGGCATACATGCTCACCGCCCGTGCTATCTTGATTGGATCCCCAGATCTGTTTGCAGCACGCAACATCAACTCCCATTTGTCCGGACCCTTGCAACCAACCCCACCTCATAAGAAATCACGGTATCGGGTTTGTTGTTGCAAGGCACGTATCAAATCATCTGTTGTTGCCACATACAAATCCCGACCTCGTTTCCCAGACTGCTACAACCATGCGTTGTGCACAGTTTCTGCCAAATTGCAAGATGGCATGTCCGCCTTCCTCAATGGACATGTTCTGCAAAGAGGATAACCACACTTCAGAACAGTGCACAGGAAACAACATAAAAAAAAGCAATGACTCAAAAATATGGAAAGCAAATGTATGAATAAAGCATGAAATAGAAGCCTCGTACCATTGTCATGGTTGCTCCCCACTGTCTATACCGGAAGTGCCAAAACGCCAGCCAATCTTCCAATGCTCTCATACTCTCAAGTGATGCAGCTCCAGAAGAGAACCACCAGGCACGAATTGTCTGGAACAAAGTGTCCGCCTCCTTCATTGTTCTAGCATCTTTGTACTCTTTGCACATTTTACGATGCTGAGTCTGCATCTCTGGTTTGATGTCCGACTTTGTATGTTTTTCTAGAGATTGTGTCCAATGGAACAGACATGTACGCTCTCTTCCTGGCATAGGCACTTTTGGGTCGCCCGATCCGAAGACAATACGAACAGCATTGAAATTTGCTTGAGCACTATCCGCCATGAAACCTGCGAAATTTGGAGATGGCAGCCCATGACACGTATCAGGGAATTCCACATGAGCTTCTGGGATTCCGTATCCTCGGATTGCATGTCACAAACTGCAATTGTCATAACTCGTTGGTACACTGGATCGTAGACATGACAAGCCATTGTCGTCCAATCCTTCACTCGTTTCACATGATCAAACATAAGAAAACAGTTCTGCAAGTCCCCAGTCTTCTGCATCCGCTTCACGAGGCTAACCCCACTGCCCTCCCCAACAGTCGACATTTTGAAAAGAAAAACTTTGATGGCACCTTGACCTGGGAATACATTGTCCTGGATGTAATCGTACTTGCTCACTCGTTTCAATTCCAAAATATTGTCTATGTAGCCTCTCATCCCAGAGCCCATTCTCAATGCATTGATCTGATGCCGAATGTTAGGTGAACTTAAAGTGGAGAAATGATCCATGACCAGGTCCAATGCTGCACCGTCAAGTTTAGTCCCCACAGAATCTCCTTCACTCAAAATATGGCTTTCCAAGAAGGACTTGCTTGCGCCAAGAGCAATTGCAGATGTTGTTGCGGATGGGTTTCTCCCGAACTCCTGTTTGATCAACCTCGATACTGTCTCAACACTCTCCCTGTAATCCCCCTTCGAGACAGGATGGTTATGGAATCCAAAATGCACACAAGCTCTCGTCATTGTATTCAAACGGTGGACAACATAGTACATTCTTGCTCCGCAGAGCGCCAAACAGGATAGCACAAGTTTGCAGAATTTGCAGACGAAAGTGTTTGCCGGTGGAGGGGCAGTCCTAGGCTGAAATGGATTTTCCGCCAGACCCTCCCATTCGCTTTGATTATGAACCCCAGACTGAAGAAAGTGTCTGCAATTCAAATTATCACACCTAAGGTGTCCATTGCAAACTGTCCTCCTGAAAACAAGCTTGTCATCATTCTGAATATTGGATGTTTTTGTTCTGCACCACGGGTGCCCGTCGTGTTTCTTGTCCATTCCATGCATCATGATTGTTACACCTCCAACTCGCGGAGGAGGAGGCAGCTCGAATAGGATATTGCCATCAAAAGTCTCCAGCAAGAACTTCACAGGCACCTGCTTCAAAGATTCCCAATCAATTCCCCGCAACTCACTTTTGAATCCAGCCATTCCTCCCATCGCCCGCAATTTTGGAATGACACTACAAATCTCTTCTTCATCAGCTTCTCCAACCACAGTAGGAAGGACTGGATTTGGAATTTCACTTATGTCATCATTGGAAGAATCCGAAAGCTCAACGATTGGAGTGGAGGACGTCTGTTCTTTTTTCACCACCACCTCCCTCTTGTCTTCAACGACCGAAGTAGCAGTCCCAGGCGTCACATATGACCCAAGGGACTTTCGCCGAGGCTCTCCAAGTACTCTGTATCGACCAGGACGCACTCTCCATTGGCTGATATGAGCCGTCTCATCACGGTTTTGGAAAGAATATTTCACCAACTTCCCTTTAAGATCGTACACCTCTTTCTCCAAAAAGATGGAGCCATTCTGCAGCTGAAAACGGGTAGCCAAGACATGTTCCAGAACAATTGCAAATCCATTGTCAAGGACTTCCTGGGAGAACGGCATTGGTTTGTCGTCAGAGAATAACTCCGCTTCAGAGGAAGCCATCTTCCTTCCTCGCGTACGTTTGTATCTTGCTATCGCAGATCTAGTGTAAATCGGTTTACTGCTGTCTCCAGAACACAGTTAAAGAATGAGCAGAGAATATGGCGGAGGAAGCTCAGATAACGACTGTGCATATTATGTTATTCTTTCCAGATATGCAGCCGTCCATTTTAATTACTTTTCTTGTGGGCCCAGTGGTCAGAGTATCCCTAGGTGCAGTGTCGGCAGCTGTAAAACCGTTAACCAGAACCTCATCAATAAACCCAACAACAAAGCCGACTTCTTGGAAGCATGTCACAGGATCTGAGAATGGGATTGCAGATTAAGTAAATGTATCTTTATACTACTACCAATGTTCATGCGCACCTGGAAAGTTCAAAATGTGAACGTGGGGTTGGCTAACAAGGATGACCGTGTATAATATCCCAAAATTTGTCATCAAACTCTCGTTCATTTACATATATATGTCTAAGATTGTGTGCCAAGATTTCTTGGATTCGCTGTTATTTTTAAATATTGAAACCGTTCTAATAAAGAACACGCCGTTTTTTTTGGGCGACACACGTCAGACATCCATAACTGAATACGAACAGCTGTACACCAATTGCTGGCATGTGCACTAATAAGGGAACGACTATGTGTAACGGTCACGCGGGAGGGAATCCGATGCTTCTAGAGACACGCAAGAACGCAGGCAATCCCGCAAGAAATCGGGAGTCACTGCGTTTTTCTGCTTTTCGCGCTTAGAGGGAGAGTGGTAGTCAAGCTGGAGAGGGTTCCTTCTAGAATACAAAAGAGAAGAAAGTCTCTTTATTTTACTTCCCTTAGAGAGAGACGCAGAGCAAGAGAGAAAATGACGAGGCGTCGTTTGTTGGAGAAAACAGGACCAAGGCAGCAGGTGAACGCGGAGACTGATTCACAAGAGCAGACGGAGACTGAGGCAGCGGCTGTGACACAGTCGGCGATAAGAGTGCGCCAGCCTGTGGAGGCAGAGATGATTCGCAGGGACACTGAAGAAGGTGGAAGCACGCGGAACGCCGAACCGGGAGAAGGTCAAGAAACCCTAGCGCAGACAGAAATTCCAGCAGATGTGAGAGGGAAGAGGAAAGCTGCAGAAGGGGATCAAATTTCAAAACCTAAGAAGGTGCCAGTAAGTTTTATCTAACTTACATTTCATTGTTGAAGATATTCGTAGAGATTGAGTGGAATGTCCCAGACAGGGATTGTCGCTACCGACAATCACAAATGTGATTTGCTTTCTACTCCTCTGCGAAGGGTTTACAGCACAATGAGTTGGTGACTATCGGTACAGTCATTCACTGGTGTTCAGATCATACAGTCAGTCTGATTGCCTTTCAAGGAGTCCTTCCTCTTCCCTTCTTTAGCAGGAACTACTGAATTGCGATCGTCGTTAATGCCATTTGATTCTCCTCATGAGATTTATGTACCTATGTGTTTGAAGAGAGAGTCTGCACTTACTATCCGCCCTAAACTACACTGAATGTCGTTGCCGCCAATCAGTTGCACATGTATGTCATTACACAACACCGATCCGGCAGGTCGTTATCTGTTGTGATTGTCGTTAACGCCGTTCGCTATCGCTCTCGCTTTTGTTTTGAATACGGCAGTATCAGCTTTGCTTGTGTAGATTGTGCTGAATTCTTTCACACCATTCATGGTGAGTTTCTTTGAGAAAGAGTGATGGTCGTTTCCGCCATTCACTATTTGCAAATCACTCAGTCAGAACTGAATGGCATCGTGCAGAAAACTGTGAGGTCGAAGCCTACAGGATCAGAGGGGAAAGGATTTGGAGATGGGGACGAGTCCGCAAAAAGCTCAGAGAATACAGATGAAGCAGATGAATCCGAAGTGCACTACCTTGACAAGGTGAAAGAACTCATGTCATTCCAGAAGGTAAACTCTCAGGAGGTTATAAGGGACATGCTCGTATCTGGAGGGCGTCTGGACATACCTCTGTGCCGGATGATATCAATGCCTGTTGTGCGTCCACCTCTTTCCCATGACATAACAAAATTGGAGAGTGATTTTGTGCATGGATATAGACTTGGTGCACAAGTTTTTTATGTGTCACTGACGGATATAAATGGGAAAAGCACATTAGTGTCTCCAGAGATCAGTGATAACTGGGATGAGTGCTGGAAAGATGCCAATGAGGAGTTCGAGTTGGGCCTCATGATGGGAAAGAACACCCAGCAATTCTGCAACCACATGTTCTACGTCTGGGACGGCAACCACCGATTGCTGGCATGGATGGGATACATTCAGAAACACCATTCGAAAGACAAAGACAAGCATGTTGCTGTGGAGGCAATGGTTTTGGATCCTGGAAACGACATCGCTAGGCTTCTTACAGCTATGCACGACGTGAACAAGTAAGTCATCCAGGAGATTTCATTCCCTCTGTAGTGTCTTATTAATTCTCAAAAAACAGTGTTAAGGAATGCAATGTTTCCAATGTTTTTGCAGATCGACAGAGAAATCGCATGTGACAACAAGCTTGGTTCACACACTATTCCGAATTCAGAGGATTGGTCTGATGAAGCTGGATGATTTTCGGACAGTACTACCACCCAATATCATCAAGAAGTGCGAAACAGGAAGAGCTGCAGGCACTTGGTATTCTTTGACACGAGAGGCGTTTCTGGAGTACATGTATGCGGTAAGCCCGAGTCTGTACTCTGTTTACTTTTTGAATACATGTTTGTAGTCCCTTCGGAGCTAATCACTACTTGAATGAATGCAGCAAGAACTGGCAGAGGCTGAGAAGGGAAAATCCGAATATTACCGCACTACACCAGAAGAACTAAGGACATCAAAGGGTGTGGAAGCTGCAATAAAGAAGGAGTTTGAAATGCGAAGAACCAAATTGATGTCAGCCTTCGGAAAGCAGCTTAGAATAGTAGATCCTGGACTTGGTTCTGAGTTCCTTCAGCAGATCAAAACACACTATGACAAGCATGTGCATCCGGAGATGCAGCAGGAGAAATTGCACCGGCTGGCCATATCGATGGTCGACCCACAAACAAAAATAAGGTGGCTGGAGATATGGAACTCAGATCAAACAGTAAAGGACTTGAATCAGTTCCCAAAGAGCACCATACAGCCTGGCACAAAGGTGGAAGGAATCAGTGATTTGGTGTTTGATAACTGGCTCCACAAGGCTACATTTTGGAGTCAGGTGTGTATTCGAACATGCTGTTTTCTTCTCTTCAAGTATGTGATGACTATCTCTTTTGCAATTCTGACAAATATACTATTTGCAGCTCGAAAAGCGCGTCATTGTGCTGGATCAGACTTTGAAGGACCTGAACATTTCGATTGTTTCCCCTCCCCAAATGTCATTGGAGGCATACATAAGGAAGTGGAGAGTCTCACCTGGAGATACTGTTTTTTCCGGGAGTTCTCCAAAGATGGTAACATTTTACGGTCCAACGACTTTGACAGTCAGGTTGGAGGAGAGTGGGCCATGATGCGAGTTGTGTACAGGTGCAATGTCATACTTGAAACTCTACTGTTTTTTTTGGGAAAAAATGTGGCTTCATATGGATTGCAATCTTAGATCCAGATTGAATGTCGTTGACGACATTCACTTCTTTGTCTGAGTCATTCTTAAGCGAGTATATGAATTCACCTGGTTAGGATCTAAGGGTGCAATTATATTGTCCCTGATTAGAATTGATAATGTCCTTGAATGGCGTTGACGACATTCACCTACGGAGTTGTTGAGAGGTCCTCAGAGTTATGTAAATTTTTGTAATGTCCATAGAGGTTACAGTGAGGGTTCCTCACTTCATTTTGCTGAATGTCAATGCAGACATTCAGTTGTTCTGCATTGTTTTTGCCTCTTGCGAGGAATCTGGAGGCTTGATAAGCTCTGTTATGAGAAATCCAAAGTGAATGTCGTTGACGACATTCACTGCTGTGTCTGTATTATTCAACAGCGACAAATGGAATTTACATGGATTGGGAGCTAAGTAATTGGTTTCTTTTTGGTATTTTTGTGAATGGCGTTGACGCCATTCACATACAGTGATGTTGTGAGGTCCTCAGTGATATGTTCGTTATGAATGTGCATTGAGTTTTCCTGGTGGGTTCCTTACTCGATTTTTTGATTTCCATCCTGTGATTTTGCTTCATTTAAGTATTAATTTGGCTTCATTAGTGAATGTCGTTGACGACATTCACTTCTATGTCTGTGTCATTCCTAAACGATAATTTGCATTCACCTGGATTGGGGTGTATTTACAGTATCATTGAATGGAATGTTCTGAATGGCGTTGACGACATTCATATTGGAGCAGTAGTGTGGTCCTGAAAGGTCCTTGGAGCAGTTCTCAGAGCCATTTCAATCTATGTTTTTTTCATTCTGTTCTACTTGCATCTTACTCACTGAGCGCTTTTGTGGGTTGGGATTTATCTCCTTTTTTCAGGTACACGAAATATGTGCTTATGGAAGGAAATCACCTGAGCGGAATTCCCGACTATCTTGACATGTGGTCGGACCCTGCAAACGATCCAACCATGTATACTGCAGGGATATTGAAGGACTGGAGTCCTTCTCACTTCAGAGACTGTGGCTGGTACCTTGACTGCCCACCTGAGCACACGACCTTTCAAGAACAGCATATGAAATACTTGAACAATAACGCTGAGATGCTGGCGCCTTTGACTGACGAAGAGTATCAACGAAACATAGCAACGTTGGCTGCCAAGGAGCCTGATGCTCAGGGAACGCCGCAGAAGGGAAAGAAGGCGGGCCGCAAACCAAAAGACAAGGCTGTTGATGTCATAGCCATCTCACCAGCAAAGCCAAAGGACAAAGACAAGTCCAAAGAGAAGGAAAAGGACAAGGGGAAGGAGAATGAAAAGGAGATGGAGAGTGGGCAGGACTTTACTGCTGGAAGATATACCCGCACTCTTCAGTGCGTGTTCGATGCCAAGCCACACCCTTCCCGTTCTGATTCCGCAGGAGAGATGAAAATTGTTAATGAGGGTTGGCTTTCGATGATGCAGAGTCGAAAGAGAGGATACACTGGGGTGCCATCCCCTACCTGGGACAATATAATCTCATTCCTCAATCTGGTGAGAATTCCAGTTTCTTTCCTTTTTCTCTGAAAGTTTCGTTGGCAGTATTTCAGTCTCGTTCTTTGAAAACAATCTTGCCATCGTTCTTATAAAAAACATGTCTGTTGCAGGTGAGCACAGGTCCCACCTTCGTGTGCGGTGTGCAGAAAACTTATGCGGCCGACATTGTCATTCTCGACATCCCGGATGGCCAGGCTGTGCCAGAAGTTCTTCCAAAGGGCAAGACGCCAGGCTGGAACAAATTCGAGGACAACTACTGGAGTTGGGTGTTCGGGTTCTGTAACAACTTCCTCTCTGATGCAGGGACACTTCTGCTTTTTCAGTCATGTGACAATGATAGTCGTCGGGCATTGGCATCATACCTCAAGTCTTCAGGGTTTGAAGTTTTGCGCACATGGAATTGTGTGAACAGCCTCTACCTTGTGAAAGGGGGTTTCCCTGGTCAGCTGGTATGCCGTCTCCCTTCTGCTTGTGCTTTGATCATGAGTTTCAATTTTCTCTGCAGCTCCACTCTAGTAGAATGTGTTATGATCGACACCGATCATCACCGATTCATGATTTTTTTGTGTCATAGTTCTGAATAGCCGATGTACACACTTCCACTATAGATTGTGTTTACCACACTAACCTGCTATCTTTGCCAGACGAGGATGTTCGAGGCGATCTGCCTGCGGAGGATTCGCACCTCAAAGACACCATCCTCCATTCGCAGCTTTGAGATTTCTGACCAGGGTTGTTTCGTCAACCCCCCCTATGAGCCCCATGTCGATGACATTTTGTACAACTTCATGCAGTCCAGTCAGACTCTGAAGAGACCAGATGGCACTCCCTGGAGAGGTGCAAAGGAAAAGTCACCAGCGTTCATGCAAATACTGCTGGAGTCATGCAGCCACCGCTCTGCACGGGTGGTCGATCTTTCTGTGTCCACAGGTTCGTTTTTTCCCTTCCGAATTGGTTTCCTTTCAACAGTTTCATCTGCTTAAATCCCCCCTCCAAACTGTTCATGTTCTCCTGTCTGGTGCAGGAGCAACTTACCACGCATGCAAGGCAGGCGGAAGAAGCCTTTTTGGCATGGAGGGTGATTCTGACCTCTACAACACAGTGCTCCTCCCCCTTTTGTCTGGCTCCACTTCAGGCACACAGACTGATCGGATTCAAATTCGAAATGATGACGATCCCGAAGATAAGCAGGTCGACAACGACTTTTCATGTGAGTAAGTGCTAAACCCTCTTTGGGAGTCATACTCAATTTCTCGATAACATCAAAGTTACAGTAATAACTTTTTCAGGCTGTCTTTCAGGAAAGGCAGCGGTGGATCTTCAGGAGATACAGTCATTTCTGGCGAGTCTGTTTTCGACAGCCCCCTTTCCAATTTTCTGCTTCCTGTTTATGCCGAAGCAATGGCACTTCACGCGGCCGAGTCCCTATCCCCTGACTTTTTAGTGGCCAGCCGTAGGTGTATCCAGCGTGGATCCGGTGTTCTAAAATACTTAGACTTAGATGCAGAGGAAGCGGGGATACATTGTACTGACTCTGAGTCAGACTGAACTGTATATTTTAATATTCATTTTCATATTATCTGGAAAACGTTGAATCCCCTTCCTCCACCGTAGTTGTTCCTTTAGAACAAATAATAATCACAGAATCAACTTTCGTTTAAATTGCAATATGTATGAATCCATCTCACAAACCTCCCTGACTCTTCTCATATCCATTGTGCATTCATCTACACTGTATTCATGCGTGCTCCATTCATGAATTTTTTCCTTTGTACAACATCCATTGTACATTCATCCTCTGTACTCTTTAATCCACCCCACAAACCTTCCACACTCATTTCATATACGTTGTGCATTCGTCAAAAGATTTGGTCATGCATCTTCCTGTCATGAATTTTTGTCATTGCTCAACATCCATTATACATTCATCCATTTTACTCTTATCCATCCCTCATTCATCCATCTACATTCATTTTTCACACTCATCCATTTTTATCATCCAACTGTACATTCATCCATCCTTTATTCAATGCCTTTTATTATGTCGTCCAGCTTGTTTCCGCGGTAAAGGGTGCCAATCCGCGGGAATACACTCCACTTCTTTCTGGGCGCGTGGTGACGCGGCCTTCACGTGTGATGACGTGGAGTGAGCCCCGTGACGTGGCATTTGCGCAAGGTGACGTGGCGTGAGCGCAGTTGCGCTCACGCGCTCATGTGACCAGGCTCACGCCGAGGCATCCCTGTTTATTATGGTGACGCGCCGCACGGATGGATTCCCTCCCTCCCCCCCTCTATATCTCAAATTGCTGAGCCCAGCATGATGCAAAGCACCAGAGTGATGGAGTATCCGGTCTGGCTGACCCGCGGCCAGGCTACTGGCCCACTCGATGGACGGCCCCCTACTTCATGCGACAGAGGCAAGCAACGCCATCTCGAATCCGAGATAACGGAAACAAAGGCGAGCTCAACGCCCGCTTCAATCACAGTACATGCTACTCAATACCAGGGAGCATACTCATCCTCCTCCCCAATTATGTATAAGTATTGTCCCCCTCCTCATAGTTCCCACATTGTTCTCTTTGTTTCGTTCCCACCCTCTATCCTGCTGCGGTCCTGCATCAGTTCACTGCCAGGCCTGGCACAATACCTCACTACCTACCTTAATCCACAGAGTTCATCCTCACAACCCGCTACTTCCCCCCAACATACCACTACTGCGTAAGAATGTTGATTGCAAGCATGCTCGGAGTGGTAAGAACCAGTGTTGGTCGGGTACCATGTTTTGAGCCGTCTCCCGGTCCCGGTTATGGCGTACTCTTTGAAAAAAATGGATGGCCGGGGCAGGGTATACCAATAGGTTTGAAAAACATCTCGGAGACTGGGCGCCAGATAGACGGGATGTTTCGTATCTAAAACCCGCAATTGGTACAGACAGGCTTTTACTTCATCTTTGTGATTAATATTCAACGGACGATACACCATGCTTCTTGGAGCAAGTTCCATCCTTGAGATGTCAATTGAGATTATGTGGTTGAACCCAAAAGAAAACATGTCTTTGTAGTCATTCTACAGACTTTGATTCATCGCCTCGCACTTCACCTTGTCGAAAATCTCGCCAGCTTTTGGCTTCTTGTTGTCATTCATAAATACAATATCGAGTTTTTTTTTTTTTTTTTTTTTTTTTTTTTTTCCCTGCTCCTCCTCATTCTCAGTCTGAGAGGATCCCGCCGTGGACTTCCGTTTCCCTTTACCCTTTGCACCCTTCGCTGCCGCATCGTCTCGTTGTTTTCTGTTGATGTTTCCCTACGCATGGAGTACATCTTGGAAAATGCTCCAAGCTCGTACGAATCCCTGAGCAGTCAGGGCTGCACCACCTTCAGGGAAAGTGAATCCCATCTTTACAGCTGGTTTCATCATTGCATTGCGAACACGACGAGATTCCAGAGAAAAGCCAAACGTCTTTTTCGCTCTACCATCCTCCAAGATGAAAACCACCATCATTGGATTCTGCACGTCCGACTCCATCTCAACAGCTTTAACGTAGCCATAATTAAGCTCCTTCACCTCCGCTCCAATCTTGAAGGAAAACTTCGGTTGGTGGTCAGGAGATACACCCACAAGATTTATTCCTCACTCGGAGATCGCCTGGTTAAGAGTATACAAAGCTACGTGGTCTATGCTGAAGTTTGGCGATTTTGTTGAGATGAACTCCCCACATATCTCCTTGCATATGCCAACCAGACAATCTGCCGGTATGTTTGACTGACCACTGAACATGAAACACAACATTATGTTATCTGGATTAGATATCTCATGGCATTATTTCAGGATTGAGAGGAAAGGCCGAAGTTTGAAACAAATCATAATGTTACGGATATCAGGCCAATATACAAATGGGAATCCCACTGGGAAGAAATGGAATTGAAAGAAACCAACTTACAATTAAGCTAGAATATGGGACATTCAATTGTGACTGCAATATGGAATAAATGGAATGGAATAAATCAAAGTCATAGTTAAACTGGAAATCTCAAAAGCTGCAGATCATTTAATTGGTTTCAAAAATCATGAAGAATACTTTATTATTCAATAGTGAAGAACAAAAACGGAGACATCGTTGGCGTTTAAATGTACTGTCATATATGCCTGCCTAAAACTGAGATGAAGGACTATATCATGGTGATTCAGGACACCCCCAATGAATCTCTTAAAAACTTCTCGGGTACCCAGAAAGTGATCCTACTGATTATTGTGGGTATTCAATGGAACCACATGGAGATTCTGAACTGGTTCGAATACACTCCAGTGAGCCCGTGAAGAATCTTTCTATTTCTGATGAATGGTCGGAACTTACAGTTGACATAGGTGTGTATTGTGCCAAAAATGAGGCCAATGCAGCCGACCCGGGTCTGAGGTGGCTAAAGTATCCTATTGGTGAGTATTATGGGGATCCCGGAGTATACCCTTGCGACAAGGGTGTATACTTTGGGGATGCCAGAGTGTACTCTGGTGATACGGAGTATACTCCGTGGATCCGAGTGTATAATCTTGGGTATCTGGCGTATACGCAGGGTACATAGCACATAAATCATTTGATTCCGCCGATACTTCAGCTACAGGATCTCCGGAAGACCCTCCACAATATTGTTCTAGAAAAGAACTTAAAGCTACTGACCCAGGAGGAACGTCGCAAAAATATCCTATTGGTGAATAATTGTCATGATCGTCTGATTCAGGGGAGTAGGTGTCAGGCTCCTCTGTGGATGGAATTGTAGAAACTAGAGATGATATAACATGAACTCCTTCGGAAGGTCCCGTCATAATAACCGCAGCTCCGCATTCACCTTGTGAGGAGGGTGAAAGCGTTGCCTTGTGTCCGGTATGTCCCATCTTCCTCTCCTCCTTCATCGAACACGAATCCACCACACTGGAAGAATCATCAAGAACTCGTGCCCAGTTACAGATTGTACAGAATGAGACACGCGAAGAACGCGCGATCGCGCGTATTTGGTCCACAGTTTTCCCTCCAGTAACGTAAAATCCGATTGTAAGCAACAACGAGGTTGCTAAGCATGGCGAACAGAATCCATATACATGACTTTGTTCTTTCAGTCATATAAGAGTATCCTGACATCTGTTATCCCAAGAAAATTCTTCTGAGCTGTAGGAACATCAGAACCACGCGCGATCGCGCGTTATTGAGTTGAGGCACAGATGAACTAATTTCATCCCAATGCGAGAAGTCTACCGGAAGGACTATTAAAGTACATTGAGAACATTGAGGATTATCTAGCTGGGAGTCGTTTTTATTTATGTTTAGAATAAGACTGAAACAAAGAAGTCAAATTCGCGCTATTGCGCAAGGTTCAATAATTGCATAATCCTTAAAATTGAAAACAATGAGTTTACTGTCGTACTAATGAATGATTTCTTTGACCCCGTACAGTTTGGTATTAGCTACTGTTCGTTAGTTCTCCTGTAGGTGACGACTTGCATTGAATGAAGCACGCGCGATCGCGCGCGTACCTTTAAATCATTCTTGGACATCATATCTTCACTGTCTAATCTGAAAGAATGCTCGACATATTCGATGAACAACCTAAACGATGTTGACGACAAGTAATATTTCAAACTGCCCTGGACTTTTGGATTGATATTTGGATACTATTGTATACTATTGTGTCCACACTAAACACCTCCGCCCATCATACATAAGAGTGACAATGCCACCACATATAGGAATTATCATACTCTGTGTGTATGGCAAGACAGATAAAGTGCGACGGAAGATTTTAGTTGACATTGTATAATGTGAACTAATGTCTTCCGAAACACTTTACAATTTTGAGTATGCACTCAGACATATCCTCATATGTGTCATCTAATCATCTGGGTATCAATGGTGTTGTTGTGGTCGCTAGAATACAAGTACCAACCAAATGAAGCACGCGCGATCGCGTGTGCTTCTTCAGGGCATTCTTTCGCATCACATCTTCAATTTCTCATCCAATGCAGTAAACTACGGAATCAAATTAGCGCGATTGTTCAAGGTTCAATAATTGCATAATCCTTAAAATTTAAAAAACTGAGTTTATTGTCCTACTAATGAATGATTTCTTCGACCTAGTTTGGTATTAGCTACTGTTCGTTAGTGCTCCTGTAGATGACGACTTTTACTGAATGAAGCACGCGCAATCGCGCGTGCTTTATTCAGACCATTCCCTTGTTGAAAGTGCTTATTGGCCTCGCTCCAAGTCCTAACTAAACCATGTTTCGCAATACTATCACTGAAATAAACACGGGCGATCGCGCGAGGATTCTCCACGGCTTACAAAATCACTAGGAATCCCTATTTCGAAAGGCACGTAATGCAGATCATGGAAATAATGTGCATAACCGAATTGAGCCAAAAACACAGTTCGCTATCCAGAAATTGTACATGGTAAAATGAGTTCACGCGTCGCGCGTGAATGGACTGTGTCATGGTACCTATACTGAGGCCTACACCATAGGCTGCAAAACCTAAACAGTTGCCAACTGTACCTACGAACCCTATGAAGTCGGAATTTCTCATGTCTCGAATCCGGAGTCGTTCCTCAAGGAAAGCGTACATATCCCGAAATCTTCCACAATTCCCAATCCTTCTATCGACCATCCTACCTCTTTAACCCTGGAATCAATCCAAAAATCAAAACAACTAATCAAAACAATCAAAACAAGCAATCATTCGCTCAAACAAGCAAACAATCAAGCAAACAATCAATCAAGCATGCAACTTCTACGTTCTTGCAATCTCTGCAGCCCACGGAAGAATCCCTCATTGCATACACGAAGAAGACGGGAATTTTTTTTACCTACTTGATGCCATTTCAAGCAAGGATCTTCCCTGAAGGGCTGGATGAGCTCTCTCGCTCGGGTGCGCACAACAACTTCCGGGATAGCGCACTCTTTTGTTTTGCCCTCCTTTCACTCTGTCACACTCCCCCGTACACGGTGAATTGCTCAAACCCATACTCACTCCAACTCACGCTCCCTCGATCTCTCACTCTCTCGCTTCCTCGATCTCCACCTCTCTGCCTCTCTCGCTCAGTCGCTCTCTCTCGCATCTCTTCCTTGAGTCCAAAATTGAACAGGGCTTCCGCGTGTATAAAATGAATGCAAAAGGAGACTCATTTTGGTCACTCCTCCTTATATGCCTTACCACCTGTGATCTCAACCGTCGGCGTTATGTCGCATCCGACGGTTTGTGGCCTCGATGCATGGATGAATGAAAGGCGGGATGTTTCCCAATGGTTCGCTGAGGACCACTAAATTTATGCAGGTACAATCAATGATGCGGCATGACTGTCAGTAATGAATGGACTCCACTAGTCTGTCCAGAGCGTTACGGCGCGGCAATCCGACGCCTTCATAAAGTGAACACCCAGGAATTATTGCGGGTTCCCGTGACGACGCTCATCCATGAGGGTAGTTGAATCATCCACTAGGGCAGTCATCTCATCCAGTATACCTCTGTTTCATCCGCGAAGGCTCTTATTTCATCTAATGATAAAATATTATTCATAGGTTCAATAATGAGGTGTCGGGACGTGCATCTGGGATTTGATCGGTCTCACGTTTTCTCTACCTACACCTCATCTACGGACCCACGTTCATTGCGGCTACTTAATGTCACCTTGCCATAGATGGCCGCCGGCTCATCACAATTGCCTTAAGAGGCGGCCACTTTCGTCGCCGACTATTCCTTCTCTTGTATCATTAATTCAACATTGGATTTGCTGCTTCTCTGGTGCTTTGGATGTCAGATTCCAGATCTCGAACTTGTTAGTTATTCGCATTGGACGCAATAACTTATGGACCCATTAATGTTCGGTGGATTTCAGACTCCTTCTTGAGTTTATGCTCTGGAGGACACATAATAGCCACTAGATTACACGAAAGAGCATATCCAGGGCGACAATTTGTCGATCCATAACACTCCAAACGCACCTCTGTAATGTGAACACGTCGACCTCATACTGTTTGACAATCTGTATAAGAGTCTGCCCTGTGCACGCATGCCATTTTTTCCCTCTCAGTTGCTCTGGCTCGCTGATCTTCAGGACGTTCATTCTTCCCTTTGTACTCCTGTCAATATTGAGAGCCTCTCCACTTCATTTGGGTTTCTCTTCTGTCTCTCTGCTCCTCTGTTCCCATCCACTATCTACAAAGATCTTACATACACACCCGACCGTTTTATGTACTTCGAATGATCACTCGCACTACAACTATTTCGTTCATCCATGTTTTCATTTATTCATCCATTTTCTTACTTGTCATCCGAAACTTGTCTACCATTATTCATCCGTCCTTCATTTCATCCATCTCAACCACGCGCGAACGTCCGTCGATGTGGTTCTATTTCTGTTATGGAGTCGTAGACAATGTTGTGCATTTGGGTTGTAGCTT
Source organism: Takakia lepidozioides (assembly GCA_030704615.1). Lineage (NCBI taxonomy): Eukaryota > Viridiplantae > Streptophyta > Takakiopsida > Takakiales > Takakiaceae > Takakia > Takakia lepidozioides. The sequence continues at coordinate 79,317,284 of CM060731.1, forward strand.
TAGCAGATCCTTTAATTTTCTACAAATTTCGGTTTCAACCAATAGAGACCTACGTTGTACATTCTGGTACATAATCCGAGAGTCCGAGTTCTATTTTCAATTTCCAAATCATTATAACCATAAACGCGGGCGATCGCGCGAGGTTCCTTTTCATCTTCATCCTCAGTTTTTCTAAACAAACTTCAGTAACTTATTGTTTCACTCTTTCTTAGTGTAAATCGATATAGTGCCGAATCATTAATCACCAGAATCTCTACTGTAGGATACACGCGCGATCGCGCGAGGTTCGTGGAAATGTCGTTGTTCCAAACTGGTCAACAAGTTTTCCTCACTCTTCAGGGCTCGAACTCTATCGTCTCAACGTGACTGGTTGCAGAAGTTGCCATGGACGACAGCTAAACGGGTCCACAATATCTGTTGTTATAGTGTCTTGCGATCCGACACATTCTTCTGTGTCTTTGCCATATCCACACATGGATGCGGACTATTTGGGAGAAATAATCGTTTGGGATGTGGTGCAAATTCAAAAAGATACTGGGACTGACACCAACACCAACAATGAGGTTCCTCGGTTCTCGGAGGTCAAAGTGACATCTGCGGCTGATTACCATCCAATAAATTCAATGAACAAATTGAATCTGACATGTCGAGGCCGTCTCCGAATAACGATGTTGCTATGGGTAGAGACAGTTGGAGAAATAAATTGTGTATTCTCATTGGAGATGAATAAAGTGCTTTGTATGAGGGCAGAATTCAAGCATGTCATCCTGACGAGGTGATACTTTGTGAGAAAGTTGGAGAACATCACGTCGGGGTGCTCGTTACAAAGATTTTGAATGGCGGTTCGACCAATCTCGTGTGTTTCGTGAACTGGCCATTGACGCAGACTCGGTTGATTGATAGTGGCAGGACATTGTCACATGAGCTTCATAGGTTCATCAATAGCCGGGAACAAACAGATATTGGTCACAACGAGAAAGGTGTGAAAAGAGCAACATACCGACATTTCAACAGACCAAAAAAAGATCCGAAAAAAGACGATTCCAAAAAGATAAATACTCGTCTCTCTCTGCAGGAGTTCAAGAAGTCAGCAGCAAACAATGTTGCAATTTACAGTATTGCCAATATTTCGACTAAAGAAAAACACTCGCTATCCGGACCGCTTATTGGGGATCCTCTTATGACGAACGGAGAGAGCTCGGTTTTGATGTTCCCAAAAGACTTCATCGAATCGACGGGGTTTCGACAAAGGCCTACATAACCATTGAGGGCGTTGATGTGTGTGAGACAGCTTGGTGGACAATTCACGGAATCGGTCGTTCAACCTACATAGAATACAAAAAACTAAGCAGAGAGGGTGTGGTTACATCGTTGCACGGGAATTCCGGAGTGAAACGGCTCCGTCCACAAACTCGTCAAGCTGAAGGAAACTTAAGGTCGATTATAAACGGAAATTCCGATCTCATGCCTCATAAGACCCGCTGTATTGGAGACGGACGGAGAGATACTCTTTGAGTTCTGCCACCTGAACTGAACTGGAAAAAAATTCGTGAGGAGTGTAATGAGGTCAGTTCTTCTTCTTTTTACCACTTTCCGAATTCTATATTTTTTGGGACCTTCCCTGTTTTGCTTCCACGCAATGTATTAGACCTCTCACTATTAAAGCTCGGGCGATCACGCAAGGTTCATCCCCCCCTGCCTGTCTTGCAGGCGAATAAAATATGTGGGTTGAAGCCTATCTCCCAAGCAGCCGTCAGCAGAATCAGACAACGGATTTTTCCAATGTCAAGGTTAGAAAAAGTGGTAGCACGTTTGCCAAATGCACAGACTGTGAGATGCTCAAAGACCTAATCAAGAAGTCAGTCAAACGTAGCGATGAGCAGGCCTCGCACAAGAAAGCACTTGATAAGCACCTCAGGCTTCAGGAGTCTTGCAGGAGACTCTATCACAGCTGGAGGAATGAGTCAGCTATGATGCCGTCCGAGTTCCTCTGCATCATTCATGACAAGATGGATCATCGGAAAACAGCTATTCCAAGGTTGCAGACAACGAACAAGATGGTCTCCGGCTTAGGTCAGCTTCCAATCTCGCTAACCGGCATGGTCACCCACGGCCACGGGGACGGAGCCTACGGACAGTACTCTCTGGACTTCTGGCCGGGAGACCCGAACTTCACGATTGGCTCTCTAGCAAGATGCCTGCGCCAACTAGAGAAGCTTTCTTACCGCGAAAGTCGTAACATCTTTGACCACCCACCTCAGAATTCTTTTTTTGAATCTCTCATGAAGGGTAAATCGAGGTGTCTTGACGTCCTGAAACCTTTCGGCGATAAGGAGAAGAAAAAAAATGAAAAATCCCACTTCCGCGAAGACTCTACCTGCAGTTGGACAACTGCGTGAAGGAAAACAAAAACAGGTGGATGCTGGCTTTTCTGTCGCTCCTAACTGCGAGAGGAGTGTTTGAGGAGATTCAGATGGGATTTCTCATGGTTGGCCATACCCATGAGGACATCGACGGATTTTTTCAGTTATTTATCGAAGAAGCTGAAGCAAAACAACACCTACGTTCTCTCTGATCTAATGAGGTTTTTTATGATCTCTCAAGATCTGCAATTTATTCCTCAAATCATTCAAGAGGTGCCAGATTTCAAGGCGTATGTGGACGGTTGCATTCTCGATGGAAAAGAGGTTTTAGTTGGGCAAACAAAAGTATTTCGATTCTATGTAGATGAAAATGGTTGGCCTGTCATGAAGTTTAAGAAGTTTGCTACTGATTCTGAGTGGCTCCCCAGAAGTGCGGTGAAGATGTGGAAGTCGAATCCCGATGGATCTCCAAAGTTGCCTGTAGCAGTACAACCCATGGCTGTAAAAAAAATGCCAATTTGGGGTGTGGGAGATGACTCATCCGATAAACAGTCTTTTCTCAAAACTGGAATTAAAAAATACAGGGAGTTCTGGAAGAAGGGGATGTTACTTGACGATCATTATCGTGATATCATGATACAGTATGATCAATACTGGGAAGCAATCCTTGCAGAACTTGATCTTCCCATTCCTGGAGAATCACGACATTCAATCGCGCTTAAAGAGGGTTTTTGGCCCTCAACCAAGTGGGCTGTCAACCACCACAGAGTCGGAATCCATACACCTGCAGAGGATGATCTTTCGGAAGAAGATGAAGTCATGGAGCCGTATTGTGGCCCCCGGTGTGATAGACCGAAGTAGCCTCTAAATCCGTTCAAGGACGTTGAGAACGGATTCTTCGTCTTGGTTCGACCAGTAGATACTGTGACGTTTCCAGTTTGGATGGGGATGGCAATATTGGATGTGGTCCGTGACAGAGGATCCAGGAATTTTAAGAATGTTCACGTCGAATGGTGGAGACCCAAGAAAGGAGGTAGCCCTTCCGATTTGGACAGGTACAGAGATTGTTGGTCCAAAGTTTGGGAGTTCAATCCAAATGATCCCCCTCAGTGGATTCACATTAACTCTGTCGTTTGGACAATGCCCGCCAGAAAAAACACGACACGTAATAGCTCTAAGAAAATTACCGCGGTGGAGGTGGAGAAAGCACGAGCAAATTTGGATGAGGCCAATCAACAGTCAGACAATGAAGACAAAGCAACCTCGGGCGGAAAACAAGGTTGACAAAGACATATTGTGGAGGTTCACTCCTCGACATGTTTTCAAGAATAAAACTAATGTTTTACCTCCACTCTCCATTTGTTTCTCTTCACGTGTTCAAATATTAATCTACCTTCTTTGCCAGCCACCAATTTTTTTCCGGACCTCATCTCTGTAACGTTTTAGGAACCTCGAGTGATCATCCGGAGTTCCTAGTTTTCCTAATGTCACTGCTTCCTTCTCTTTGCAGTTCATCTCTCACATTACACCCATTTCTTTTGGTTCTCTGGTTCTCACCAAAGTGTCTTCTTCTCAACAGATTCGTCCATCTCCTTCATTCTCGGTCCACATGGTCGTATTGTTGGGCTCAATATGATTGGTCTAAAAAATGTCTTGAGTATAAACTGCGTGGCAATTTGTGAAAGTTGTTGCTTCAATGGACAAGCTTTCTCGCGGTTGCTTGTGAATCTTGTGAATCTTGTGAATCTTCTCCCATTACTCGTCAGTAGCTTTCTGTAAGTCAAGTACAGAGTTACATTTCCTTTACTGCCTTTTCGGACTATCTTAAGATTCTTCTCAATTTTCTTCGTCACTAATCAGTCCTGAACCTCGCTTTGCCACCCGTTATTCCGTGTCATCTCAGGTCAATTTATCTTGGGTCTGTTTATCTTATTAGGACCTTTTAAAGATAATACTTCTGGGGCCTTCAGTCCTTACATTGTCCTCACCTTAAACCATATACCCTAAACCTAATTCAAATGTTTGATGCGTATTCTTCAAGGGTTACAAGGTTGGGCATAATAGAATGGCCCTTGGGATATTTCATTCAAGTCTAATTTCTTAGGTGACAAGTCATTTGTACACTTTCCCAGGTTTTTTGGTCCATTCATACCCAGTAGTATGTTTACTACACTACTCAACTCTGTACCCTAAAACCTTATTCCAATGTCTGATGCCTATTTAATTTATTGCTTCCAGTTTTGGGTGCGGTCGAAGTAGAGGGGATATTTCCTGAATTGTTGTACGACCTCCACGTAAAGACTCACATTCCATAATTGTTTGTCCATTTATAGTTCTCTAAACCCTAAACCCTAAGCCCTTAAACGTAACTCCATTGTTTGATGCGTATTCTTCATAGATTAGATACAATCTGTGGTTGGGAAATTTTATTCCCTAAACTCTAAATCATAGGTGACAAGTCATCTGTACCTTTCCTAATATTTTCTTTTCCATTCATACCGAGTACTATGGTTAGTACCCTCGCAAACTATATACCATAAAACCTAATTTCAATGTTTGATGCTTATTTATTTATTACTTCCAATTTTGGGTACGGTCGAAGTAGTGGGGATAACATTTCATGAATTGTTCTATGTATGGGTAAAGACTCAAACTGCAGTTTTCTAAAACCCTAAACCCTAAACCAAACTCCACTGTTTGATTCACATTCCTCATAGAAATTTGGATATAATCTGTGGTTGGGATATTTCATTAACAAATTTTCATAGGTGCCAAGTCATCTGTACACTTTCCCATATTTTCTTTTCCATTCATACCAAGTATTATGTTTCAATGTACCCTAGCAAACTCTATAACCTAAAACCTAATTCCAGCTTGGTTCAATGACTTTATAGCTGAATCTACATGACACTCTTCCGCAATATTTGGTTGTCATATGAACATTTCGGAATGATCCCTAAATATTTTGAAACATAATTCACATGTTTCATTGAAATCCAACCTTATTCCATTCAACGTTTTAATCCATCAATTGAAAACTTGCAATACATTGGTTCATGGTACTACTATATTGTAAGCATGGTATGGATGTTTACTTTTCATTTGTATATTATCTTCTTGAATCATCTGTTTATGTCATACATCTATCAATTTATTAATAACTTCATTCAATCGATCTTATCTTTATAATTTTCTGACGCAAAGTACGTCATTCGACTTACCATTCGATGTTACATGAATGGGATTGTGCAACTTCACAAGTTAAATGACTCAATATTCCACGATATTATTATTAATACCTGAATTAATTTTAATTATGTTATATATTAAGTTTGGTCCGGATTTAAGCCAAAAGTCCGGAATTACTTAAAATAGGGTTGAACGGTGATTATGAGAGAAATGGGTGCGTGATCGAAGCCCATGGGAATTGGCTGTTGAATGTCTCTTGCCGCCCATTGATCGAGATTTAGAGAGACGTATGCTCTGTCTAAGCGAGCCATACGAAGATCCCCCAGAGCTCTGTTGTTTGTACAAGTGAAGGAGAGACCATTCCCTTCTGCGAGAGGGGGACCGCTTTGGTTAGACCGTTGTTTTGAGTGCATGAGAGCCATCTGTCCATCTCATCTAAATTAGGTGAGAAGGAGCATCATGCCCCTCTCATGTCCTCCTGGTTTTCTATCATATTAAAATCACCGACAACAATCCAGCTATCTATAGAGCTTTTTGCTTGCATATGATCATCCAGAAACGACCAAAAGTCACTTCTTTCAGCTGTCGTGTTGGGGGCGTAAATGTTAAGAAGTCCAATGGTCCCCATGTTATTGGGAAGGGTGAAGACACACATTTGAGCTCTGCCAGGTATCCAACAGGCCTCAGAAGTGACAAGGCATTGCAATGAGGGGGAGATGATGATTGCTGTCCACCCTTTAGTTCCTTCAGAGGTGGGCTTCCAGAAGGCCGAGGCCAAAGACCATAAATGGTCTGAAAGTGAGTTTATTTTCGTAGGGTCTAGTTTATGTTCTTGCAGGAAGATGATTGAGTCTTTTAGGAGGTGAGGGCCTAACCAGGATTTGATTTTGAGGCGCTTGAGGGAGTTAGGGTCGGCCCCAAGTCCCCTAATGTTCCACGATGAGTATCATTAGATGGTCGAGGAAGGGCAAGATAGGAGGTCTCATTTGATGGCCCATTTTGACGGAAAGTAAATCTGACTCTACGGTCTGCTGGAAGAAGGGACTTAGCCCACTGATGCCCGACGGGAGGTTTGGGGGATTTTTTGAGGATCTGGATAAAGAGAGCACGAAAGATATCTGCAGGTCGCCTGAATGTTTTTGGGTAGAATTGTTGGAATGGTACTTCTTGTAAAGAAAGGGAGACTAAACTAACTAGGTTAGGGAAAAAATCAGCGTTTTGTAGAGCCTGGAGGAGGGGTTGCGTTTCTCTTGAATCCAAGGCAATGGATCCTGAAGGGATAGAGGAAGGTATGGATAGCGATGGGAGAAGTGTTTTTTTTTTTTAAATTTATTTATTTTTTACTTTCTAATACCCAACTAGTTTCATAGTCTTAGAATACTCACAAAATTCTATTATCTGTTGGTTCTCAAAAGATGCAAGAATCCGGATTTGCAGACAATTATCAGCTAGTGATAAACTTGTTCGCCAGTTACCAACCCAAATATAAATAATTTACTTTACTTTAATTTAATTTAAACTACAAAAAGTGGAATTTAATTCAAAGTGGTAGCTAGAACAGGCACGGTCCTTCAATTTAAAAGCATACCTAGTTTCCCAAAGAAAATAAACTCTATGTTGTACTTTTGTAGACATATGTAAAATCAAGTGAAATCAGTTAGGAAAATTGGTGCCTAGTCATTTTTTTTTAATTTTTAATTTTTAATTTTCTGGTAAACAGGGGACAGAGGCCCTGTCTTATTGTCAAACATGGCCCAATCTGCAGTACAAATATTCTTCTCATCCATCATGTTGTGTAAAAATCTCTTGATCATTGGTTCATATTGATACCATGTGCATGGTCCTTGTTTTTACCAGTGTTGGACTGGTATATAGGGCCAGGCCGGGTATCAACTAGGGTATTGAAGAACCTACCCGGCTGGTATCTACTTTTGTAATACTATGGTTAAGAACCGGAATCCTTGGTATTGGCATAGGCTATATCCACGTTATACTCGTATCAATATATGAAGCAAGCCAGTTTGTTTGTTTTGTTTTGTTTTGTTTGTTTGTAGCGTCGTTGAGATATCCCAAACCACGGGCCCAGCCCTGGTGCTTGGTGCCGTTGGAAAGCCCTCGATGAGGAGGGGTGCACCGGCTTGGTCTCATGATTTTTGGACCGGCGGTGTGGAAGATGTGGAATTTCAAGTGCTTTGGGTCGCTGGAAATTCGGGAAAAATAGCAAAGTGGGCTTTCCTGGAGTAGTGATTGGCCCTCCACGTGGCAGATTTGGAATTTCAAGTCCTTTTGATTGCTGGAAATTCGCAAAAGATAGCAAAAAGTGGATATATCAATATATGAAGCCTCGACAGGGGAGATTGCAAAAATAGCAAATTGGGCAATGATATAAAGATACATTGGGGATTGCAGTGGACACTGGAGGTCCCACTTGGGCCTCTCCATGGGAGATGCACTTGGATACATCTTGGGCTTAGATTTCAAATTTTCACACATGGGCCAACGACATAGGCTACACTAGAGGTCGCACTTTGGCCTCGACATAGGAGACACACTTTGATACATAGCATATTGCATATGGGCTTAGATGACACTGGACACTTGGGCCAACGGCACAGGCTACCCTAGATCTCCCAAAGAGTGGGGCCTCTGGATACATAGGCGATCGCAAAAATAGCAAAGTGGGGTTTGGGATTGCACTTGGACTTAGGTGACTAGAGGTTGCACTTGGGCCTCTACATGAGAGACGCACTTGGATACATAGGAGATTGCACTTGGGCTTGGATTTCAATTCTTCACACATGGGCCAATTGCAGAGGCTACCCTAAATCTCCCAAAGAGTGGGGCCTTTGGATACATAGGGGATTGCACTTGGAGATAGATGACATTGGACACTTGGGCCAACGACACAAGCTACACTAGAGGTCGCACTTGGGCCTCGACATAGGAGATGCACTAGGATACATAGGGGATTGCACTTGGGCTTAGATGTCAGTGGACACTTGGGCCAATGGCACAGGCTACCCTAGTTAGGGGTAAAAAGAAGGATGATGTGCATGGTATTAGTATCAACCAATGTTGGGCAGGTGAACATCAAGCCCACCACCTCCTCTTTACTATTTCACCCAACATGCCATATCTTGTTGAAGACCTTGTCTTTCCTCGATCAAGAGTTTTCTTCTGTTCAAACACAAATATGATGGATGAGAAGAGTCTCTGCATTGCAGATTTGCCGACGTTGAACAATGAGACTTGGAACCAGTTTTCCTAACTGATTGCACTTGATTTGACAAAACAGTCATGTAATGCAAAGGGCTTTTGCAACATTTTTAGGGGAACCATGTCTACTTATAAATTGGCCCCATGATACTCAGGCTACCACTTTAATAAATTATTATTATTTTAATACCTGGATTGGTAACCGGCTGGTTTACCATTGGAATACACTGTTGATAAGAGGCGGGGAATTCACAATCCTGCATCTTTTGAGAACCAACGGATATTAAAATTTTGTGAGTATTCTAGAAGTAATATGGAACTGGCTGGTATTGAAAAGTAAAAATATTTGAATATGAGGACCCGGCTGGTATTAAAAACAGTAATGCCCACCCAACACTGGTTTTTAGTTTTTACCCTTGATACGGGTATTGCCTTTGCCAACACGATTAGAACGAGATAGAAGGCCGCAACTTTTCGTTCTCTGGGTCAAGCAAATCAAGCAGGGCGCTGCCATTTTATTTATTTATTTTTCTCTGTGCGTTCGATTCTCTTCACCCGGTTTGGCAGTTTCATCTCTCCACTGCTGCTGCCTCCCGTAGGAGTCTGGGCCGTGTCCTTCAAGCTTTCGTCTTTTCGCTTAGCCTAAGCTACCACACTCCATCGTCATGAGAAGGCTGAGGGCCGCGGTAAAAAGTGCCACTACAAGGGTTCCGGTTCTTAACCCGATTAGGAAATACCAGCCAGGTCAGCCCTTTCATACCCTGGTTAAAAATAACCGACCCTAGGAGCATCAGACAAAAGAGAAGACCATCCATCATCAGCATTCCATCAGCATTCCACAGGCGGGATGTTGACATTATCCTTTTCCAAAGATAGTATTGAATGGTCACAAGGAAAAGCTGCATTATAGATGCTTAGGGCAAGGAAGAATGATCGTCATGGATATATTCCTCCTGCTCAGTCAATATTTTAATTTTTTGGATACCCCCATCAGTAAGTTGGATGGCTTTCTTTACATATGAGAGACGACCCGAATTGACTTTTACGCACCAATTACCTAGTTACTTCTTGCCATCTGAGTCAATAGCCTTTGGACAAGTGGCACTGGAAGTACGAGAAGCAGCTAATAACTTATATACATGTGTGTGCATACTCCTAGGACATTGTTTGCCGTAGATTTGTGGTCATAGACCTCACCAAGGTAGAAACTAAAAACACCTAAAATGGAGCACTTCCCAATTCGGACCCCTAGAAAAATACATAAAACTAACCATATACCATCTCTAAAAGGTGCTTTGATCACAAGTGGTCCAGACTAGGTCATGTGTCAGGCCGCAATGGAACTCCAATGAACCCTTTTAACTCATACATGATGATGATGACATGATGATGATGACGCTATGTTTGGGTGGAACTATGTGTGTGTGTGTGTGTGTAGAGCACTGAAGGGAGGGAACCAGAGAACCCCGAATTTATTGCAGGAGGGGAAACAATAAGGCCGAGGGCCATGAGGCACCACAATGCGAGCAGTGAAACTACCCACAGGCCGAAGCAAGGGCCAGCAGCCCAAACACAGCAGGAAAATTACAGAAAGGGCAAAGCTGAAGAAACAAATGTACAGTAGGGTTAAGAAAAGTCACGGCGACCAGTGCGGGCCCCCAGGGGTTAAAAGAATGCTAAACTAATGAAGATGTAAAACTTTTGGAGAATGAGGCAAGCCTTGTTATCAATTTAGAATGGTAACTTCTGCAGGTGCTAACCTCTCCACTGCTATGAAAGGGCGGCTTCCGCACACACCACCACTACAGATGAAATCCTCCCATATTCTAGCCAAACAGTTGAAATCAAACCCTGTAAAGTACTACAAACCACAAGACATCTTGCATGTTTCCAGACAACCTCACTTTGCCCAAGCAACTGAATCAATCTCATCACGTGCATGCTTGTACAGATCCAACCTTTGTGCGCATGCACTCCTGCGCTCCATCAACGTGGGATCCTCATCTAGCATTTGTGCTAACTGCTTACCCTGTAAGACATGCAATTCAACCATCAAAGCTGGCACGTGCTCAACGACAAGACCTGTCACTGCTGTTGGAGTGCTGTGACTTCCACACTTCCTCTTTCATCCTACTACTTGATTGACCAAATGTCTCAGGGCCCATTATTGGGTAACCAAGAATTTGGACCACAGCTATGAGGCAGGGTCCAAATTCCTGCCGAACAGGAATGCACATAATCATACATCGTTCCAATCAAATTTTTAGATTCCTAGTCAATGCGAGTGGACCCTTGATGTCAGGTACGGATGTTTGACAGTTAGCCGTTGAGCAATGCTTTTGTCAGCCACAAGCAACCCACCGGAGCTGCTACCATGCTTACCCATCACAGAACCCTGTAACAGCTCTGGGGAACTTCCATTTTGTAAGGATGCATGCCTCCTTCCTGTGTGTTTTACCTCTGATCTTCTGTGTTCTTTAAAATATTCAAGCAAGCACCCAATTCTTTGTCCAAACTTGGAACAAGTGGATAAATAATTTGTGAGCTAATACTTACATTCCTCTATAATGGCTGCCTGGGGCTGAAAAAGTGTGCATATACAATCCTGTGCATGACCTCAGGCTCCAAGAAACTTTGAACATTTTCCATAGAGCAGTGGATCAATGCCCCCTTCATGTCTCTGGTTTGCTCCTACATAAGTACACTTTGGTCACATTTGCGTTGTCATAAACAAAGAACAAAGAACCATGCAACCGGGAGAGAAGACGTCTTTCCGTACCTCTCGCTTCCCAACCTGTGTGTAGAAAGTGTCAAGCAACGAACGCTTTGCCTCCCGTACTTGGCAGTGAACCACTGCTTTTGGGATTGAGTTTTTCAGTATCTCACAAACCATGCCCACATACGCCGAAACATTTGATCCTGCAGCGATGCATCAACAATCCCTTCAGCATTTCTTTGGGATGAGCAGGGGCCAACAGCAAGATTGGGCTCTCATCAACAAATCTTTTGACATGGGGATGTAAGATGAGTTGACATCCGCACACTGTTTAGGATCACACATTGATCATGTCAAGTGCAATTTAAGCATATACACCACACACACATAGGTATGATTCAATACATTTAAATGTGGCAACTGACCCAGCTGAAATCTCTAGAAACTCACCAATACGTCGGAAATGAGCCTCACTGTACCGGTCCAGGGTGGAGGACGCAGGGTTACCCCCCTTCTCCACTTCTTGGGGGAGTTTTCTAAAGAAATCCACTGTAAAATAACTTTGCTCCATCTCGACTAATCTAATGGCTGTCCTCTTGCTGTCATCACGGAAGTGCTCCAGAGCCGATGTTGCTGCAGCTGCCAACTCTCCTTGCAATGTGGGAAATCGCCTGAGCTCCTACAATTTTCAACTTAGCATAGTTACGATCAATCTGTAACCATCATTATAAACTGCTCGTTGGTGGTGTAACACGCAGTCCACATCCGAACTACTTTGTCAGCCTTCACCCAGAAATGCATGTCCATAATATCAGATACCTTGCAGTACCCTGAGGTACTTAGTGTCTGAAAATAACCAGCTGCCATTTTGTTTTATGCAAAATCTCAAATGTACGTCTCAAGTTACCATGATAGATTAGTGTGCTTTAAGAAAAATCTTTGCATAAGGACCCTTGAAAGACACTCAGCAGGAATCATGTGGGCTTCACACAAACAGTGCAAGTGAGAGAATCTTACTTGAGTTTCACCAACTGTCTTGCGCACCAAGTCTCTCAAGATGAAGTGCACCTGCACATTTGCATTGGCCAAAACTCACACTTCTTCCTTGCAATGCTAGTGAATCCACATATTTTCAAAACTTACAGGCTGGACGATACTGCAATGACGTACAACTATTTCAAGCTACATCACACAGAACCCTCACACATTAACAGCGCCAGCTCACAGAGGGCCCTGCTTAGCTCACTTATGGTATATCTCATCCAGCTCATTCAGTGCCTCCAGCTCACTATCAGTGAACTGACACTCAACTGTTCTTTGTAACAGCTGCAGCATGGTCCCACTGGACAAACCCACCAATCAACGCACTAACACAAGTTTCATAGCATTCCACACCAAACCAGGGAACAAGAAGTGGACTGGCAGTAGTTCTGACCTACCGCATCAACAACAGCTTCAGCTGGCCCTCGAAAAAGATTCAAAGAACCCTCTATAAGACGCCTGTATCCCTGTTCTGGAGCAATCAAGTGAGGCTGATACCCATCGGCCTCAGAGACAACCTTCCGTATATTCTGCATAGAGAGCTGCTTCTCAAATGGCAGCTTCTTCAGTGCTGCTGGCAGCTGGTTATCAAAAACCCCATAGATGCGTTCACCACCAGGCCGCCTGCATAATTGGACATGTCACCCTTTATATCTCAGTTCCAGTAGTACAACAGAGTCCCAGATAAACATACTTGAAATGATCTGTAAAGATAGAAGTCTCTACCTTGCCCCTCCACCCTCTCCACTCATTTTCACCTTTGAGAAGCTGGGCACAGGGTCTAATGCTGGGTAAAATAAAAGATGTCCACCTTCCACAAGGAAGGTAATAGCCCTTTTGGGGAAGAGACACCATAATTTACACTTGCTTCACCTTATTGGATGTAGATGTTGGTTTTACTTTTCCCACCATAAAATACATACAAGTATAGAAACCTTTATCGTGTGTACAGTCGAGTACACATACCCTCCATCCAAGTGATCCTTGAAGATATGATCGAATGCTCTGCAAATCTCCAAAATAGTGTACAGTTGAGCCTGCACCGCAAACAAGATAACAATTAACCTAGCAAACAAGTCTGGGAGATGTTATCCTAAACATCTACATCAGCAAACAGACGAGAAAAAGTATCAAAGCTCCAGATCTTAGGGAACAGAAACCATCATAAAAAATCACCGAAAACATCTGCAGTAGCCATTTCCTCCAGCTAAATCAGCAGGAAGACAAACAGGCTTACCCCAGCGTCAACAGCAATTGGCCTACCAAGCTGATTCATCTCCATCTCCAGTTCATCAATAGTCTTATTGATGAGTGACTGAATGCTTGGAATACGGGCTTTGATTACGGCCTCCAGATGCTGCGCACATGACATTTCATGTGAAAATTAGCAATAGACTATCAAGATAGCATGGAAGACACAAATCAGATGTTAAAAAGTAGGGCTGAAGAATGAACATAATCCAGTATAACCACGGGCAACCAATATACTATTACTATGGCTGCAGAAGAAGTTTATGCTTTTAAGCCCAGTAGAAAGTAAGGAAAGTATGATCATGTTCCAGCATACCCCAAGGCAACCAATACACTGTTAGGATGGTAGCAAAAAAAGTTTATGCTTTAAAGCCCTGTAAGACTTAATGAAATCACCCTAACAAAAATTGTGACAATGTAAATGAGTTGGCACTCAGCTGATTCACACAGCGGTCAACCTGAACAATTTCACCGCAATATTTGGCCTGACAACTAAATACACACACCTTAGAAAGAATCTTTCCAAGATACTCTGAGCCCATGCGGTTCGTTAGATGTCCATAATCCAGACTACCCTGGAAGTAATCCCTTTCCCTCCGCCTAGCTGCTACAATATCGACATTCCTGTTGATATCTGCCTGTGATCGATTTACTACTCCAACCCAAGGATTCACCAATCGATATGCCCGGCCTTCCAAAACCTGTACACACAATCATGAGAATCACACAATCTCCCGGTCTGTTATTTGTGCCAACAACATCAGTGCTTTCTTCTACGGAGGCCAGTAACTTATGAGTCATGTTTGCTTGCAGATACTCTTTCCCCATCTTATTTCCTTAGACTCTAATCGTACTCTACTACATAATCAGACCTCACAAACACGTGGTAAAATGAAAATATATACCAGAAAATGGAACTTACATCTAGAGCATTGGTTCCCTTGTCCATGAGATCAAGCTTGGTCAAAACGCCAAATGTCCGCTCACCTACCAGGTTGAATAAACAGACAGCTCAATCAACAAAGTCAAAGTATTCCAACAAAGCCCAATACCACAGGTGAAAATTGGAAACTGACCCCATGCTCAGAGACTCTTACACCTTCCACTCTTGAGAGAACAAAACTATATTATCCATGAGACTGATCACCAGATAAAAAATACCTAAACTTTTAACAAACTATACCAGAGTCAATCTACAGTGACAATCATTCTGTACTCGGGGGCACACAAGCGATACCTCCAGGGTCTACTTCACGAGCAAGTTTAATAGCATCTGATGTTGCAATATCTTGATTGGCAGGAGAGATAGCCAGTATGAGGGAATTTGGCTGTGTGCACCCAAACCCCCATGAGGTTAGACAACCAGACTGAAAGAAGCACAAGACCAGAACTCGGTACTGGATTAAATCCCATTGCAATGCAAGTGTCTTGGCCAGTAGTATTGCCATTCATACTACCTATGTGTACACAATATACCACAGGATCTAAGATCTTGAGACCAACACCAGTGTCAACATTGAATGAATGAACTATGCATCATCATCTCCCAACAAAGAGTATACTCTTTTAAATCTTTACATTTCTGGGAACTAACAGTGGACAAAACTCTGGCCATGGAAGATGGAGTGGAAGTGTCACCTTTTCAACATATGAGCGAACCATATTTTCAATATCTCCAACAATGCTGTCAGGTTGCCCCTCTGCACACACCACATGACAGACTTTCAATAATATTGCCAGATCTGAACCAAAAAGAACTGTACTACACTCATCACTTCCAACGACTATTCTAGTATCCCATGATCAGTTCAGTCGAATAGTTGCTTTCAAGGCCTCTAGACCATTAAACGTTCTATATAGGCCTCACCCACAGATCTGAAAAAGAAAGCTGAAGCAAGAAATGAAATGGTACTTTATAATGGAAGAAGAAAGGGACCAATCCTAACATTTGAAATGCTCAGAGACAAGCACTTACCAACAGCAACCTTTGTCAATCCAGGCAAATCGATGAGAGTCAAGTTTACCACTGCCATCACAGAAAAGAAAGGTATAAGTGACACATCCTACTAGCCACTAATCAGTTTCAAGAATGAACCATAGTGAGTAATTCAAATTCTGAATTGGAGACTTGGCCATGACTGTTTGAAGTGAATGCTGGATTACATACCATGAGGAGAATAGATGCTGAGATGTATTGGCACAGGTGATATCTGTTTGCTGCGACCAGTCACTCTGTCCGTCTCGTCCTGAATCTCCTTTCTCACATAAGCTGTATGAAAGCACCATGCCAGTTGCTAATCATACCAGAAGACAATGAACAAGACTCTCCCATATTCCAAAATTCCACTACTGTGTCTGCAATAGTACTACAAAGATAATGCTACAAACTTGCCATTCTGATTATCCACAGGTAAGAGAATATGCTTCTTTCCGTACAAATTGAAAACAATGTTTTGCAGTGAGATTGTATGACAGTGATTGACCGGCCCGTCCCCTCTTTCCACTGTAGCAAACCACTGTGAGTACAGACCTTCCCCAATCAAAGGTCGGGGAGGCAACCTGGAAGAGACCATTCTCAGCTTACCAAAATCCAGAAACCTTTTCTTTGGAATATGAAGAAATTCGCCATATTCTGGTCCTTCCTCTGTCTTATGCAATTGCAATACAAGTGGCCGCCTTGTCACAATCCCTGCATCAGTTCAGACAGAGGGACTAGTCATGACTGGCCATTCCAAAGGAACCCCGCTCTTAAGACAAAAGTGGTAAAGTAAGTTCAGCTCTGGAAAGCTCCAATCTCACTGTAATCTATAATATATGGCAAGGGTAAAAGTATCACCTGATCCACGTGGTAGGAAGTCTCTTCCCACAATGCTCTCCAACACAGACGACTTGCCAGAGCTCTGCATCACAATCTCCGAAAGTTGTCAATCTTCGCAACACTGTTGCCAACTTTTGGAAGCTCTGCAATGTGGTTGCCCCGAAAAATCAAGTACTAGAGTTCAGAAATGTACTTATTACCCAGCTATTGTCGCGATAGTTATCCATGAAATAAAACTGAGGTTTTCAACAATCCTCAATTCACCAACCATAAGAAAGTACTTCTTCACATGTTAAAACACTACACAGACCACCAATTAACCTCAGAGAGCAACAAGTTTCGAAAAGTTCAGCAGTAGCCACAACCGCTAGTATCATCAGCTCACCCTCCCAACCTAGCAGACAACACGACCAGGCGTGTGCATTAAAACTCTCAACAGACCTGTCCTCCAACGACGACAACAGAAGGCAAAGACTCCCACAGCGTAGGAAGAGCGCTGTCTCCTCCATAGTCTCCAAGATTTGTGCATATTCTCTGAATCCGATTCACAAGGCCTATCAGACTCTCCATGCCGCCTTCTCACGTTCCTCCTTGTCTGAAGTCTCTCTTAGCAGGTCCGTCACAATCCTTTCTCCTTCCTTCCCTTTAAAACCAACTCCGACACAGAACACGTCGAGAAAATCCGCAAATTCGCAAAATTCAGTACCCCCAAATCCACTCCTCGATCTCCCAGAATTCGGAATCTATCCAAACTCTTCCACGAGAGACTCGGGGAAAATTAACGACTAAAAATCTACAGCGTCCGACCACATTAGAGTGGCTAATTGTATGGAACCAAGCACTGCCTTGTAACTAGAGATCTCTCTCAGGCAGCGAGACAAGGCAGAAGCAGCACTGGCCCTTCTGCGTGCTTGCTTCTACCCATAGCTGCCTACCGACCTACGCTACCTCTACGCATACTGTCTACCCCTATAATACACACTCTAAAAATACTTATTCACTTTCTGCTCCCCAAATTCTTACTCGTTTGTCACTGGGACCATATCGCGACCGTTGACTGACAGACATCGAGCCCAATTTGGGGTATGACTCAACAATATGTGTTAAATTTAGGTCAATTTTGGCTCCTAATTTAAAGCAAAAACATAAACCATGGACTTTGACTTTTCCACGTGGCAGAAGTCCGACTTACTCACAGTCGGTCATTGGGGCCGGTAATTGCCACCCGCGGCCCCACGACGGCGGTCGCCGCCGTCACGCTGGCGGCGGGGTTGCCACGCGGAGAGGCTCTATAGGCGGTACCTGTGAGATTTTGGGCAGGCAGTAGCTGACACACACACACAGTGTGGTCCCTGCGTCGCAGTTAGGCCTCACCCGTTACGTTAGTGACTCGAGGTTAGGTTAACTGTTCGACGGTTATGGCTGTTCCCGTTTGTAGCTTGGCGAAATGAAGTAAGTAGTAGATTAAATTATTTTTCTTGTGTGGTTGGGTAAATGAGTGGAGGTGAAGGTAAGTATGGCTTCAGTTGGTTGGGGGAGCGCTCTTCGTATCTAGCCTGCACTTGTCTGCTACAGTCGCCTCTTCACCCTCGCCGATTGGAAGGGCCATGCCAACAATCACAAAAGCAGGCTCAGGTGATCGCTATATCTGCTGGAGCTTTCATGGAACATTGAACATGCCCGTCGCGCAACGGATGATGAGCTGGTAGGTGCAAATTTATTAGAGGAGTTGGAAAGACCAATGGGGCTGATTCCTTGCGCATTGGAAAGTCCTGGGGTGTGGAGGTTTTAAGGGTGCACAAGTGCATTTTTCCCCATTTTTGGAAGTGGACAAGATCCCTCTTCGGGCTCGGGGCACCAAAGAAGAGCCTGGTTGAAGGAGAGTTCATCACATTTCTGAAGGTCATCTTGGAGTTTGTGTGTGCGCAGGGAAGTTTTGGTTCTTTTAGCTTGGGAACCATCTTTGTAGAATTTTTGGGATTCCATAATTTGCTCATTGACGACCACAATAACCCTCCAACTCTCTCTCTCTCTCTCTCTCTGAACCTCCCTTCGACCTGATAAATTTCCTTTTAAATTCTTTCTCTTCGGCATTACATATCTAAGGCTGCATTCTCGCTTTGGCAGCAGACAAGAAATTCTTCAGAGAGAATACTTTACTGGCCACTTTCCACATTCGTTGGTCGAATTTGAGCAGCCGTCTAGAAGTGATCAAGCAAGGACTCAAGCTCTAGCTGCTGTTCACCGCGATGGATTCCACTTCCCACCTTCCATAACGTTAGCACCTATCTAGCATTTTACTTAGGTCTGGGGCCGTAGCAGCTACTTATGCCTGTGGGCTTTGTGCCATCGCCCAAGTGCTTCATGGCTTCTTCTGTCCCCTCGCCAGACACAAGTAGCTGCTTACCAGTTGTTGCGGATGCAAATCCAAGAACTCTATCGGTGCGGCGCTCCAGTTCCGTGGGAGCCAGAAATTCGAAAGTGGGGGACGATGACTATGAAGGCAAGCAAGGTAAAACTTGTATCTCACCAAAATTACTTCACTGCAGCATGGAGGCACTTCGTGGGCTGGACTTGTATATCTACATGTAAATTTCCCATATGCTAGAGGATACGTTACCATTTCTGAGACCTCGGCAAGGACTCGTAATGGAAATACTTGCTGCACTCGAGGGATCGCCTGTACATTTATTAAATTCTTAAACGTTCCTTTCGGTGGATCACATATGTGAGTTACCACAGCAGGCTATTATAAAATGTGTGAAGTATACATGACCTTGCAATCCAACCGGTTTTCTGGGCAAACAGTTGGACAGTTAAGGCATCGATTTTTTTTCTTACAAACACGGATGGCTGTGTGAGCTGTGATCTTTCTTAGCGTTTTTAGTTCTCAATGACTCTC
Organism: Takakia lepidozioides; assembly: GCA_030704615.1. Taxonomy (NCBI): domain Eukaryota; kingdom Viridiplantae; phylum Streptophyta; class Takakiopsida; order Takakiales; family Takakiaceae; genus Takakia; species Takakia lepidozioides. The sequence continues at coordinate 79,336,780 of CM060731.1, forward strand.
CAGCACAGCAAACTACTGTAAGCATCATCAACGAATGCTTCTTATCCGGGAAATCAAGGTCACTACAATCACACAGTGGTGCGGATATCCCTCGGTCACAACAATCACAGAGCGGTGAAAAAGAGAAAGTAATGTTCTGCTCTCTAGCTCAAAATTAGAATTCATAAGAAAGTGCATAGTTCTGAAGCCTAATTTCTTAGGTCGTGGACAAATATCATGAACGATTTCCTCCATTAGGCCTACTTAGAACCTCACATGGCCTGGGTATCCCTAATTTTGTAAACTTGCATATTGCATTCCCTCTTTGAGACTTCAGTAGGTGCAATTTTGAAGCATTCAGTGGGAGAATTGCATTATACAGGTAGGACCAAGAGAGTTAATGGCTGACACCTGAGAGGGGGTGGGGTCCTTGTTATCTGATGCAATGAAAGAACATCTGCAGCACATTGATGTTTGGTTTTTGCTCCTGTAGGTCAAGGTTTTCGTGCGGATGCGACCATTCACTGAGCAGGAGAAAGTGTGCCCCCTGCGACAGGTACTGCTCTATGCAAACATAAGTCTGTGCCGAATTGTAGGTATTCCTGCCCAAAAACATATGTGATTGGTGACCGCAATAATAGATCTTGCTTCCACGGTTTTGGACTATATCTGAAGTTGCTTTCATTCTCCTCTGAAGGACAACCTCCCCAAGGGTACATAATCACATGACAAATATGCTAGAAATAAGGGCATTCAAGAGAACATCTGGTAGGCCAGAAACTTCTGGTAGTCACACTGCGGGTAAGACTGCTGGACTGGCATTTATGAGTGATGTAGCCAAAAGGTCCATCAGCCCATTTGTCCAACTTGTTAACTTGGATTTCACCAAATTATCCTAGTACAACTCCAGAATGAGGTGGTGTTGTGAGGACTGGATGAGGCATTCAACCTACAGAACTGGCATGGTAAAAGAGCCCATTGAAGGCGAAGAATACAATTGTATAGTGCACCCTTGAATGTGGGGCAGGTGATATGCTTGATAGGGGACAAGATTGTAGTGCGAGAGGTCGACCATCAGCGTCACAGGATAGGGCCTGCCTTGAAGGACTCGCGTCGCGCCAAGTCTCTTGAATTCAAAGTGGACTATGTTCAGGTAGATTTCCTTTCCTTCCCAGAAAGGTATTCTGGAAATGTGCATGTTATCATTTTTTCCCAATGGATGGTGCGACTTCCAAATCTCGCAAGCCTGTGACGCTTGTTGGTATGCCAGATATTGTTTGCATGTCAAGCTGAAAGGTGAAGTGCTCTTAGTTACGCCGGCTTCGGCTGGAGTCTTCTCTCTCTCTGCATGTATCTGAAGTGATGTTAAGAGGACTTTAGGTTGCAAAACATCAACTCTCGCTTTGTATGAGGATTGAGATTTTATGCTTCAATCCAAAGAGGTAAGTCATTTGTAATTTTCACAGGTTCATTTTAAAGCTGAGAAGAGTCAAATTTACTTGGCATCTGTGTACTGTGTGGTGATATGACTTATCTGTATGTAGGATGACAGCTATCTGCAGATCCAAAGCTGCGAGCACAAGGAAGCATCACAGCGTCGATTATTTGAAGCGTTGGGTGTCCCATGTGTGAAGAATGCCCTTGATGGCGTGAATACCACTGTAAACAACCCTCCTTCACCCTTTCCCAAATGCCAAGGGACCATCCCTTGCACTGCTCTCTTCTTTGTTGTATTCTTTACATCATGAAGTTTCACTCTCTTTGCCTTTCAGTACAATGTGATCAAGAGTCCAAATTGACTCTTACTCTCTAGTGTCTATGCTCTTTCACACAGCAGTGGACTACAATACAACAGTAGCACCATGTGTCATATCTGTTGGAGTGGTGGAGGGCTGGTGTTGACAATGGCTCATGTCTATTATGATGTCAATAATAAACACATAGAGAACCGTCATCTAATCCTACATTTTGGCATTTTGCTAGCTGTAACGAAGTCTATTGGGCAGTACATAATCCCTCTTTCTTACGCAAATCCTTCAGACATAGTGGTCTGCATGCAAGTCCTCCACCTGGCCTCTCATGTGCTTGCTATTTGTGTTACTGTATGACAGATTATAGCATATGGGCAGACAGGCTCTGGAAAGACATACACAATGACAGGAGATGACACACATGCAGGAAGAGGTCTTGTGAGTTCACCAATCAATCTGGTTGCAAGATCAATCTAACCAATTCTACTTTCTTAATTATAGACTTTACAGAGTGTTGCAAAAGACCCTCATGAGGGAATGGTGCCACCTGGAAGGCAGTGAACATTGTGTGTTCATAACCTGTGAGTACATGGGCTGTGTTTCACTCTTGTCATGCATAGTGTTTTTATCACATCCAAAACTGGACACTTTTTTAGTTTCTTTGGTCAGAGAAAAAAGGCACAAGACACCAGATAAACTCGCGTATGTACAGATTGTACTCATAAGACGTTGTTTGCCGTAGCCTTGTGGCCATTGACCCCGCGCCCAGTTTGAGCGGGAACTCGCGTATGTACAGAGATAGAATCCATATTGATGCAGTTCTAGAGCTACATGTTGAACAGTTACACAGTTTGTGACCATTGTGCAGATTCCAAGGCTGGGCAGTGAGCTGATGGACCGTGTTGATGCTGAATGTAGAAATAGAGCACATCTGACTGTGCAGGTACTGTTTCTACATACTACATACTCTTCTTCTGAGGCTCCTGTGGACGCACTACATTTCTCTGAGCTCCAGGGTGAGAAACCTGGAAACCCCTTAAAGCATCTTTCCTTCAAGGAATCATTGGGGCGGGATGTACAACACCATATCAGATTTTATTATGCTGAATTTGCTTGTGTACCACTCAAACTCAACGCCTTAGTTCGACTTACAATCTTCTTGACAAGGTGCTCTCACAACCTCTATGAGACTCTAAGCAGCTGGTTTAAAGCCAAAGCCTGTCCATTGCATCCCTAATGCCACAAAATCCTGAAGGAAATGTCTTCAAAACATGACCGCAACAAGGTAATTAGACAGGACCTGGAAATGCAAGAGTCTTACAACAAAGCTGCAATTCTATCACGGAACCTTCTCGGTCCTCAATGACAATCAAATCTTATAGCCCATACGTGTCTACAACTCTCTCTCTCTCCGCGGACGTTATAAAACACCATTTCATTTCATTTCATTTCATTTCTCTCTCTCCTCTCTCACTTTGAGGAGTATTGGGAGGGATGTGATCACAATCTTGGCAAACCAAGACTTGCCGATCCAGACATGGTCAGCAATCAGATAATCAAGTGCAATTCAGCGTACTTGAGAGTGGTTGAGGTAGCCACCCTCTAACTCTATATCTCACATAAAGAAATGTCATCTATGTGTGGAATTACGGCACTTGGGGTGCACAGGGCCATTCCCTATGGACTTCCAGTTCTTCTTTTGGTGGGTACCAACCTAACATGACCTGTTCAGGTGAGCTACTTTGAAATTTATCAAGAGAAAATTTGGGACCTGCTAGCTCTTGAGAAGACCCCAGCTGATCCTCCAGCCAGATTGACTCGGTCTCGTACCCCTTGCTCAATGGCAGGCGATGGTAGCATTGCCTATGGTCAGGAAGGAGAGCTTGTTGATGATGATGGGATATCTCACTGTGGTTCTCTGGCCGAAGAAGGTACTCCCTCCATAGCTCAAACAGATGCCTCAACCTCTGAGGGTGTGAGTGCAGATGGAGATGCTGGCCCCCACTTCACTGTTATAGATGAGGAGCTTGGGCAAGCATCAGATACCCGATCTCCCAGTTCGCGGATAGATACTCCAAAAGCTCACAAAGCCAAGAAAAAGTCCAACACTACGACAGCTCTGAAGGAATGGACACCACATAATCGCAGTAATTTCTCATCGCTATGGTTTGGAGAAAGTGCCAAGAAAGAGACGTACCTGAAAGTACGGGAGCACCCTGTCACAGGGCCCTATGTAGAGGGATTGTTATGGAAGGAGGTGACAGAGTGGGCAGATATGGAGGGATTGTTGAAGCATGGTGCAGCCAACCGCACTACCTATGCTACCGACATTAATGAACACTCTAGCCGCAGCCATGCCATTTTCACCATCAAAATTACTCGGGTAGGATCTTAACCCCTCCCCCTGTTTAATCTAAAATGACTTCTCAAGAGCACAGATCAGGAAATAATGCTGTATTTCTTCCATTTTCAACATTTGCTGGAGATTTGGTGAAAAGTTACAACATAAAGTTCTTCTGGAACATGTAGCATAGATGTAGTGGCGTACTGGCAAAAGACTCTTACCAGCATGTCCAACAGGGTGATACCTACTCGAGCAACAGAGCCAGAGCTCTAGGCCATCATCATGAAATCCTGAAAAGTTATTGAACATTCACACGGTAGTAAAAAGACAATCTTACATGGAAGCTACATAAACAAGGGCACCTCATTTTGAAAGCCATGCTGATTTTTGCAGAGGAAGGTGGGGTCTGAATGGCAGAACCATGGGCTTGATCTTCCTGGCTTGCACTCCAGCTCCATCCATCTTGTTGATCTTGCAGGTACATAGAAGCAACCAGACATACATACAAACACCATGACGACTGTGTTGCACACAATGACACAGGGATGAGAAATCAGTCCTGCAAAATCTAACCAGGGCACTTTAACCTTACATTAATCTACCACTGTCATTTTCTGGCATCGTTTCTTTCATATTTACCTGAAGTTTGATTTGTAAGCCCTGTCCTCCAATATAGTCAGGCCTCTTGCTGGTCATTCCTCCCAAGGGTTTCCATTGGGAAATTTGAACATGCTGTGTGCCCAGAATGTGGTGGTGCAAACATCAGTGACTAGTGACTCACTCTGTTCAAGCATTTTGTTGGATGGAAGAGGATGTTAGGCCTACCATGGTCCCAAAAACCTGAGCCACCTTATGTGAATTGAACGGGCACTTGTCAAGGAGTGCACACTTCTACGCTGTCTATTTTGTTCACTAGTTTGCATACATTGTATGTGCCTTACGGTAGCGAGTTGCCATTGACTCTAACATCGTTGTGAGGCTTATGCTTATGCACTGTACAGTTGCTCTGCAGCACCATACAAAAATACCAGCCATTAGGTAGCAGAAAAAAGGGAAGGGGAGAGAATACAGAAAGATTAATTTTGCTTGTCCACCTGAGGCAGAGGGAGTGAATGAGTGTCAATCAAGTGATATACAGATACATGTGTATCCTGCTTGCGATCTATATGTAGCAGACATTTTTTCTATGTGGAGAGTCGATAGACTAGGCTTTGGTATGATAGGCTGGAAATATTGAGCCAAAGTTTAACGCATGTATGGGCGGCAGGAAGTGAGAAAGCGGGCATTGACTTGGTGGGACAGAGAGCTGAGGAATCTCGATGCATAAATAAATCTCTGTCCATGTTGAATGAGGTGAACATCTAAACATACATCTAAGAAGTGGACCCATCTTACTAAAAGTTGAAGTTATCAGTTGAGAATTAATCTCTAATGCATATATTTAGAACTAAGGCTCTTCTTCCTTAATTCTCACTGAGATTTTAAAGGGCATTTCATATGGTAGGTAATCTTGAGCCTGTCAAAAAGCACCTTCGTATCATACCGCAACTCAGTGTTGACATGGCTGCTACGGGATTCATTTGGTGGCAACAACAAAACTTTCATGGTGGCGAATATTTCTCCCACAGAGCAGGTAGGGCTTTCCTTCTTTGCTTGATTACAACCCTAGAAGTGTTCATGTGATTGATGCCAGTAATATGTTGAGAGTCATGAAAAATAACATCCAGTTTACTGCAGCAGAAGCTTCTGTTCCTAGGAAGCGTACTAGATCTTTGTAATTTGTACTGTCATTGCAACGTTAGAGAAGGTAGATAGTTTGGCCTATTTTAACTTCAATGGCTACCATGGGAGGTGTAATCTTCCTGCAAACCCTGTCTGGCTGACCACACTGCCAGAGTTTTGGCTTGCTTGGTAAGAAGTTTTCTCTGGATTCCCTCCACTATAGCAACTTGAGGTTGTGATCTGCTATGAAAGGATTCCCGTGTTTGGTGGATGCCAGGATCTACGGGAGAGTGTAAGCACACTTCGCTATGCAACAAAAGCCCATTGCATCCAAAGCAACCCTCATGTGGTAGACCAAGACCCCAAAAGCAATCTCATCTACAAATTAAAAGAAGAAATTTGCACGTTGCGATATTTGTTGGCCTCTCTCACTGCTCCCAAGCCTCCTGAAGCCTCTGCACAAATGATCCATACTGCATCAGCCTCTCTCCAGGTGCATTCATACTTGCACTTGAGTCATTTGGAAAAGAACTTTGAGATGTCAAATCTATGGTCTTGAAACAAAGTATAACTTGTGTAGGTGGCATGTACGTTTGTCTGTCTGCAGTAACAGATGCAAATTTTGGCTTTCTGTGAGTGATTGTGGAGCTTCCCGTGTGTTATTAAAATTTCTTCTTCCAGGAAAGGAGCAACACCCCAGATTAGGCCCTCCTTGATCTCTCTTTCATTTAAGTTTCAGTTTCTTGTTTTTTGGCAGGAAGACCCCAGATGAAAACCTCACTCTCTCCTTTAATGACAAAGAGACTACCACTCCCTTGTTTGCTGAAAGTCCTACTTCTTTCTCAGACACAAACTCGTACATAGCACATCCTTTTTATGCCATTCATATGATCACAAATGTTATGCAGGTAAGCGCATTAGACACAAAGAGGCAGATCAAAGGTGTCAAAGTTGACCTTGAGAAGTTCCCAAACATTTCTTCAAGCACTGCTGTGAGCCCAACAGTGACCCCAAACTCAACCCCCCCTAATTCACCAGTATTGTCTCGAAGCCTAGTACCTCAGCCTCTACTGCCAGTTGTGGCTAGTGACCAAAAAGGTGATGTGGAGGTGAGTTCAGGAGAGCAGCAAGGTTTTGTTATGAACAAGAAATTTTCTGAGCACAATGTCTTAGCAGCATCCATGGAACAACCCCAAAGTAATTTGGCCTTTGAAATAGCAGGGGCTTTAGATGATGGGAGTCGATCCACCATTTCAGCTGTCAGGGATAGAACAAATTTCCATTGTGAAGCTGTGGATGTCCATCAGACAGGTTTAAAATGTAGTGGAGCTCTGGACATGAGACTCCAAGATACTTGGCATTCTGGCGAGGATGCTGATTCAGGGCACAATATGAATCCGAAGTACTCTGGATTGGCGAGTGAAGTAGAACATCCAAACAATTGGAGAAATTGTGAAGCTATCAATTTGCAGGAGTATACGGGTTTTGTCTCTCTTGTTGCAGGGTACCCCACTCTTCAAAGTGGACATGGAATCACTGATTCCGATCAACAAAGGGAGTCAATAAATTCCAGGGCTATTGATGCACGACAACGTTTTGATTGTGGGGGTGCTGCTGGAGGGCACACTTCAACTGACTGTGATAGCCACCAAACCATTTGGCAGGCGTGGAAGGCTATTGATGCAGAACCACAACCAGAATGTGGTGAGGTTGATGTTGGCCACCAAATCATCTTAAGCGGAAGTGCTGATATGCCACACCAGAGCACCTTGAAGAACTGTGGGGCTACTGGCATGGGGGTCAGGGATGTGGGATATCAATCAATTTTGGGAGATTGTGGAGCTACTGATGCACCAAATACTTCAAAAGATCACTGGTTAGTTGATCTCGGGCACCAGACCACTTTGAGAGATTGTGGAGCTGCTGATGTGGGGCATCAGATTACCATGGAGGACTGTGGCACAATGGATGTATGGTACAAAACTACTTTGAAGGATTGCGGAGCTGCTGACGTGGGGAACCAACTTTCTTGGAATAACCTTGGATCGAGCAATGTGGGGCCTTGGATCACGTTAAAAGATTATGGGGCAGTGGACATAGGGCATCAGACCACAAAGAAATATTGTGGGGCTGCTGACATGGAAAACCAAACCACTTGGCATGAATTTGGGTCTCTACATACAGGACTCCAGATTACACTGAAGGACTGTGGGGCAATTGATGTGGGGCACCAAACCACTTTAATACATTGCGGAGCTGCTGATGTGCGGCACCAAGCTTCGTGGAAATTTTTTGAGTCTCTTGATGTAGGACCCCAGATTAACTTGGACTCTTGGGCCGTTGCTGTAGGGCACCAGATAATTTTTAGGGATTGTGGGGTTGCTCATGTGGGGCATCCAGTTACCTTGAAGGACACTAGGGCCAGTGATGTGGGGCACCAAACCACTTTGAGAGATTGTGGAGCTGTTGACATAGGGCATCAGGTTACCTTCAAGGATTGCGGGGCAATGGATGTGGGACATCAAACAATTTTAAGAGATTTTGGAACTGCTGATGTGGGGCATCAGGCTACGTGGTATCAAATTGGGGCTCTTGATAAAGCACACCAGAGTACCTTGAAGGACTGTGGGGCCGTTGATGTGGGGCACCAAACCACTTCGAGGGATTGTGGAGCTTCTGATCTGGGACATCAGATTTCTTTGAAATACTGTGGGGCAGTTGATGTGGGACACCACATCACTTTGAATGATTGGGGAGCTGCTGACGTAGGGCATCAGGTTACCCTGAAAGACTGTGGAGCAGTGGATGTGGGCTACCAAATTACTTGGACTGAATTTGCTTCACATGATGCAGGGAACCAGATTAAATTGGAGTCCAGGGCAATTGATGTCGGCCATCAAACCAATCTGAAAGATCTTGGAGCTACTGAAGTGGGCCAACAGATTACTTTGAAGGACAGTGGGGCAGTTGATGTGGGACTCCAAACACCTTGGAGTGAGTTTGGGGCTCTTGATGCAGGACACCAGACAACCTTGAAGGATTATGTGGGAATCGGTGTGGGGCATCAAGTCACATTCAGAGATTTTGGAGCTGCTGATGTGGAGCAACAAACAACTAGGAGTGAGTTTGGGTCCCTGGATGTGGACCACCAGATTACCTTGAAGGACTGTGCGGGAATTGGCATGGGGCACCAATCCCTTTGGCAGTGTTGTGGGTCTAATGAGGCAAGAAACAATAGGGCGGATTTCAGGGCTCTCGATGTGGGCCACCAAATTTCCTTGAGATATTTAGGACTGGTAGATGCAGGGCACCAAATTACTTGGACCAATTCTAGGGTCATCAATGTGGGGCATCAAATCACCTTGAGAGGTTGTGGGGCTGCACATACAGTGCCTCAGACCACTTTCCAACCTTTTGGTGCATTTGAATTTGGGCGCCAAACCAACATGCAGTACAGAGGGGCTTTTGATGCAGGTCGACAATTAAGTTATTGGGATGGGGCTGTTGATGTGGGACACCAAACATCATCAAGAGATTGTGGGGCTACAGATGCAGGCCATCGAACCACCTGGAATGAATCTGGGGCTGTGGACAAAGGGATTCAGATATACCCCAAAAAGTTTATGGTTACTGATGTGGCACAGCAAACAAGTGGAAGTAAGTGTGATGCTGTTGATGTAGGAAGTCAAACGATTTTCAGAGACTACAGAGGTTGTGACGTGGGGCAACAAACCTCTTCTTCTGCACCTGAGGCTATGAATAAAGGGTGCCAGGTTACTCTCCAGGATCGTGGAGATGTCGGGAACCAGATGACTTTAAGAGATTCAGGGTCTGCTGATTTTGGGCATCAAACCACTACAATGGATTTTGGGGCATTTGATATTGGGAACCAGACTGCTCTTAGATCGTTAGCATTTGATGTCAAGCACCAAACAACTCTGAGGGACTCTGAAGCAGTTGATATTGGATGTAAAACTTCTCTCAGGCGGATAAATTTTGTAAGGGATGTTGGACAAGTTGATGTTGAACAAATGGCCTTAAGTGATTGCGGAGGTGTTGCTGTTCCGCAGCAAAGTACATTGAAAGATTGTGGAGCAGTAGATGTAGATGACCAAACCACTAGGTGCATGGACACAGGACGTCGAACCACTTCGGATCACTTAGGGGCTGCTGATTCTGGAAATCAGACCACTTGGAAAGAATGTGGGACAGTGGACATTGGGCATCAAACTATTTGGAGGGAATTTGGGGCCACTGATGTAGGACACCAAACAACTTGCAAGGAGTTGGGTGCTTTGGATGCAGGGCAGCAGACAACTACCAGAGATTGGATGGTCCTTGATGTTGGCAATCAAACCCAAGCTGGCAGAAACCTTGATGCCAGTATTCAGACAAAAGATTGGGAACCTCTTGATATTAGTGTTCAGACAGAAGCTCTACTGCCTAGAGTTGCCAGTCTAAAAGACTGCACTTGCAGTGGCCTGCAGAACCAGGATGGCCAAAGCTTCCCATCCAGACGACCAAGGCTTAATTTTGGCACCCAGACTCTCAATCTTGAACATCAAACATCTAGTAGGGAATTGAGTGACTCTTCAAAGATTGCTTTGATGCTATGCTCTCTCTGGATGCTCATAAAACTAAGTAATGGAACCCATTCGTACAATGTCGAGAGAAGGGTCCACCCTACAGCAAGAGCTGGTGGTTGTTTGTTTATTAGTCCTGACCTTGGCTTCGAGAGAGAAGAACAGTTCTGCAACCATACCACGATCATGAACAGCCCAGAAACAGTTATATCTCATGAAACTGACCAAGGTCACCGAAAAATAGGTGATGTGTCTGTCTCGACGGCAATGCTGACATTATGCTCTTTCTGGATTCTTATGAAGATATCAGGTGTGTCAAAGCAAGGGTCGTCGTCAAGCTGCCACGTGTCAAGGATCACTACAATAGAGTTTCTCTCAGCCACTGACGAAACCAAGCTTTCTGCAGCAATGGGAGGTAAGAATGAGTTGGAGGGATTGTATCCCAGATTGATTGTAAAGCAGTTACAATACTCAGGGATGGAGCCAGTCACATTTAGAAGCTCAGCCCCCTTTCTTGTTCAGTTTTTCGGGGAGCACTCTTTGATGAGGGCATCCCTTGGGGCCAGCTCAAGGAAAGGGGGGTCCTGCAAGATTGTTTGCAGGAGGCCAGGACAGTGGATGGTCCATTTCTTGAAGGCAGGCGTAAACCGCTTAGGCTCTGGAAAAGATGTGCACTTCCAGATTGAGGGTTGTTTGGAGGAACAAGCAGAGTTCATCTACATGCCAGCTGAGCGCTGTGTGGAGCAGAAGGGATATGTAGTGGTGCGCGTGATGTCTGAAGGAGGGGCGGAGTTGAATGGGGAGCCAATGTTGCAACCCAAGGAGCTTTTCACAGGGGATAAGCTTGTTCTCCACAACAACCAGGCAGCCACTTGCACAATGTATTTCTTTGACCTTGTCTGTACTAAACAGAGGGCTGAGAGGGCTGAGAGTTCCCACAGCACATGTCTGAGGGGGTGAGAACAAGCCAACTGTGTACATTGAATTTTTTACCTTGTTTGAAAAGAGTACATTAAGATTTCTCATGATCTCCCTTTCACTGGTAAGAACAAAATTCGCCTACAGATATCAAAATTTAAGTTCACAACTAGTGGGAGTATAGCTTCTGCCCACCAATTTAAGGCAACATAGATGAGAGGGACACTAATTGCCCAGGTTTGATGGTCAATGTAGCCATCTGATTAACCATTAGAAGACAAAATGGACAGCGCAAAGACTCACAGGCTTTCACAGAAAAGAAATTGAAATCTTGGAATGACAGGGGTAACCCTCCTTTGAAACCGATGACTGCCAACAACTATGACTGTGGAGATCTCATGACAGTTCAACCTTAGGCACATCGTTCCCACAGTCCTCATGGCTTCATAATTTAGTAGCACCTCACTACAAGATTCCCGACCCTTAGAGGGCAGCAAAATAGAAGGGTCACGTTTGAGGTGAGCCAGCACTGACAGTGCCAGCTGGACATACACTTAGCGAGGAGTCTTCTTCTTGCCGGCAATTGTCACCTTCTTGCCTCTCCGTGTTCGTGCATTGCACTTGGTGTGTTGCCCTCGGCATGGTAGATTCTGAATGTGGCGTCTACCCCTGTAGCATTGGATGTCCTTCAACCGCTTAATTGCCAGTTGATTGAATCGCCGCTGCCAGATAGCCACAATCAATACAGACATAGCAGACAGAAGCATGACTAATAGGCCGCTAAGAAGTTTACTAAATACCAAGAGATCCAACATAATTGGATTCAACCATGTCCCATTTCCTGAATTTCACATGGTGGGAGATAAAGGATCTCCAGGCCCTACAGATCATTTGTCGCCCCTAAAGATCCAAACAGGTTGTCATGGGCAAGCGTTAGGTGATAAGTTAGGGAAGAAGACAGAATAATGTTATTCCATGGAAGATGTCAATGTTTGCCACTCTCTATATGAAAAACAGTACATGAGGACCCAAGGTGTCTTGTAACATAGAATCCTGTACCTAACAGTATCTGAAAGGGAACCCAAGCCTTCAAAACCACTTACAGAAGGTGCCCAGTTATCACTATAACCTTCATCTATGACCTGCCATAAACAAAATGAATAGAAGGGAAAGGCTATAGAGAACGTACTAAGTCACCCTCGATCATGTATTTGGAAACTTCATCACGAAGTGTGGTAAGCTCCTCTTCAGAAAGATCCCGGGCATACTTATTTTCCATGCCAATATCAAGCAGAATCTGCCTTGCTGTTGTCTTGCCCACCCCATGGATGTACTGGAGGGAAATCTCAATGCGCCTGGCATTGGGTATCTCCACACCACCCACACGAGCACATCGTATGTTGAGGCCCTTATATCCAGAAACATGCTGTGCCACCAAACAGGCTATCAAATTATATCCAACAAATTTTGGAATGCTGTCAGCTCTTTACAGTGTGAATGCAAAGAATTGCTCAACAACTGAACCACCTCCCCAATGCAAGCCCATGCCAAACAGTCTTTCCAGTACATATGTGACCTGGCCCATCCAGACCGGGCAGTATCTCCTCACTCTTCGTGGGGCCCAGTCATTGAGGACATTCTTCCATCGTTGCTTGTCCATACGTACAGAGAGTGGAACCAGCTCAGACACACGCACACACTCTCTCTCTCGCCTTATCACAGTCTCTTTCTTTCTTCCTTTTTGGTGTGTATGGTTCTAAAGTGTCCCGTGTGCCAAAGGGTCTCCCACGACACGTAATAAATTCCTTTCTTTCTTTCTTTCTGGTGTGGGTGGAGCGCACTTGCCTGACCGCTCTGCCACTCTCAAATTAAACCATGTTTAAAAGAAGTTTACAAATGCCCCTCAGAACATTCAACTATGGAAAATCCCGCATCGAGCGTACAATGCCAAGCTACCCACTTTCTTCCACACACACAGCAAGATTTCAATCTCACCCAGCAGGAGGGAGAGGGGGAAACCACCTTAGAAGTTCGTGCCAAGGAAAGAGAGACGGTAGGCGCGGCCTTCGAGAGGGTAGACGGGGAAGCAGAAGAAGGACCCGCCATGATAGCGCTCAAGGCCGGGGCCAGTACCAAAGTTGCCATTGCTGAGCTGCACCCCACACCCTGCCGGTGTGTGTGTCTCTCTCTCCTCAACGACAAGACAACAAGACGGTATAGGTAGCTCTGGATAAGCCTCTTCCTTACACCCGAGGGCCCAAACAAGTGTACCTTTTATCTTGTCCCCTCGATCCCATACTGTCACCTCAGAACCTCCAAAGAAGGACTACCACTTGTGCTTGTTGAGCAGCGATGGCGGCATTGTTGCACGCATGCCAGTCTTGTGCGCCCAGAACTAATGTGTGCCCCATGTCTAGTTGTCCTCGTTCTGCGATCTCCCGAGTATCATTCATGGGAGAACAACTGCTGTGCAATGCAGGTGCGTTTCTCTTCTTTTATTTTAGAGGCAACTTTGCTCGTTCCCCCTCGGATCATACGCTGGGAGTATTTTGATGTGGGTTCCTCTTGTTTTTCTGTTGTACCGTTCGGGGAACCGTATGGACGTTATAAAATCTCTCCGTCCTCTTCGTGTAGATCTGTAGCTTTGTCTCATCCCCTCTCACGCACGCATATTAATTCGGTTGTTGTGTAGGGGACATAGTTAAGGGGACGTACCAAAGCCGCCTGCCCTCTTTGGGGAGAGATACGCAGAGATATCAAATTTCAGCAGCAGTGAAAGAGATGACCGGATCTGTGATGAAGGGGGATGGTCTACGATTTGCTGTGGTACCACCTTCGACCCCTTAATGCGGGGCTGTTTTGTTTTTAGGTGCGGTCTGAATTTCTAGATGTGAAGTTGATGTCAATGTTGTATGTATGGCAGCGGTGCTTTACTGCCCAAGTAGCTTGTAGTTAGATGTTCAGTCACTCTCCGGAAGTAACCAGTTTTTTTTGGAAAGATGAATGATGGCAGGTTGTGGGCCGCTTCAATGAGATAATTACAAAGCTTCTTTTAGGAGGGGCTTTGGAGACCTTTAATAAACATGCAGTGCGCAACGAGCATATTGATGTAAGGCAGCTTGCATCCACCTTCCATTGAGTTCCTGCACCTTCCAGCTCTTCATCTATGTGGAGCTAGATATGTTCTGAAGTGCATTGGTGGTACCAAAACACCTAGAGGTATTCTGAAGACCAAAAGATACATTCATCAGGAAACGGGTTGAGGAGGAAGGCAAACGCACCTGTCACATTACTTCTATAAAATTTATGTTTTAAAGAACATCTGAGAACAGACAGAGAGGGGAACGTACAGTTTAAAGATCTGACCTGACACAGAGTGGAGGAGGATAAGAAGAGATATGCATGCCAACCAATGCATATTGCTGGCAAAAATGTGCCGGTTATCTTTGAGACGAGTTTGCTTGACTGTCACCAGCATCCCCTGGTGGCAATTCACTACAAAAGCATGTGTACTTTACTAGACAGGTGAATTGAAGCATACCTGCTGGACTGAAAGATATCCAACTGCAGTCCAGCAATGTAAATGACCTGTTTTTGAATAAGGTGCTGTGTTGTGTTGTCCTTCATTGCAAAACTAATGGAGCGCAGGTTGTATGGGTGCCGGGGAGCTTTGAGATTCCAGTGGTCGCTCAGTCACTTGCCAAATCTACGAAGTATGATGCTGTCCTTTGCATTGGAGCGGTGGTGAGCAGTCTTCTCCTTAGACAAATATCCTGATTAAGCTATGTTGCTATGCAGCCTTTGGCGCCGTAGACCTGGTTCCCAGTACATATCTAAGAAGGGGAGGAAGAGAAGGAGATGGGGGCAAAGATGAAAAGAGCTGAGAGGGCTGACAACCCTTTTAGAAACTTTGCTCTTTTAGCATTTGGCTGCATGAATGTCATTGGTTTTGGCCTTTCAAGCTCCACTGCATGGTCAGAGACTCATAGATGTTGAAGGTCTAGAGAACGCCTGTCATCACTGTATTGAAGAGGTCACAAGGTGCTTCTATGGTAGATTTGGTAGAAACCTCAGTGAGAAATGGGTGATGAGGCATGCAGATAAGGGGTGCCACCACTCACTATGATGCAGTCGCTAATTCTGCTGCCTCGGGGATCATGTCAGCTAGTCTGAACTCAGGTAACATTCTTTGAATTGACACCTTGAATTTGAATGTAGGGTGGATATTTCTGCAAGATCGATACAGACGTGCAAAAAATTCTGTGTATCTATAGAATAGACAGACAAAGCAAATGATGTGGGCACCCAGCCAGCCGAGGATACACCCCCACTATGAAACACTTTTCACAGCAGCAGCAAAAGGATGGGAAGGATGGTTTCTGTTAGATCAGACCCATGTTTGTTGGTTTTGGCAGGAGTGCCATGTATATTTGGTGTGCTTACTTGTGACACGATGGAACAGGTTGGGACTCTTACACATCAGACTGTATGTCACATTTTGCTTTTGCAGCACAAAATTGAAGCTTAGATATTGTTGTCTGTCGGTGGCCTTTGGGGTATACTGAAAGGTAGAAAGGATTCCCCTTCAAGTCTTAAGTTACTCTGTCCTGCGTATTGAGATTCTATACGTCCCTGTATTGCCCAGATTGCTAAGCCCCCGTCAAGTTGACTAAATGTAACACCAATGTTGGATCGTCTAGTGGCAGAACTTTGGCATGTTAATGGTTTGTTTTGTACAGGCCATTGATAGAGCTGGGGGAAAAGCTGGTAATAAAGGAGCGGAGGCAGCCATCACCGCGGTAAGCATCATGTTTTCTACAGAGATGCAAGACAAATTATATCATAATCCTACCTTACCGTCTCATGAGTCTCTAGAGGGCTGCCTACAGACGTTAAAATCCATTGCTATCACCACCATTTATGACTCATAAGAGCAGCATATGTTGTGTAGCATTCAGGTTTATCGAGACATGGTGAATCATAAGAAGCAATCCAATACGCATTTTCTAATAGGATAAAGATTCTATGCTGCAATTGACCTCTATAAGATGAACGCCTAAAAAACAAAAGTTGACTCCTGCCGAAGCAAGCGTAAATTAGTGTCACTTCACCCCGAAGGGCTACTGACTTCCATTTGGAAGGTGGACACCTTCTAATGGCCATAACCGGGGCAACGTGGCCACCCCCAAGGACTTGATAGTTCCCAAATATCTACACATTAGGTGGCTGGTTGACGCAGTGACCCACCCCTTTTATAGCTGGGTTGACCATATTGGGTGAGTTCCAACATACACCCATGTGGCTTTGAACCCACAACCGCTTGTAATGTGGCCTTGTGCCCTAACCACTAGGCCATTTGCTAGATGCTAATGAATGCAACATTTGTGTGCAGATTGAGATGGCGTCGCTCTTTCAACACTGCATTGGGAAATAATCCAGTGTAACTAATTCCTTCAGACTAGGGATTTCTGATGTTGTGCTTTCTAGCACCCAATTTTGTGCCCTTTCTTCAAAGTAACCACTTTGAAGTCACACACGTCAGCAACAAAGTGACTTCAACCAGAATGACAAGCAGAAACTGAATGGTTTTTTGAAGCTCTGCTAAGTTATCCTGTTTTATTGTTTGGCCAGCACCCCACAACCCACAGACAAGATCTCTGGGACCTGTTGCTACACGACTGCCTGTTACTATGACCCAATAAAAAACTTGGCTTCCCAGATCTCCTTGCAGATGGCCATGTTGATTGTGGTGCCACATGTTGCAATACATTCCTGGTCCTGTACATCAGAACACACTCGGATTGCATGGGTACTGCGACGCCCACCACAAGGAAACCTGCTTCTTGGACTTTAAGCTTTGCAGTGCTATCACAACAGCCTGACACAACAAAACATGAACAAACTAGAAAAACTGTACACACCAGGGCAGTAACAGAGTAGCCTCATGTCCAATGAATTTTGTTAGGGCAGAGACTTTGCATCATGTTGAAGTCAATGGAGAAAATGTGCTTAATCCTTACTCCCCGGAAGACTCTTATTGGTCCCAAAACATCTTTGGTGTGCGCTGTGCTGAGTCATGCCAGTTAGGAAGTATTGACATGCTAGAAAATGAGCAATTGCAATTTGTGTATGGTAAAATAACATACGCTCTAGTGAAACTATTTAGAACACTGACCACACCTCACTTTTCCCGCAATCCACTGTTTGCGGCTTGTTACATTGGATTGATGCAAAATACCCTTGTTGAGAGTGACCAAACATACATCCCCACTAAGCTACTCTTACTTTCTCCTTCGGTCATGGCATACTGGAATTAGAGATTCTACAAAGCAATACAGTTTAGAGGTATTTTTCCGGGTTGGGACAATAGGTAATATTGTCATTGTGTCTGGACTCATCAACAAGAGTGACATGTGATGATGACAAGCATAAACTTTTTCTGGGCTTCTCAACCAGAGCTATGCAGTGGCATAATTCACCCAAAGCCAGTTCCCAAAAGTGTAAGACAACCAATCTTAGATAGCACCATGGCATACACAGCCATGTGATTTAAAACTTGAAACTCATGAGTGTCACCTGATAGAAGCAGATAAGATCAATGATAATGTGCATATCCAGAGGTATATTTAAGAAAATAGTGCGGGTAAGTGGATTTGTACATACCCAACCCGCCGGCCATATATGATACCTGGATATTACCCTACCCTTTCATATACCCATATTTAGTATATATCGATGTAGTCGATTGATTTACCCTACCCTATGGGAGGTATAAACTAACACGAGGGAGGGTATGTAAGCAAGGGTATCACTTATCCCATATGTATGGGGGCATGAGAAATTATGACTACATAGAACCATACTGTGCATTAGGGCCAAAATCTGCTAGGGCCCTGTTCATTCTAGAGTGGTCCAGGAATTAAAAAGGGGGGCTTATATAATAAGGCACTAGGGTAGCCTGTGCCGTTGGCCCAAGTGTCCAGTGTCATCTAAGTCCAAGTGCAATCCCCTATGTATCATAGTACGTCTCCTATGTCGAGGCCCAAATGCAATCGAGGCCCAAATGCAACCTCTAGGGTAGACTGTGCCGTTGGCCCAAGTGTCCATTGTCATCTAAGTCCAAGTGCAATCCCCTATGTATCTAGAGACCCTCTTGTTTGGGAGATATAGGCCTAGGGTAGCCCGCGCCATTGGCCCATGGGTTAAGAATTGAAATCTAAGCCCAAATGCAATTTCTTATGTATCCAAAGTGGGTCTCCTATGTCGAGGCCCAAGTGCAATCCTCTATTCAAGTATCCAAGTGCATCTCCCGTGTACAAGCCCAAGTGTCCAATGTCATCTAAGTCCAAGTGCAATCCCATATCTGATCATTTTATTTTATTTTTCAGAGAGCCTACGACCAGATTTGAACCAGAGACCTTTCCCTTGATATCTCTCCCGTCGAGGCTCTAACCATTGTCCCAGGAATGCCCACTCTGCCATTTTTGCTATTTTTTGTGAATTTCCAGCGACCAAAAGTACTTGGAATTCCGTATCTCCCACACCGCATGTCCAAAAATCATGAGACGAAGCCCGTGCACCCCTCCTCGTCGAGGGCTTTCCAACGGTACCACGCACTGGCGCCGGGGCCCCGCGGTTCGGGACATCTCAACGTGACAAAACAAAACAAAACAAAACAAAACAAACGTCTCGATTCATAGATTGATATGTAGAAGGATTTCAAGAAATGAAGGGGTCCAAAAAAAGACGGCAGGAAGGGGAAATGTATTAAATAGGAGATGGTTTAGCCACCAAATTCAGGTAAGGGGGTTTGTAGGGGTGGCAGGGCCTTCTAGAAGGGTCCCACCACTTGCGGACAAGGTCCCATCGCCCGGGAGAGGGTATATAAAGGAGAGGCCCCCTCTTACTAGTTACTAAGTTAGTAAGTAGTGGGCTCTGAGGCAGGGCCCCCAAAAAAAAACGCAAACATCAATCTGTTAATTAATAGCAAAGTAAGCTGAAATAAGCTCCCCATTCTATACCCCTTCCGAAATGTGTCATTTACCCAAAGATATTATATAGGGTATATGCTTTTATTTATACCCTATTTATACCTACTCGTCATACAACCCTTGTGAGTCTACCCTGAGGGTATATCTATATAAAAAAAATTAGCAAATTACCCTGACCGGAGGGTATATCTAAAACTATATACCCACACTACACTGGTATTAATCTTCTGCCCCTCTCTTCGCAGTGTCCCATCAGTATAATTAAGGGGCCTGATTTGTGAGCCCGCATAGAGAGCTAATTCTAAGATATATATATATGTAATAATCTAGGTGGTGACGTTGTTTAACCATGCGACACAGGTTAAATTTTAACCTGGCTTAACTCTACATTCCACTAGGCGGTTTTAGGGAATGTGGCCTGTTGAGCCTCTGTTTTGTGTTGTGTCAAGAGGGCAAGCAGTTTCATCCATGCAACAGGGCATTTTTGTGCATGGTTTGGATGTGCAATGTGAATTGCATGATAGTTGCACAAGAGATGCAGATATAACAAGGTACTGTTGTGAGGATAGTGAGCCGTTTGTTTGGGAGTGCCCCCCTTGGCATCTGGTGCAAGGGCGGCTAGAGGAAGCCATGGCTGTCTTGAAATCCTTCGCAAATTCGAATGGAAAGTTTGTACCTGCATGGGTGGGCTTTACAACTGATGATCTGACATTGAAGAGGCTGTAGCAGTGTACCTGCTTTCCGCTGCTGACAACCCGCGACTATGTACTGATTCGATTCCAGTACTCGGGGACGTGATGCGCTTCTCAAAACTCCAGGGTGAAGACACAATTGCAGATAACTCGAAGCCATTGCAGGCAATCCGTAAGGCTCCAGGCACCCTTCTCAGCGTCTTCCAATCTTCAGTTACTAGAAGGATAGTGATTTGGTTGAACTGTGCACTTCGTCTACTATGGGATCAATCTGAATGTCGCCAACATCGGTTACGTCTGTACCTGAGCATGTTTATGAACGGCTTGGTGGAAATTCCTGCATACGCCCTCTAACCGCACTGCTGCTGGGGAGTTTTGGCAGGAGGAAGATGCTTGTCTCCGCCATGTTGCTCAGTGGGATCTGTAGCATTGTTGGCAGCTTCCTTTTCAGTGGGTTGGCTGAAAACTCTTCTCTTCCTGTTGGCTCAGGAGTGGTCAGCTGGGTTGCATACTCTTGGCTGGCATGCGGTATGATAGGCATCTATGGCATCGCTGGGACTTACAAACTGATTTACATTTACACATTGGAGCTGTTCAATGCTGCCCTGGGGCTAACCGCACAGAGTGCAGGAATAGGGGGAGTGATTGCACCACCAGTTGAGGCGTTGTACAGCTACAACTCTTTCCTGCCATTTGCAGTTTTTGGAATGGCAGCCTTGGTTGGGGCATTTCTGGCCATTTGGCTCCCGGAAACTTTAAACCAGCCTTTCTGGGACACTCTGGATGGATTGGAACGAGATGCAAAGGTAAGAAAAGAGGCTGAACATGCAGATGTAGAATCTACATTACCTGCACAGTCTCCTGTTGTCGTTGGGCTTCAAGAAATAGATCAGAGCTAGCTTCATCCCTTCCTTGGCTCAAAAATGCTCCAACCAGTCTTCTGGGTTGCAAGATTTCAGCTTTACCTGATGGGGGCAAGGTTGACAGTGTAACCTAGGGAGTCCAGAAACTCTGCCTAGATTTCTGAAGGGACAAATTCCAGACGGCGGGGGCCTGCTTGGGTGCGAAGTTTCTGGACTCTACAGGATACTTCTTTGGACTTGCAATCCAGCCACTTGAGGGCTGGTGCACGGGATTAATACCAAACAATCACAACAGAAGATCAATCCTGAGAAAGAACTTATATTCCTCGATGGAACTTCTTCCACAATTCCTGCAAAACAGGTGGCAGATATTTACAGAAAATTGAAAGGTGGACAGCTGCTAAATGAAACTCCCATCATGATGCGAGAGTGCAAAAGAGTTTGTTTCTACCCAAACCACCTTACCAAAAGAACTTCATAGCCAAGATGCATGACCTCCACCTAAAGGAAGTCTTGGACATAAGTTGGCCGACATCAACACCCAAGGGCAGCACTGGAACCCAATACTCTGCAAGATAAACATCAATGAGTCAGTAGCTTATCACCCAATCTGAATTCTCTCTCAGTAACATGCCCCCTTCCTGAAAAATCTTATGCTCTTACACCCCCACCCTCCCCAAGACTAACCAACTTGCATACCGGAATCCCGAGAAGCAGGCCTTGAGCATTGACAAGCACTGGCAGTCCCCTCCTCACATGCTGAGGAAGGCGTCCCAGGATGGCTGAAGCTTGCTGAGCTTTAGCTGCCAGATGGCTGCCGCAGACAACATCCTTGCCTGCAATTTCTTTTGCAGATGCAACCCTGTTTCCAGATTTGAGATTCATCTGGGATTTCCCACACACAGACCTATTTGATCTCCATAGCAAATCTTGTGGCATAGTCTCATGGCCGCTGCCACCATGTGGATGTCCAGTTTGGTCTAAGCAATTACTGAAGGCATATTCACAGCGATTCGAAAAATAATTCACCCTTGCGACCTGTGAAAGATAAGTCCAATCCTTCTCCTCGAAATGTCGGATCCATGCATGAGGCTTCTCTGTTAAAAGACAGCATTGAGCTGCCTGCCCCCCACTGTTACATGTGTGACCTGAATTGTTGGATTGCAACAGGGAGTAATTATAGGTCAGGTTTTCTTTTGCCAGACCTTGTAGCCCAAATAGTTCACTAGAACTAGCCCCAGCCACGTTTGGTGACCATGAGACCACAAATCGATTCATAAAATAACAGGACTCTCCAAATGCAAGTGGCCAGTTAAGACCTTTGGCTGTTGGAATTCCTCGCCTTATCTCTCTCTCGATATCAGTCCCTTCTTTGCAAGTCTTGGTCATAGCATCAGCAACTTCCATACTCAATGAATGTAACAAATCCATGCTCGACTCTGAAATCAATCCCAGCTGTTTTCCTTGCTCTAAGACACTTGCTGACCCTTCTTCAGCATCCAATATTGGTATCGAGGGCTCCAGAAGATGTGCCTGTATACTCCTCTCTGGTGACATGTTAACAACCTGAGGCATGGCTGTCCCTGGTTCCCAAGCAGTACGCCACACGGCTCTTGATGGTGGACCCATTGAATAGGCCTTCCAGAGGCTGGTTTCTACACACACACTGGGTACTGGAGAATCAGGTGAAAAGCACACCAACAACTTGGAGCCCTTTGATCCTGAAACAGGAGCCACAGTGCAGCCACCTAGTGTAAATGCTCCCTGCCAATACATGCACAGATGTGTCACCAAAGATTTTATCTCCTTTGTGGGTTCTAAAACCCAAAACTCTCCCCAAAAAGAGGTGGTTGTAGACCTTCAGCATAGCTATCCCTGACTTGACCACTTCCTTGTCCTGTGGCAAAACCAAGGAATGCACATACTAATTTGCAGTTTATCTGGATCCAGATAAAACTGCAACTTTGCTGTAAGATTCACTGGTTTCGGGTGGGCTACCATAAGTTCCATCAGCTCCCGTCTACTGAGACTGATGCGGTCGTGATTGGCAGAAATTTTCAGACCTCCAGTATTTTGTGGCAGTAGGAAAGCAACAGACAGTCTGTATTCCTCAAAAACAGAGAGAGTATGTACTCATAAGAAGTTATTTGCCGTAGCCTTGTGGCCATAGACCTGGCGTCCAGTTTGGGCGAAACAAGAGGGAACTAACACTACCTTTGTGAGGGGCACTCCAGTAGTGGGACTTACCTTGATATAAACAACTAGTTCAGGCTTTCTAGAAAGCCCTTCACACAAGCTTTCTAGATACAGCGAGAGAAAGGGAGCTACCTGGAATGGACTTTGGCGAATGCGTTCCATCAGAAATTTCAAACCTCTCCCTCGAGGAGGTTTCTCCTTTTGGGCAACAAACTGCCGTCCAAACCCCCACATTAAAGAGCAATTTAGCAACGCTTACTTCTCCTGTTTGACACTACTTCTACTGTTTCACAGACATTGCTTGGTACATCACTGATTTCCGTTGGACAAGATATTGTCCATCTCAAGAACTAAGATTTAACCATAAAGAATGTACTCATAAGACTACATTTGCCGGAGCCTTGTGGCCATAAAACCCGCTCCAGTTTGGAGAAATAAAGGGAACAGACACTACCTTTGTGAGGGGCTCACTCCAGTAGTGGGATTACCTTGAAATAAATAATTTGTTCGGGCATCCAGATTTCCTCTAGAAAGCACTTCACAAAAGCATCAATCTGCTGTGTGTGATCTGACAGTAAGACCTCAACAGGGCCAGAGCTTTAGGCTCAGCTTCGAGATTTTGAAAGTTGCTGAACAGAGGTGCAGGAACTTTGTTCTTGATGTTCCTGAAGAGGGTCGCTCTCTGATGAGAATACCCCGGACATTGTATCAGAAAATGGATATTGTATTCAGGCCACCCGCACATCAGGCATTGACAATCTCCCTTTCCTCTCTGCGTCTGTTTATTGTTCAAAGGTAGACTCCCTGCCCTGAATTTAAGTTTCTCTGAACTTGTTTCCAGTCTGTAACATGGGTGAGGACCTGAAGGATAACCTCATGGACCTACCTACCCTCGGCACTAGACTGAGATTTTATGCCTAACTTTGTATTTAACCATAAAGAGTAGGTTTATGAGGGGATTTTCGCAATGAGTTGAAAGATTGAGTGGTTACACGTGATCTTCCAGCAGCTCCAGGCAGATACCGCTGACCCATTATTCTTCTGAAGATTTCAGTAGCTGGTAGAACAAGCAACAAGAATCTTTACCCTTGGTCCACTAGTGCGTCAAGCAAATTTTTTGTTTTGTAATCTTCCATTCAAACAATATCTCCAAGAAACAATCTTATGGACACAGTACTTCCGTGGTGAGTAAAAGAGCACTTGCCTGCAAAACTGCCACCAAGACTCTGGAGAGGACAGCATCAGTAGTACAACTTGAAGACAGTCTTTCCACATCAATGGTAGCATATGCGAGGTCCTTGAATTGTGACACGGAGAAAAGCAGGCCTCAGGACTGATTCAAAGCCTTGCACTGTACCAGATGAGAAAATGTAAATGGGAAATTAAGAATCCAAGTAGTGACATTCTGCAGACGCAAAATAATTCTCAGTACGCGGGCCGACTGTATATAAAAGGATGGGACACTAAACTATCACAAGGCATGGTGGACTATCTAGCCTCTTGGGATTTCATTGTGGGTTTGCCTGTTCGAAGGAAAAGAGAGACAGCACACAGGCCCTTACATGGGAAACAGACACCACAACAGCAAGTACTTTGTCCCTGACACCATCAAGAGCTGCTCGTGTCTTGCGGCAACTGTTGATAAGATCCTGTATTTCTTTCCTCCGTAAGCCTGTGTGAGGGATATGTGTCAGGCCATTGTCTCCAATGCCTGGAAATAATATGAAGTCACAGTTCCCACCACTTTAAGGTGGGTTGCTAACCAATCTGTCGGCAAATGATGGAGTAACAGATTATTAAAGAGTTTGAAGAAAGTTCAGTGAAAGGCACAACGTACGAAACTGAGGCTCTGCTAGAGACATGCGGATACGGTTCCGTGCAAACAACCGATTGCGATTAGTCGGGTCTTCCACCCACTCTTGTCCTGCATCTCTGCACACCTGCTCACAATCAGATAGATGCAGTGACTCAGGTTGCTGCTAGGCTTTTCTATGATCACATGGCACATGACAGCATTTCTCTTAATATGATTAACATCAGAAACTAGTTGGAGTGTCAGGTGGTGCAACCCTCCTCCCAATCACCAGTTGCATGGATCTGTTTAATCGCTCTGGTAGCTGCACTGCTGTTTATGGGAAATTGGCTTCAAGGCTTCTCATCAGCCCCACCTATGCCTTGGTTGTAACTGCTGTCTTGTCATTTTCTGTAGTATTGACACCACCTGAGTTGGGACTTAACAGAATTTCGTATGTTGTCTCTGTGCCCATTCACTTTAGATACTGTTTTTCTGGGGCATCTGCCTTTCCAGTTCTTATATTGGCTTGCCAAGGTTGTGCGTCAGGTTTTTGGCTTTATTCGTCTCTGGGCTACCTGACAATTTCCTCAACAAACAAAAAATTAAACAAACAGACAATAGAGAGCTCAAGGCACAAACACTCACTTGATAGAGGTCATCCTTGGAAAGATCCAGCAAAGGCCTGACCAAAAGCAACCCTTGATGAACCCTGCATGGGATGCATGGTATGGGCATTCGAGGAAAAATGTATGAGACAAACGCCATGCCAGCTAATCCTGCGATGCCACTGCCTCGTGCCAGCCGCATCACAAACAACTCTGCCTGCTCACGTCACCCACATGGCATTTGATCAGCACTCGCAATTTTTGCTTCCTCCCATCCCAGATCAAAATCGACCATTTCTCTATGCAACATTCTGTAGTTTATCTTTTAGTTTTCCTGTCTAACTGCCCCAACTATTAGATCAGTCCTCTATTCCACAAACACACACAAGGACTTGGACATTGAAATAGACTAGTCCGTCCTTATAGCAGAAAGGATTGAGCAAACCTGGTCATCAGCATGGTGGGCTGTGAGAAGAATGTCAATGGCATGCCTCCTGCATGCCCTTTCCATAAGGGTGTACCTACACTCCAGCACCATCCAGGTTCACACAGATTTAAAAGTGCAGACCAGCTGTAAATGTCAGCAACCAAAAGGTTCAACTTGATAGAATAAACTGGTCCGTCATCCAGCAGAGAGAGACAGAGCACAATGCCTTCGAAAACACCATAGAAGAGCCTGATAAGTGCTAGATATTTAATAGGAGATGTGAGACAATAGAGTATAAGAAAGTGAAGCGCGGGACATCTACCTTGCATTCCGTGCAGCTTCTTGCAAATGGCTGGGTGCAGGAATGCCCTCCACCCACTCACAGCTAAGCACAAGACACTCCATACCTTCACCCCACCCCAATGCTACATTCTTGGTATGTGCAGCTTTAAGGTTTGGATCGGCAACAAACAACATTCATCTGAGCATCAGTCACTTAAGCTGTGCTGGAGGACATGGCCGGCTCTTAAGGCTCTAGCTGTCCACCAGGCCCCCTGTGCCAAGTAAGTGGACAAGACATTGAGCATTGAGCATTGCAAGGGACAACTCTAAATCTATAGATGCACGGGCTGCTCTAAATCTGTCTGAGACTAGAAAATAGACTCTCGAGGCTTATGGAGCCACAATGTCCTCTTATCTCCGAACAAGATGTTCGTATGGTGCAACCAAAATCTGAAAGGCTCCTGCTGATCCCATGCTGCAAACACATTGGGTTTTTGAAGCTGGTGTTTACCCAGGCTGGAAACCCGTCGTTGCACGCACAGAGCCTCCATGGCACTCTCTGGCCGTAAGCCATGGTCGACCACCATGCCTGTGAGTTTGTTTGTCACCACACCCGATTCATCCCCCATCACAGGCCCTTCACGTTGCCACCAGCGTACTGCTAATATGCAGAGGGCCATGCTGTCAGGCCCACCTGACACTGCAATCCCTACATTTCACCAATTTGCCTTCAGTCCACCTCTTCAGCATTTCTTCTTCTTTTCTGTGCGGCTCTCAAACACACTTAGAATAGAACAACAAGAAAATCATACCAAAAGACTCCGAATGTGGCTCGGAAAGCATCCATGATCGATTTTCCGAGTTTCTTCCATTCCTTCCTTCTTTCTTCTTATCTATCTGTGCCTTTTTAGCAGGTTGACCTTCAATCGAGCTAACAAATTTATAAACAAGCGAATTGGGCCATGATGATAATCTTCCCTTAACTAGGAGAGGTCAAGATGAAATTACTGCCCCACCATAACGTAAAAGCTACCGCTTCCTAAATGAAACGAAATTATTCGCAAGACAAACTAACATGCATCTTCGCCTCCCACCAATTGGCTAACCTGATAGATGCCTGTCTTTGAAGTCTCACAAGCCTACAAGAATCTTCCCTTAACTGGGAGAGGTCAAGATGAAATTACTGCCCCACCATAAACGTAAAAGCTACAGCTTCCTGAATGAAATGAAATTATTCGCAAGACAAACTATGCATCTTCGCCTCCCACCAATTGGCTAACCTGATAGATGCCTGTCTTTGAAGTCTCACAAGTCTACACGAAACTCTCGAAGCCACCAGAACTCCACAAATAAAGCTTTGGACTGTAGGAAGCACACTTTAAGAAAAAAAATCAAGAATGCAAACCCTCCAGAAGTCCATTTGAAAATATTTTGATCATATCTTAAGAAACATTCGAGATTGCAACTTACCAATGCGATCACGGGTCGTGATTCCCGCCATCATCATCCTCTTCGCGAAGACGCCATCAGCGTCCAAAGCCTCATCTTGCTGTCGATAACCTTCCTGACGTTGGCTCATCCCCGAAGAAATCTGAGGTGTGCCCACCACCATCGTAGAGCTCCCTTGGCTCCCTTGGCTGCTTTCAAGGGTTTAGGGCTTAGGACTGAGGGGCGTTACCACACGAGCGGCACTGGAAGCAAACGCGAGAATATGATTGGGGTGGACAAACCTATAATGGTTACTTACCGAAATGTGACCCCTATAAATATTTGTTAAATGGCTCAATTGTGAATTCAAAAACGTCCTTTCAGACCTGCTGATCCGAATTACATTCATGACATGGCAATTCATTAGTCGCTGGAAACTACATACATGCACGATAAAGATCAGAGGTATTAAAGTGGCTGATCTGTTCGACATTTATTGCTGGTTCAAAACAAAGGAGCGTGCGGGTTATATTTGGGGATGCATTAAGTCGTTTTGGCAAATGCATAGTGTTAGGAAACCGGAGCAAGTGGCCCAGGATTCAAACAAGTCGTCGTTGATAATTGCAACAAAGTGGTTAGTTAGTGTGATTGATCATAGATTCAAATTTGCAAGCAAACTGTTAAACGCAGAATAGCGGATGATTTGGAGTGAGATTTGTGCGGGTAACTTTTGTAGTTTGAAGTACGCTTTCAGATCAGCAGGAAATGGGATCGTCGTTCAGGATTGTAGATGCATTTCGTTTGCTTCTTGATACAAAGTTAACAGGAGATTATGAGGAAAATCACGTCGAACTTAGTGAGAGTAAGAATGATTCTAGCAGACACAGACCCACAAATTCACGCTTGAATGAAAACGAAAGCTATGACATTTGGGGAGAAGTGGACCCCAATTACGATTGGGCTCAAGATCTGGAGGATCATTCCCAAGTGCACTTCCAATGCGGTCAAGGAGACGGACTATTTGATCATATCAACGAGCAAAGTCAATCGGTCCCATGAGCTCCAATTAGCAGCGATGAATGGAATCGTTCAGGAGGTGCATCGCCGGCAAGAAACGATGAACCTCCTACACCGCACCGGAAGCAATGGAGTCAAGTAGGACCGCAAAGGAAAAATGGGAATTGGACGGATTTCTAACTGAGCTATGATGAGTGCACATGATCATGGAATGCCGATTCGGACTGCGGCGCGACAGTTTGGGGTACCTGTGACGTCGTTGCATAATCATCTCTATGGAATCACCACTACCTAGCAAAAAACGTGGAATCAAATGGACACTCACAGAGACGGAAGAAACAGAACTGGTAAATTATATTGAAAAATTGCAGCTGATTGGACATCCTCTTACTCTCCCTCAATTAAGATTGAAAGTTGCAGAGATCTGTCAAGAGCGTATAACACCATTCAAAAACGGCATCGCTGGCTGGGGCTGGCTCCGTTGGTTCAAACGTAGAAATCCTCAATTGGCGTTACGTGTATCACAAGGATTAAAACCTAGTCGGGCGAAGAAATTGTGTCCATCTAATGTGGCAACGTTTTACAAGAATCTTACTATGTTTTATAAGCTGGACAAATACACAGGATAAAATATGGAATTGTGACGAGTCAGGGGCCAGGCAAGGCAAAATGGAGGAGCATTGGTTCTTGCGAAGAAAGGGTCCCGCACGTCCATAATGCCATATGAAAGGGAATGGTTGTCGGTGCTATCATGCATGAATGCTGAGGAATTTCTATATTTTCAAGGGGAAGAGGTTCAGACGTAACTATATTTTCAAGTGTGAAAGTGGTGCTACGATGGCCATGCAACTGAAGGCCTGGATGATGGGTTTTCTCTTCATGAAATGGATCGCCTATTTTATCAAAGCAGCACAGAAGGTTGGCAATCCAATTACTCCAAAGAACAGACACTTATGGACGGTCATAACAACCATGTTACCAGGTCATTAAACAAGCGAAAGCCGTGGGGCTGGATCTCATCACGCTCCCCTCACACACCTCCCATGCACTCCAGCCTCTTGATCTCTCAGTGTTTAAACCTTTCAAAACAACATTTAGGGCTTACCGTGACGTTTGGACGTTGGCACACAAAGGAGACACACTCTTGAAAGAGGATCTTGCACATTGGGTTTCACTAGCTTTGAAAAAATCGATGCGTCTTGAAAATGTAAAAAAAGGTTTTGCCGCCACTGGGATCTGGCCTCTCAATTTGGATGCCATGCACGCGAACTGAATAAGCAAAAGCATGCTCTCGATAAGGTGGAAAAAGAGGAACTGAAGCGCAAAAAGGTGGAGGAGCGGGAGGCCAGAAAACAGTTCAATAATCTCTGGTCCGCCAAAAATTGTTCAGCGATTGGAGAGCGTCTTCATGCTGCCATCCGATCTGACGTTTCCATTCCTACCACAGCTTACCGAGGAGTTTTCTGTGGACCATAACATGAAAGTGGCAATTCAAAAACAAAACGTGAAGAAGGCTCTAGATACATTAGGGTTCATCCTTATCGAACCTCCATGGGTTTATAGGAGTGTAAGCAGAGCCGGTGATTGTTGAGAAGCTGATCAGTTTTGGGATCAAATGGTTCTCATGATGAAGGTTTGTTTATTCTCCAATAGCGATTAGTTTTGAAGATCATGAATGGTCGTTTTCAATGAGTCCCAGCCCTAGGGACACGTCTCGTAGTCATCGAGGACGCTTTGTTAGCGTAGTCAGATTACTTAAAGCTTAGTAAATTATGTAACTGATGAGTAGTTTAACTAAATGACATGGCCCATATTACTATGCAGCGTAATCAGTAAAGTGAAAGATGATGCACACCTTTTGGGCCCCATGCGCTCCTGATTGAGTGCACTTGTTGTTCAAAATAGTGCCCCCTATTGGTCCATTCAAGGATTATTATGTGTTTTCACATTGAATATTCACCAATATTCCGTATTACTTCGGATATTTCTTTTTAAAAAAATCAATAAATTTCATTTTCTTGTGCCCACAGCGGAAAAATATATATGACGACACTGCACAGCTGAAATTGCCTGCATTTCTTAAAAGAGCCATTATAGGTTTGTCTACCTTATTTGTGGGTCTTTGTGCTCACGTGAGTTAAGTTTGGGACGATTAATTTCATAAGTTTTTGTCGTGTGAGCACGGTTTTCAGATAGTTTTCCGCGTGAGCACATTTTGGTTTCGCTATTGCATATTCATCTGTACTCTTTAGATCCAAGTGATGGTGCGGATTTGAATGAGTTTGTGGCTAATGAAATTTTCCTTGGGTCCGGCATTTGACTTATGTATGGAATGTTATTTGTGTACATGCTTTGAAATTCTACAATTATATAAAAAGACAATTTAAAATAGGGTCTAATTAATTGTTGCAATATATATATATATATAGGGTATTATGAAACAAATGGTTTTACAATATTACCTAGAGATAGGGTGGAAAAAAATGCAAAATTTTAAAAATATAGCCTAGTATAAATATACCTTTGTACGCACGTGATATGGAAAAAATATATATAATGACCCCCAAGCTATATTTGAAACTCTCTCACAATTACCTCGTTCCCACCTCCATACTACATTTTCACGGACAGCCTAACCTCACTCTTTATAGTTCGTAACCACCTTGCTTGTCTTTCTTCCCACCACCACCACCCCGATCGAAACCTTATCTCCGCAATTATCAATCTCGCTATCTCCATCGATAAAACATTCATTTTCTCAAAGTTCGATCACATATTGGTATTAACGGCAACGAGGAGGTAGACCTCCTCGCCCAGCTGGGGGCCTCCAAACCCCCAGTTGAACCTTCGGCCGAACCCATTCACATTGCTCATGCATATCCTTTTTGGCTAATTCACCCAGTACCTCGCCCCCAGAACCCCGGCCAACCTTCTTACTACCATGAATAAAGAAGCCAACAAACAAGCCTCAGCTTCTCTCAGCCACACCAAACTACATATCCAAAAATGGACCCATTCCACTGTACTCCACCACAAACTGTCAAACCACTACTGACAAAGCCGCATCTGACGCACAAATACGACAGACACTTAAATTCACATACGCCCAGTACATGGGCCATCAGCGAAAGCACACCTTCTGGCCAACCATATTCCCATCCCCGCACTGCCCACTTTGCTCCCACATCCACGCGACACGCGATACCTGGCCCCATCTTCTTAGCGAATGTCCCCACCCCGTCATATACGGGCTCCGTATTGCTCGACATAACCACGTCGTATGGAATATCCATAAACTCCTATTACGACGTAATGAAACTGATGGTTTTCACTCATCAATGCTTGCACTTACCAAGGCCAGCCCTCGGATCATACGGTACCTACATGGCTACTTCTTTGTGTATGCCGACCTCACACATCATACATATGCCCTGCCAGATTCTGCCCAGATATCCTCTTCATCCAGGGACTTCCCATTAGCGTCCCTCACCCACTGACCCATCCCCAGCCATCACCATACATTTCATATACCGTCACAACCACTTCCTCAGCTCCTCCATCCTCGATAAATGCCAAAAATATGCACAACTTATCCTTATTACCGCCGGCGGGGATGGGCCACAGGCCCTCTTATTGTCATCACTACCGGCACCAGAGAGGACATCCATAATGCCAGCATCTCTGCACTTCAAAACAACTTTAAACCCCCCATCACTTCTATCCATAAATGCTTTAAAGCCATACACCTCATAGCACTCCGTCTTTCACTGCTATCATTACCAACAAACGACAGCTTGAATTTAATCCTCTTCTTGCTTCCTAGGTATCTTGGGCGCCTTTGGGGACCCGTTGGGTACCATGTGGTACCCTTAGCTTCCGGGTACCATCCCTCAGTCGGTCACTAGGTGTCCTCTGGACACCAGTTTTCACATAGGGCCCACCCCTGAAAAGAGGTAGGAGCCGTAAGGCGAAGTGGCTCTTCGTTACATCAGCTTCGGCTGGAGTCTTCTCTCTTTGGTGTTAGAAATGCAGCAATCGCAGATCACACTGCAGAGGAATATGTTAGAACAGTAGATGATCACATGGCAGAGGGTGTCAAAGCGATAGAGGATTATCCGACAGAGGATCATACTACAGAGGATGTCAAAGCAAGAATAGATCATACTCCCGGGGAAGTCACTCTCTATCACTTGTATATGATACATGAGATAAATATGGGTATTTTGTAGGGGGGTATTACTTTTATTTTGGGTACTTTTTAGTATCCTATAATTACATAATTTTGTAATATGGTGAATTTTTTATATGCTATTTTAATTATATTTTATTATTTTGAACAAATATTAAACACCCTATATTAATAATACAATAAAATAAATTCCCTCGAAGCTTCTCCTCGTCTCTGTCAGCCCCTGGCCCTCCTCGTATTCTGTCTACCACTGCTACTTCTCGTGCTTCCAATCGACCATCTACCCAAACAGGTTTCTCGTAGCTATCAATCCACATGGATTCGAAAGTAATCTTGTGTTTAAAATCCGTCCCGCATGGATGACAATTGACGGGGAACTCCCTCCCTTACCATTAGAAAAAGGGGAAACCCCCGTGCTCAAACCCCTCCCTTACCATTACTAGATGCTAAATTCTAAATGCACGAGACGTATCCACGGACTAATCACTGGACGACACGTATCCACATGTATTATGTCAATCCTATAGTAATCTTAATTGTTTTTCAAAAATGAGTCATTATTTTAAACCCTATATACA
Source organism: Takakia lepidozioides (assembly GCA_030704615.1). Lineage (NCBI taxonomy): Eukaryota > Viridiplantae > Streptophyta > Takakiopsida > Takakiales > Takakiaceae > Takakia > Takakia lepidozioides. The sequence continues at coordinate 79,370,140 of CM060731.1, forward strand.
TTTAAATTCCCTAATCACAATATACTGTACCCATTATTAATTTTAAATATTTTCAAATTTTTATCTTTTCAAAATAAATTACACCCTATATTTTTTTGCACATCGGTTGGAAATATTTGGAAGTGACTTCCTGGGATCATACTACAGAGGGTATCAAGTGGAAGAAGATCACACTACAAAAGAATATCGTTCGACTAGGTACGTACTACGTATCTCATTAATAGATATAGCAAAACTCTTTGAAGTTGGGTAATAAAACTTTTTGTTCTTGATTGTTTAATCTTGTTATTGGGTAGATGCAGACTAGATTGGCAATTTGCAGTTTTCGACTGACTGCTTGTCATATTACTCTTCACCCTATACATATAAGTATATATTCATAGCAAATGGACTTAAAATGGGTTAGTCACTTACCATATGTACATGTGGGTACAATTATTTTGGAATTTGGAAGAAATCTCATGAAGCTATGGACTTTTGCAAGGAATTGTCAGAGTCCCTCTATTGTCCCAAATGCTATCTGAAAAACCTATTTGTGCAAACCAATTCATTATATGGACTTTACAACTAGATACACAATGTTTGAATAGACACAAATATAAATTTGTGAACAATTCCATCCATCCATCAAGACACACTATAGACTTTTTTGTACAAAAAAAAACCCCAAAATGACGATTTGTCCATAGCATTTCTGAAAAATTGGGTGGATTTCTTTGCTAAGAATATATAGCAAATATATATTGTTATTGTCTCTAGGAGCTTATTGTTATATGGACAAATTTCATAAACTACAAGATAATAATAAATAGCTATTATTTCTAAATAAAATAAAAATATTTAAATATATAAAATAAAAATATCTCAAATATTTGCTAAGTATAATTAGTATACCATCACCTATGAAGATAAAATATATTTGAACAAATATCTTTAATTAAAATTTAATTAATTTTTTCTCAAGGACTTTCAGTGGAGGCACCTTCCGCTTTTTGAGCCAGTGTAGTTTGTACTTACCCTATTGTTTGTGTTATTCAACAATCTTTGAGCGGGGGATCACACTGCATAGGATGTCAGAGCGGCAAACGACGCAGATTACACTGCAGAGGATATCAAATATCCACAATGGTTGAAGCTACTGTTGAGACATGTATGACCAGAGAGAGAAGACTCCGGCCGAAACCGGCGAAACTAAGAGCCACTTCACCTCTCGGCTACTGCCCCTTTCGGAGGTGGCTACGTACGATCGTATTTAGCTGAGTGTGTTACTGCCATTGCCAAGCCATGTTGCTATGGGAATTTGTGGGAATCATAGTATAGACATCATATGCTTGGTAATGTTGGGGAGTGTGCTGGACCATGAAGTTCGAGAGCCCATCAACATGTAGTCATTATTTCCGATTTGTGACATAAAAGAGTGCATTTGTAAAAATTTGATTCGTCTGGACTAGGCCAACTTGACTGATAGCCAAGTAGCCCACTAAAGTGTGGGGTCCCAAATTTGCCCCCAAATCCTTGAGTTGACTAAGACGTGGCAGATAGAAAGCTTCCCCGGAATGGGGTGTCTGACATGTGTGAGCCCGCCGCCATGCAACTGCCATGGGTCCCACCCAGTGGCTGTCCCGCGCATTTGAGGGTGTCAAGTGGGCCCGGCGCTATCCATCCGCCATGTGTCCTACCGTTTCATTGGCTCTGGAAGGCATTGCCCCTAAATTAGTTTCAACTCCACCGGTTTCAGGCAAGACCATATTTTCTACGAAAAACCTAATATGTACTTGAAGTATCATGAAATACAAAAATTCCAAGTGTCTTGGATTTCTATGCTCACTTGCATGATTGAACCTGAGGGATTCCAAAATGGTAAAAATAAATATACTCACTTTGCTTGATGGTAACCATTTTCAAGCTCTTTGCCATGGAGGGTGTTGTGAACCCCCTTCAATTCACTTCCAAAGGAGCCACCATGTAGATTACTTAGTTTTAGTATATACTATACGTAACCGGTTTCGGTGTCTATTTCTGGGTGTTGTAGAGGCCCGTTCCTGTACAGTAACGGCAGGGCACAAACAAGGGGTTGTGTGGACCCCGCACTAAGCATTTTTGGGAACAACAATGAGACATGACCTTATGTACTATCAGCATGGTGGAAACACCAATTACGCTCTAGAACAGGCCTCGGTAGACCCATCGGTTCGGCAGGCTCACCCTATCAGTGACATAGAACAGTTATATACGTCGTCCAGAACATTGAATTTTGAGAAATGACACCTTATTGCGAATACGTGCCACATACTTGTACAAATTTATACTGAATCTTTTTAGTAGCTGCTCGGTCTCCTTCCCCCCCCCCCCCCCACATTCGATTTTATTGTTTCATTCATAAAAATTATATTGGATCTATTATTTCCTTATCAATAGCAATAAGAGTTGCTAACTAAATCTAACTACCTCATGAATAACAGATTCTACTAGCATCGACTGATCTAGGCTTGCAACCTGCAATCAGAAATTCACCACTTGCACAAAGCATTAGCACCAGCCTAAATGAGAACTTTAAATCGCGCATTACACAAAATAAATATCAGCGAAACATCTGAACCGGAGCATCTACACAATCAATCATTACTCCTCATGATTATTAGTAGCATTTTTAAGAGTTGTTCTTGAAACACTCAATGCGTAGGTAGATCACAAATCATGATCAGTATAGTTAAAGACGAGCTACAAAGAGCATGTACAATATACAAACAAAATAAAAAATACGATAGAGAGCATAATATGTGTACATAGACCATACAGACAAAGAAAACTCATCTCGGCCGTACGATCTATCAGCATCAACGGGTACCTGCTCTCGATTCTAGGGTTTCATAGGGATAATCTTAGCCATACGTTCTCCTAAGAATCGACAGTGGGGAACACCGGTTACGCTCTGGAAGGGGCCTGGTAGGCATCTGTTCTACCTGGGTGGTCGGTCGACCACCCGTGGAACGGGCGGAACGGGCTCGACCACATTTTTTCCTCCCACTATAATTAAGGGGCCTGATTTGTGAGCTGTTGCTCCCAGCTGTTTCCCTTTAAGAATTTGATTTTCTTGACAATGATATTTTCCTGACAATTAAAAACAAATTGTGACTTTCAAGTTTCTTTTGCAATGGGATCCTTTTAAAAATTAAATTGAGGAAAAAATAAATATCGAAAATAATAATATCGCATGGCCATAGAGGAATACCGATAGGGCGCAAGCAAAACAAACATAGGATCCTAGGCATCAGTTAAAACGCCTAAGAACTGCCGTTTGCTCCTCATATATGTATGTATATATATATATACAACCCACTTAAATACAGAGTGATAACAATGCTACATAAGAAAGATGAGGTTTCAATTTACGTGCCACCATGTAAGTTACAAAGGTTTAAAAACAAGTAAAAGGGAGCGAAGGCCCTGAGGATTGTATTGCAGGGAGTGGAAAAAAAAACCACTCGGAAGGCCGTGAAGGCTTACATTGGGGAGACTACCCCTAGACACAAAGTATAGTCCCAAAATATATTACCGATTTATGGAGATTTCTTCTTACCAATAGAAGTTACTTTATTTACTTTCAAATTTTTTATTTCGTAGTTAGAATATTTATAATTAAATGGTAGGAAACACCTAGGATTAGCTCCTTATAGGGTTGCACATTTAAGAACTTGTTTTGGAATATTGTCCTAGTCCAGTAGTATTTTTTTGACGAAATTTGGACCACAACACATTTATTGAGATAGGTCACAAATTTGCAAAGTGAAGTATATTTGGAGATCAATGAGCTGCAATAAACCACCTATGTAGAGTGTTCACACTAGACATAGGATGGGAGTTTAATCCACATATGAGAGGAGATAAAATTTCATTTACCCTACTATTGCTTCCCATAGGGTGGAGAGCAAACACAGAGTGAGAGAGCAGTGAGTAGGGGAACTGTAGGGGAACGAGTGTATGTAGGTGTGCAAGGTTAGGGGAAATGCAATGATAGGTCCCACCACCCTACTGAGAGAAAAAATTAACCTCTTGCAAAGAAGAGACGCCAAGCATAATGCACATTGAGATGGACGTGCGAATGTTGTCGTTATCCGTCATTTTTAAGCCTTCGTAGGAAGTCCACAACAAGCAGTCTCTCTAAGAGCAATTACAATAGCAGCATAAATGTTGGCAACCATGTCTTCAACTTGTTTTTGCACACAAAGTGAATTCACTACTAATATTCCCCACCAATTCCTATATTATCAACATTCTCACCAATTTTCTACAAGCTCATCAGTAGCACTGTCTACATCTGGAACAGCAGGGTAGGTAATAAGGACTATCGTCTGTCACAATGAAGGACTTCTAGAAATGAAAGGCCATTGGCCAATCATGCATGCACCCTTGAAATGAAAAGGTCTATATTTGGCTCATGAAGCTACATATTGCCAGTCAAGTTGCGGTTGCATGCATGGCAGGAGCCTACGGTAAATGCTCATGGTAATCCTAGAGTGAAAGAGGATTTCAGATAGCACGCAAAATTCTACCACTGATGCTTGCTGTAGGGCCTCCTTCCTTGATCAAGAGGCACATCATCGCTCGTCTGGAAGTCCATTCAGAACAAGTTCCCTTCACACTCATCAGGATTTCTACAAGCCAGACCGTGAGAGGCCTGTGGAGGGCAAAGTTAGAAGGTGTTCGGCCAGAAAAAGTTTCCTTCGCACTGATCAGGATTTCTACAAGCTGCTCTGGAAGCCCATGCAGACCATGAGGCTGGCGATGGCAAGGTTAGGTTTCCTCCACAAATATAGGGAGACCGATCAGGAAAGATTGCCCCTTCACGTATTCCGGAGCTACTATCTTTGTTGCGGGCGACAAATTGATCCAGGCGTGAAAGAGAGAACGTGACGCGAGCGCGTGCCTGCCACCCGCAGCATCCCGAAAAGCTCACATCAACACGCTCGTCAAGACGGAAATATGAACTGACCTATTGCGAGACATCGCGGCAGCCTTCGAGCTTAGCAGGAGTAGGTGAGTTTTTGTTTCGAGAATTGAGAATGCGAGAACTTAGAAGCGATGGTGTTGGTGGAGTGCAGAGGGCGGGCTAGTCGTACATGACAGTTGGGCCTGGATTTGCTCGCCGTTGTGGCAGGCGTGCGCAACAAATGGACAAATCGACGAGGCACGCGCCACAAGTTTCGTGGGGGTGTCGGCGGAAAGTAATGGGGGCGTGCCTGCAGTTGGCCCGGGCTCCCTTTCCGCATGCATGCGGAAACGGAAAAGGCTCAATGTGTATGTGGATGTACATTGCCCCGTAACTTTGTAAGGTCCCTCCCCATAATGTTAAAACAAAAAAGGGAGGGTGGGGCAGAAATTGAAGTAAGAATGCAAGGGAAAAGTAACCTTTCAATGAGCTTGGCGTCAATGGCGGACTCCCACAGTCTGCACTTGAGAAAAAGAAACCGATGACAAAGGGAACAATAACTGTTATAGCTGCCTTTAATCGAAGGAAGATTTTACTCCACTTCAAAGTACAAAGAAATTGAATATAAATAAAAAGAATACGATGACAAAGGGAACAATAACTGTTATAGCTGCCTTTAATCGAAGGAAGATTTTACTCCACTTCAAAGTACAAAGAAATTGAATATAAATAAAAAGAAAACGATGACAAAGGGAACAACAACTTTTATAAATGCCTTTCATCTAAGGAAGATTTTACTCCACTTCAAAGTACAAAGAAATTGAATATAAATAATATAGAACAAAGCCTACCGTCTGGGCCCTCTTTATCCCTTAACTTTCCCAAGCACTTATTTACACAAAACTGCAAAACAAAATGGAACCTCCAGTGTGAATTACTTTCGGCAAATTCAGATCCATGCAAAGTGACCGTATAGAGGGTAGACTAGTTTAGCTTGGTAACCTACCACCTCAGAAATTTCCACCGTATAATTTGAGAGATCATAATAGTGGAGGACAAAAACAATTTTCTTTAATTTTTGGGCAAGAAAGTCTGGTTTTCTTATCGAATTTCTTAAATTACAAAGTTGTTACCAAACATTTTGCAGCAGGTAACCCACCTTCCCAAAAAGTTTCATAAATTTTGGGAATGTTTTGCTTGTGGCTGCTTTGTAGTGCCATTTGGAAGGAGAGTCTAAGAATTGGATTTCACAAGGGTGTCCAGCTTCCCACCAGAAGGCAGTAGCCCTTCGGTGTCAAATGACATCATAATTTACGCTTGCTTTGGCAACGCGTCCACATTTATTTTTATATTATTTATTAAATGGGCAGCCAAAAACTCCTGCAGTTTAGTATACGAATCCATTGAAGTTAATTTGGAAATTTGCAAGGGTCAGTGAGTGGGTCACTGAAATATGATGTCAATAAGTTTGGGACTTTGTTTGTATAAGATCTTCCCTACGAGTCCGGGGTTGTTCATTCAACCACAACCAACAACAGAGGGTTAGAGAGGGTCAGAATAAACCACGGTGAGATTTGAGTGGTCCAAAGTTAGCCAGTGACCATAATGTTGGAGATTCAAGGGTTCAGTAATTGTATACGCATCAACCACATCCACCTCTTAGTTCAGTACAAATTCAAGGTGAAATGCACCTAATTTACATGAATTGTGATGTCGAGGACAACCCTCTCCTGGTAGTAAAGGATTATTTATGAATTTGATTAGGGCTTTTCTTTCTCTTGGAAGAATATTCTCACTATGAAAGAAGAATAAAAAAAGAAAAAAAGAAAAAAGATAGCTCATAATTATATAAGTGTTAAGATAGAATTAATCTTTTCAATTGTTATCTGAAAATTACAGCTAATGCATAACAATTATTGAAGATAGATTTAATATATATATATATATATATATGTAAAATATGATGCCTCCCAAAAGAAGCGGAAGTTATATATATATATATATATATCACCTTAGGAAATGCACAACTTGTGGTGGCCTTTCCCTTTTCAAGATGGTTATAATATTGTCTTACTTGTCATTCTGAGATTATCCATGGATATGAATTCATGAATAATATACAATCCATTCACTATTCATCTTTGACATCATCAATCACGACGTTTGAAAAGAATTAAAAACGTTAGTCCAACATTCTAGGGGCTTCGTACAAGTTTGTTATACAATCGGTAAAATTGTACATGTGGTGACTGTCCTAAGTGGCGTACAGGGCAATCAAATGGCCGATCTAAAAGAAATTCTTGCGGACTTTCAATAGGTAGGACATTTGTAACACCTAAGATTGGTAGTCATATATTTGTCCCCTCATAGACGTGTCCAAGCATAATATATATAACCCATAGAACAATTCGTGCTGATAAATCCCATGTCATCATTCCAAACCTGATCATTGGATCATACCAACAGAGTAGACTTTATATAAATTGTCAAGTTTTCAAGACTCTTTTCAACATAGCTGCTCTCACAGAATAAATAGTGTAGATGCTCATAAAAAAACTTCATTATTTCATCAATTGTTCATTCTAATTCTCAGAATGCTTGTGAGGAAAAAAAAAAAAAAAATGTGAACTCTTGCCAAAAGCAAGCATGACTTATGGTGTCACTTGTCCCCAAGAGCTATTGCCTTCCAATGGGAAGGTGAACATCTTTATGACATCCATATACTTATGATTTTATGAACCCACAAACACTAGTGCAATGGTACTGCCCTTACCATGCATTGGTTATCCATTGGATGTTGAAAACTTGTGACAAAGAATCAAAGAAACGTCAATTCTTCTTCGTAAACATACTCTAGTTCCATAACAACATAACTATTGCTCAACATTGTCATCTTGAAGAAAGAAACATGTTGATCTAGCTTACCTAGTAGATTAAATAGAGGTGTAGTGAGCAACATTGAATAGCGACAATTTTTTTTAGAGCCCCAAATGCCAAACACTTAAATGGAAAGAAAATGTCATTTCTCTTTCGTGCATATTTTCATCTAATTTGGAAACCATAACTTTCTTTTGTCTCCATAGATGTGCAAATAACACATCTCATTTAGTGTATTTTACCATCTAGCCCCATCAAAGATCCTTCCCATGGATATTTACTTGCCCACACATCTTGAAAAAGTACGCTATTTAGGTACATTCCAACAAACTTACTGCATGTCAGAATCCTCAACTTTTGTGTGGTAGGTTGCACATACTTGCATTGAATTACATTGGAATGAGCCATTATATTATCAGAAAGAGGTTGCAAACAATGCTACATACTTATATACAATGGAATGGTGCAACGCTTTACGATAAGAACATGTTGTCGTTTGATTGTGGCAGGCTCGCCATCTTGCAGCTTGTACATAGGATGAGGGCTTTGCTCTTTCGTCTCCTTTGTATTGTGGTGGACTCTGCGTCCTACACGTAGATCGTAAAGTACTAAAACTCAAAAATGAAATTACAACCATGAGTATATTAAATGTGTAACTCAACAAATATTGTGTCGCGCACCTCACTTCGGTAAACTCCCCTTCATGTCATAGTTACTCGCTTTGATGCGCGCGCCTAACTCCCAAACCGGCCGCCGGGCCAACTCGGAGCTTCGACTGCTTACCGGGGCATAACGGTCCCCTCACACTCCCACTCAACCCTCGACCTCTCGAGCTCAGTGGAAATTCCCTTTGGTAGATGGCAGTCGAGAATAGCTCCCCACATCTTGGTTGTTTTCCGGCTCGCATGCTTACTCACTAGTTTTTTGTTACCAACGGGCTTGCACCGTTCTCGGGGTTACTACTCCCTATATATACTTCTGTAGGTGTCCGCGGGGGGTTTCACAAGTAGCACGGTCCAAATCTGGTGCACCACCACTTGGACCCTTGATCGTCCCAGTGGTGAGCCGTGGGAGTCTTCACCACGGCCCCAATGGACCGTGGTGTCCCAAGACTCCGACTGCCACCACAAGGCCTCATCCCCCTATGCCACCCCCACTACGACTCCCTACGCTACCGCCACCCCTCGTGGAGCCCCCACCACCGCCACCCGGTTTGCGGGGCTCCACCTAGTGAGCGTCATCGCCTTCTTGAGTGCCTTCGGCACTCAAGGGTGCTTCAGCCCCTTTTCCTATTTGCTGCCATTGCCCCCACCACAGGGGCAGCCCCTCTTGTGTCCCGACCCCCCGCCCTCAAGGCAAAGGACATACTGTCACAAATTGGAGTCATTTGAGTGAATAGTTGTTACTTTTATTTGCGAGTACAAGACTATTAAAAAAGTCAAGCACTCCAAAAATACCTTTGATATTTTGGGAGAAATCATGGATGAATATAACCAATTAACAGACAACTAGTTGGGCGGGAAGACAGGTTGAGTAGTGAGTATCTACAGTTAATCAGACAATGAATCCTAAAGCAAAAACTAAAATATACAAGAATATGCAAAATATGCCTCTGTGCTCACGCTGCCCACGGGCTTTATTCTAACTCTGCCTTAGACAGAGCAGCTCTTTGGTTCAAACTCAATGACAAGATGGCAGCAGAACCAGCAATCCACAAATGGGTTTTGGGCTGGGACTTCAATATGGTGGAAAACTTAGAAGACAGAAAAGGACAGTGTGCACGAGTCCAAAATCTCCCACCACCTTTCAGCTGATGAGAACTTGGCATGGCAAAGCCTCACTCATAGCCTCACTGAAATAGATAGGCTCCCGCACCGTGCCTCCTCCACAAGCCCATTCTTCACTTGGACAAACAATAGAGCAGTTCACAACCTTTGCATGGCCAGGCTGATCGTTTTTATATATCGCTTTCTCTGGCCCCCTTTACGCTTCAAAACCACCAAGAACCAATCCGCCCTCGTTCCCAGTGGCGCAAACGTGTGACGGCAGGCCCTTGCCCTTTGCATCCAACCTCTACTCCCTGCTATGATCAGAACAGGGCAGGCAGGATTCATTAAAGGGAGGTACATCCTAGACAATGTTTTACTGGCCCAAGAAGCCGATTTTTATGCCACGAATTCGAACCAAGCCCTGGCACTGTGGCTTCTTGACTTTGAGAAAACCTTTGACAGGGTAGACTGGACGTTCCTGATAGCGGTTCTTTGTAAAGCAGGGTTGCCTGAGGGCTTCTGTCAATGGGTGACAATCCTCCTAAGGGGGGCCAGCAGCCGAGTTCTCCTCAATGGCTACCTCTCTAAACCTTTCCAACTGCAAAGATCAGTCAGGCAGGGATGTCCCCTGGCCCCCTTCCTCTTTCTCTTTGTAGCCGATGCCTTGGGTTACATGCTAGAAGCCAATAGCACGGTCAAGGGCCTGAAGCTCCAGAACCCTAAAATGCAACTCTGGAGACAGGTCAAAGACTCTATGTTCGTAGACGATACCTTTCTGCTATTGGAAGCTACCCCATCTACCCTAGTTGCAGCTGAAACCACATTTCTTCAATTTTGTGGGGTTTCAGGGTTCAAAATCAATTGGTCCAAGATTAAAAGCACTACTGGTAGGGGATACATCTAGATCTGCTATTGGCATCGTGCCAACGTGGGGGTGCCACCTTGGGCTGGTCTGGTTGCGAGAAGGTGAAACAACCACCTTGCTGGGTCATATCTTTGGTATTAACCTTACCAAAGACCAGCGTTTTGGCCCATTAATCCAAAGGCTCAAAAAACAGATGACAGGTCTATTGGGGCTCTCGATTCCTCTCCATCACTGGAAGGGCGCTTACAGCCAACCAGATCCTTGAAGCAGGTATCTGGTTCTTTGTTGCAGCCTGGGGGCCTAACTCCAAGACTCTCAATGAAGTAAAAAGAATTGTTAGGAACTTCATCTGGGGAGCAAACCATCTAAGCAAAACATGAGACCCCAAGTCTCGTGAGCCTGCTCACACGCTATCCAACCTCTTGTTTTTCGCATAACACATACTTCCAATAGAAAATAATATTGTTATCAGAAGTCGTGACTAGTAGTGTGGAGCAACGTACAGCCCTAGTTCATCGCAGAGTAGCACCTTCACCTACCACACGAGACGAACGGCAAGGAACGACATAGAAAAGTATGGCCGACGTGGTGCGTTCGTAGAGCCTCTCCGCGGAAGTCGGATTTCTAGGGACTACCGCCTGGAAATCCGAAATGTTAGGGAATGTCTTTGTCGTGTTTCGCTCCCCTTCCCGCCACGGAGCTCGTCTCTCTCGTTTACCCTTTAACAGGTCGTCGCTTCTTCTCTCCCTTCTTGTCTCCTTCTGCACACTAGATTCCTGGTCGTGTGGTAGCCGTAAAATGGTTCTTGCTGACATGTACCTACGTTCTATTACCATTGCCCGTTATATCCCTAGTCGGGGACTTCCACATCATTGTCTCTTGCTGCCGCTCGTGTGGTAAGGCTTCAAAAGCGGGCATCCTCTAAGTATGTGCAATAATCTATGAATTATCTCTTTTTCTTTTTCTTTTTTCTTTTTTTTGGAACAGGGGACAGAGGCCCTGGAAATATATTATCTCTGAAGTATCATCTAAATCCCACAATACAGGAAATTTGAAATTGTGCAACAGATGGCCCAATGGTTAGAGAAAAAGATCGTCATACAAATAACTATAGTTTTTTTTTTTTTTTAACAAGAACATTTTCGATGAGAGAATTGTACATCTTGTAGTGGCTGATCCCCAAGGAATAAAAGAAGTTGTTTTTTTGTAAAAGATAAAATTCCTAGCCGCCAAGAACTTTCCAAGAATTCTACATGTAGTAAAAGCTTGCTCAAATTGCCTCTGCCCCGATTACCAAAAATTCTGCTGGGGAAGTCACCATATTACAAAGAGAATTTTCGAGCAGTGCTTATCGTATGGTAGCAAGTGGAAGGTCTCTGCCTACGTCAAAAACCCTAGATGATATATCGTCGAACGGACAAGAATGCATTGCACCTTCTCCTCGGAATGGGTGGAACAAATGGTTACATGCTTCCGGTTCCAATCCAGTGCTGGGCCCTTCAAGCTCATAAAGTCGCTCTAAAATACACCGACAATAAGCAACGGGATGAGTGCCCTTTGGGTAAGTATGATATACCTATATTATTATTATTTTATTTATTATTTTTAAAAAGGGAAACACCTGGGAGCGATAGCTCACAAATCAGGCCCCTTTAGAGAGGAGAAAATAACCTCTCAGTAACCTCGACGTAAGGCTTTCCGATGCGACACTGCACAGGGAAGGGAGAGAAGAGCGTACCACACCCGTCAAGTAGCAGGATTTGACCCCAGGGTCATCCGGATGGCATTCAACGCACCTTACCAACTGAGCTACTGACTGTTGGTCTATATTATATACCCAACATTTTTCTTATAAATAACTAGGGCTTCGCGTTGCTCCGCACTACTAGCGACGAATTCTGAGAACTATGTTCAATTTTTCACAAAAAAGGGGTGGGTCATCCCTACGGTGTTACATGTAGAGATCCCGTGTTTTGTTTTATTCTGGAAAAAAAATGGCGGATCTGCATTTCAACATTCAATTTTCATGAGCCGCATCAATCAATAACAACATACCCAAATACCCTTACATTCACTGTATAAACTTTCAAGCATCCACCATGGGATTGGATCTTGGTGGGTTAAGGCTAGTTTTTGACAATATTCATGCAAGTTCAACAAGGGCTCCATCCAAAGCCACACCACGAGAAACAAACAAACATGTCCAAATTTAAGATGCTGAACAAACTTGTGCACAGGGCTGCCCCTCTCATCAAGCTCATTAAAATTCGTATTCACTTCCATCTTCAAGCTTTGGAGAAGCTCCACCACCCAAACCCATAATTAGGACAGCACCAGAATCAGTAAAAAATCACCCCTTCAGTCAAGTGCAATTGTGGGCTGACTTCCCACCTATACCGGGTAGACCCCACTATCAGGAAATGGTGGATGGTCTGAGTAGCTACACAGATCAATGAATGAAGCAAGACACTAGCATCTTTCCAAGAAAACATCCTTTCACCAGTAATCACCACAAGAACAAATCCCATCTTCAAAGTGGTGGAAAGTAGTTAGCGTCCCATACAACAATTGCTCGGCCAACAATCTTTGAGATGAATTTGGTGGAGGTGTGGCAGTCTCCGCACACTCGAAGATTCTTTATGAGTCGTGTTGATCAGCCGAAAACCAATGGCCAACTTCTCACTATGATGGCAAACAGAAAATTCCTTTCCTCCACATCATGCAGTAAAAAGCGTGTGTCAGGCACATACCCCGCCTCCATCTTCTCCCCATACAATCTTCTCAGCTCAGCATGGATTTCTTAAATTCTGGGATGCAACTTGTCATCTGGCTCCTTTCTAACCCCTCTGACCTTCATCATTCTTCTCACCTTTGCAGTATCATCCCACCTGCCAGCTGCAGCATAGATATTTGATATAGTACCACATAAGTCGCGGCATCCTGTTCATCCCACTTGAGGATAGATGTTGCCACACATTCAGCCATCTCCACATTACCATGGATTCTGCAGGCACCAAGCACGGCCTTCCACACCACAACATCTGGATTGATTGGCATTTTATTAATCAGGTCCACTGCCTCATCCAGTTGTCCCGCACGTCCAGAAGGTCCACCATGCAGCCAAAGTGCTTTACTGTCAGATTGAATTGATACCATGATCTTGAATCAGGAATCGAAGTAGCGTCTACTTTAATTCAGAATGCCAGTGTGGCTGCATGCAGAGAAAACACATACTGCTTCAAGCCGTTCTTTTGCATTCCTTCAAATAGTTGGAGGACCTCCCTATGACAACCATGTTGTGCATATCCTGCGATCATTGCATTCCACGACACCACATCTCATTCAACCATATTGTCGAACACTCCCTTTGCATCCTCCATGCACCCACATTTGGCATACATGTCCACCAGGGCAGAGTTCAGGATCACATCTGATACAATTCCAGCTCTGACGATGTTGCCATGCACCTCTTCGCCCTTTTCCAGGGTTGCCAGGCTTGCACACGCACTGCAAACGCACACAAACGTGATGTGGTCGGGCTTCACCCTGTCGCACATCATTTGCTCATAGGTCTCCAAAGCCTCCATCCCACATCCCTGCTGTGCATACCCTGCAAGCACCACACTCGACGACACCACACCTCGTTTAGCCATAGTGTCGAACACTCCCTTTGCATCCTAGATGCACCCACATTTTGCAAACATGTCCACCAGGGTATTGTTTAGAATGACAGCTGGTACAATTCCAGCTCTGAAGATGTTGCCATGGACCTCTTTCCTCTTTTCCAGAGCTGCCAGGGCAGTGTTTAGAATGACATTTGGTACAATTCTAGCTTTGACGATATCCCCATGCACCTCTTTGCCCTTCTCTAGGGCTGCCAGGCTTGCATGACGCCACATCTTGTTCAGCCATAGTGTTGAACACTCCCATTGCGTCCTAGATGCACCCACATTTTGCAAACATGTCCACCAGGGTATTGTTCATAATGAAATCTGGTACAATTCCAGCTCTGAAGATGTGGCCATGGACCTCTTTGCCCCTTTCCAGAGCTGCCAGGCTTGCACACGCATTGCAAACGCACCCAAACGTGATGTGGTCGGGCTTCACCCCTTCTCCCATCATTTGTTCATAAGTCTCCAAAGCCTCCATACCACGTTTTTGTTGTGCATACCCTGCAAGCATCGCGTCCAATGGCACCACATCTCGTTCAGCCATAGTGTTGAAAACTGCCTTCGCATCCTTAATGCACCCACATTTGGCATACATGTCCACCAGAGCAGTTTGCAGAATGACATCTGGTACAATTCCAGCTTTGACGATGTTACCATGGACCTCTTTCCCCTTTTCCAAAGCTCCCCGGCTTGCACACGCATTGTAAACACAAACAAATGTGATGTGGTTGGGCTTCACCTTTTCGCACAGCATTTGCTCATAGGTCTCCAAAGCATTTCTACCACACCCGTGCTTGGTAAATCCTGCCAACATTATGTTCCACATAATCAAACATCATTGAAGCATTCTGTTGAACACTTAGTGAGCACCCATCTCTATATTGTCATGGATTCTGCAGGCACTAAACAAGGCCTTCCACACCACAACATCTGGATTGATTGGCATTTTATTAATCAGGTCCACTGCCTCATCCAGTTGTCCCGCACGTCCAAGAAGGTCCATCATGCAGCCAAAGTGCTATACTGTCGGAGTGACACCATGATCTTCACTTAGGGAATCGAAGTAGCGTCTACCTTCATTTAGAAGGCCAATGTGGCTGCATGTAGAGAAAACACATACTGCTTCAAGCCGTTCTTTTGCATTCGCACATGGCGACTATGTTCTTCTTCAATCTATGAAAATATCAAAATGTTGTTCAAATAGATGACTACAAAGTCATCTAAAAATTCTCAAAGATGTCATTCATCATGTGTTGAAAAATTGTTGGAGCATTTGTAAGAAATAGTTGCAGGACCTCCCTATGACAACCATGCTGTGCATATCATGCGATCATTGCATTCCACGACACCACATCTCATTTAGCCATATTGTCGAACACTCCCTTTGCATCCTCCATGCACCCACATTTGGCATACATGTCCACCAGGGCAGTGTTCAGGATGACATTTGGTACAAATCCAGCTTTGACGATGTCACCATGGACCTCTTCCCCCTTTTCCAGGGCTCCTAGGCTTGCACACGCATTGCAAACGCAAACAAATGTGTTGCGGTTGGGCTTCACCCCTTCCCCCATCATTTGCTCATAGGTCTCCGAAGCCTCCATCCCGCCCCTTGCTGTGCATATCCTGCAATCATCGCCCTCCACGACACCACATTTCTTTCAGCCATACTGTCGAAAACTCCCTTTGCATCCTCGATGCACTCACATTTGACATACATGTCCAGCAGGGCTGTGTTCAGTATGACATCTGGTACAAATCAGCTTTGACGATGTCACCATGGACCTCATTGTACCTTTCCAAGGCTGTCAGGCTTGCACACGCATTGCAAATGCAAACAAACGTCAACAAGCTTCTCGTCATCTATGTTATCTGTTTTTGGATACTTTCCTGCTGCCACATCGGCAGTAACTTGTCAAAGTCACTCCTAACCACCACAGATACACCCAACAAGCTAACTTACAGAATTCAATATGCATCTCAGGGCCGAGTCTGATGAGAGGGCAAAACAGGCAGATTCAACCATATTGTTGAACACTCCCTCCACATTTGGCATACATGTCCACAAGGGTATTGTTCATAATTACATTTGGTACATTTCCAGCTTTGACGATGCAACCATGGACCTCTTTGCCCTTTTCCAGGGCTGCCAGGCTTGCACACAAAAATTATGTGGTCAGAAAAGTATTCATTCCACAGCTTCTCCTCATCCCTGTTACCTGTTTTTGGCTGCTTTCTTGTTGTGAGGGAAAAACTGGGTGAAATGTGTTGAAGAAGGTGCCTTGATTAGCAATGCCTGATTTTATCAATTGTGCTGTTGCTTTTGCGGCTTCCAGTTGACCATCTACCCATGCAGGTTTCTTGTAGCTATCGATCCACATGGAATCATAGGTATTCTTGTGCTTGAAATCTGGCCTCTTGGATGAATCTGGACCCACACTCTATCCCTGCTCCGAGCTAACGAGCTAACTGACAAAATCATAGGTAATCTTGTGCTTGAAATCTGGCCCTCTTGGATGCTTCTATACACACACTCTAATAGGTCTCCAAAGCCTCGATCCCATGCCCCTGCTGTGCATATCCTGCAAGCATAGCGTTCCACGACACCACATTTCTTTCAACCACAGTGTTGAAAACTCCCTTCGCATCCTCGATCCACCCACATTTGGCATATGTCCATCAGGGCAGTGTTCAAGATGAATCTGGTGCAATTCCAGCTTTGACAATGTCACCACGGACCTCTTTCCCATCTTCCAGGGCTCCCAGGTTTGCACATGCATTGCAACCTTGGTACAAGTCCAGCTTTGATGATGTCACCATGCACCCTTTGCCCTTTTCCAGGGCTGCCAGGCTTGCACAGCATTGCAAACGCACACAAACGTGATGTGGTCGCGCTTCACCCCTTACCCATCATTTGCTCATAGGTCTCCAAGGCCTCCATCCCGCGCCCCTGCTGTGCATATCCTGCCAGCATGGCATTCCATGACACCAAATCTTGTTCAGCCATACTGTTGAACACTTCATCCGCATCTTTGATGCACCCACATTTGGCATACATGTCCACGAGGGTACTAATCAGGATCACATCTGGTACAATTCCAGCTTTGGCGATGCAACCATGCACCTCTTTGCCCTTTTCCAGGGCTGCCAGACTTGCACACGAACTGCAAACGCACACAAACGTGATGTGGCTTCACCCCTTCCCCCATCATTTGCTCATAGGTCTCCAAAGCCTCCATCCCACGCCCCTGCTGTGCATACCCCTGCAAGCATCATGTTCCACGACACCACATCTCATTCAAGCCATGGTGTTGAAATTAACTCCCTTCGTATCCTTAATGCACCCACATTTTGCATACATGTCCACCAGGGCAGTGTTCAGGATGACATCAGGTACAATAACAGCTTTGGCGATGTCACCACGGACCTCTTTCCCCTTTTTTCAGAGCTCCCAGGCTTGCACACGCACTGCAAACGCACATAAACGTGATGTGGTCGGGCTTCACCCCTTTGCACATCAATTGCTCATAGGTCTCCGAGTCCTCCATCCCGCATACTTGCTGTGCATATCCTGCAATCATCGCACTCCACGACACCACATCTCATTCAGCCATACTGTCGAACACTCCCTTTCCATCCTCAATGCTCCCACATTTGACATACATGTCCAGCAGGGCAGTGTTCAGAATGACATCGGGTACAGTTCCAGATTTGACGATGTCACCATGCACCTCTTTGCACCTTTCCAGGGCTGCCAGGCTTGCACACGCATTGCCAATGCAAACAAACGTTATGCGGTTGGGCTTCACCCCTTCGCACATCATTTGCTCAGAGGAAGTGCTGATGTAAAGATGTAAAGACCCAGTTGCATTCGTCAAAGTCCATTTGGAATGAAAGTAGGTGACCAAAACGATAAAACGACAGAAGGCCACCTGACCTCACAACAGAGCACAAACTCTTTATAAGTGCGTGCTTGTACAGCATGACTTCCCTGTTTCAAGTCCAAGCTTATGACTTCCCACAACACCTGCAACAGAACTCCCCAGATTTTTACCAGTCATGGTCTAGTAAATGATAGGCAATATATTTGGAGCATACTTTGCTTGTAAGATAGTGTTCGAGCCACAGATGCCGCACGACCAGCTTATTGCCAGGCTACATGATGTTTGATAGTACTACTTGCTTTGCTTTAAGTTTGAAATTTGACTCATCTAGCCACAAAATCCATCTGTTTACGTATGAGTGTGAGATAAAGCAGCTAGAAACATTGCTTCTCTCCGCCTTACAACACTCCCATTGGAATGGGGCAGAGAGATGAGAGGAGCTGTGAAAAGAGCGAGAACCCACCTCTTGTACTTCTTTCCAGAGCCGCATGGACATGCAACATTTCGACTCAGTTGTCCATTTTTTGCAAATGCCACAAGGACTGCGTCCGAAGCTTCCATGATTTCACCTCATGGATGCAGCTATAAGCAAGGATACTCATACAGCCTAGACTTATCACACTAGTTCCTATGTTGACTTTCTTCTGCTTCCAACAGGCATTCACCTTTTTGCCTTGATTGTGTCCAAGCTAATATAATGTGCAACAGTTTTCCTAAGTCAGCAAGGACCCGCTTGTCCTTTTCCAGGGCTCCAAATTTGGCACATGCATTGAGAACACAATGAACGTGACCCTGTTTGCCCTTACCCCTTCATGTTGCATTTGCTCGTAGGTCTCAAAAACATCCCTGCTGCACCCATGTAGAGCACATCCTGCAATCACTGAACTCCAAGGGACAATATTTCATTTTGCCATATTGTTGAAACTTGACATGCATAGTTCATGCTCCCACATTCGGCATACATGTCAGCAAGGGCAGACTCCAGTAAGCGCTAATCCAGTTTTAACAAGGTCAGCGTGGATATCTAAGCAGGCAGAGATTGAAACACGGCCTGACAAGACCAAGCTGACTTTCGCAAGAACCTTTTAAACATCAGGAAGAATACCAAATCATGGTACTAATAGGAGGCAGATATTGAAACGTAGCCTGGCAATAACCTATTGTGTGTGCTGCTTGTGTCTGTAGTCAGATAATGTCGGATCGATCTATGAATCTGGACCCACACTCGATCCCTGCTCCTTCAGCTATCCATGCCTGTGCTTGCAAGGTGAACGATGGCGGAAAACGCAAAGCTTCTGCAGTTCAAGAACATCAAGATCTGGGCATTGCGGGCAATTCCTAAAACGTTGGCGCGGCAATTTCTATTGGCCTATTTCGCGCGGGCATTCCGGGCAGGTTCCAAAGAAATTGACGACAACGATGACGTGGCTACAATGACGTGGCACTATGACACCCTATTCCTGCTCTACGCTAAACTAGCTTCCGACCTTGGGTCGTCTCTAGAATGACGTTTTAAGAAAAAGCAAATAAAGGGCTTCCTCCCCTTTAAAAACAAACAAAAACAAAACAAAGAAAAACATACACGCCACTCGTGTATATTGGCCTGTGGGCCTGGGGTTCGAACCCCTGTCATCTGTCTCTCTGCCTTCAGGCTGGGACTCTGCCCCTGTAACTTAATGCCTCCACGGCTCAGAAAGGGGGTTTCTTTTCCCCCTCAAGGCCCAGTTGCTGGGGCTGGTGTTTCCTTAAAAGAAAATTGTGGTGAAAAGGACGAAAAGAGAGAGTAAAGGCAAGATGGTAAGTTGGAGAGGGCAAGGTAAGGAAGGAAGTGTGGCAGACGCGGGTGCATGACGAAGAAACAAGGCGATGGTGGCCGGGCGGAGGGTCCCCTGTACGTCTTCTCGGATTCTTGTTGCAGGTCCCGTGTGTTCTGTGATGTTCCGGGATCGGTAGATAGGCCTGACTCCCCTAATGTGTGTTTTGTGCAGCTTGCGGGGCTATGGTGCTAGTGTAGCAGCCTCGCAGTGTTGCGCCCGCAACCTGTTGGTTGTTGGCATGGAGATCTGCTGCTGTTGTGGAGCTTATGGATCTCAATGAACACTATCATGGTTTTTGGCTGTGACTTTGTCGTTTAGAAGTGCTGCTGTGTTAGATTGGAAAGACGCTCTCCTGGCGCAGCAGAGACCCTAATTACAGAGGGGAGGAGAGAAAGCAGGAAGGAGAGAAAGGAGAGGAGTGAGGCGGAGAATGGAGCAGGGGGGAGAAGAGGAGGAGGAGGAGGAGGAGGGAGAGGCAAGGTCTGCTGCTCCTGGAATTGAGAGCGTGATGGTCCACGATCGGCAGGGTCGGCAGGGCGTGTTTGACCCCACGTATAGAGACGTGGAAATGAAAAGGCAAGGGGGAGAAGAGGAAGCAGAGGAGGAGGAGGCAAGGTCCGGGGAACCTGGACTCGAGAGCGTGATGGTACACGATCGGCAGGGCGAGTATGACCCCAGGTATAGAGACGCGGAAATGAAGAGGTTTGTGTTCTCAAGTTCTCTGCCAGAGCAGTCAGATGGCAATGATGGCACAGCGCGGGATCGAGGAGGCTACCGTTGCAGACCTGAGATACGTGTTGGCGCTGAGCAACAGTTTCCTCGTGCGGAGGAGCCTGTTGCTCAGCAGTTGGCATCTTTCTCGAGAATACCTGTGGTATGTTCATTTGTCAACGTCAAGGCATTGAATGTTGTGAAACAGAAAGTAATCTAGATTACGTGATTGCCTTCCTTCTCTTTCGAAGATAGCCACCTAACAGTTGAGGGATTTTGGAGTGATTTGGCATTGCTCTTTGCTTGGAGCTTTTGATGTGATGGCTGACAAAGATTTTGAATCTTTGTCAAAAATGTCTACAGGCCAGGTCAGTGAAGTTGCCTCCTGCCCTGGAATATTTGTCAGCACTGGCTCATTTGGCAACATTTGGCATTTTGGGGGTCAGAGCTGAACCTCTTTTCTTTGCTTTCTCTGTTATGTCTTCCATGTGAAACTGTCAGCCTTCATGAAATCAATGCTTTATATGATGCTTGGTGTTGAGAGTTGTGTAAATAATCATGAGAGTCATTTTATACTCGTTAAATTTACCCGGTGCTTTCTCTTAGCAACTTTTACAAGCTCAAACAGCATATTTCACCTTGAAATTATGACCTAAAGAGGAAAACGGTCTGGTTTATTATCCATGAGTTTGTGACTCTATCCCTCCAGAATGTGGATCGAACAGATTTTACTGCTGAGATCCATTTAATTGCAAGTATGTCGTGGATTTAAGATCCTGTCTGAGAAGGTCCTACAGGTTACACAAGGGTCAATCTATAGTTAGCCGTGCTAAACTAATATAAGAGCTTTTTTAACATCCAGGAAGAAGACAAAGGTGGGTTTTTCTTTGTTTTTCCTTCTCTGGATAGGCTTAGGGTAAAGATATGGTCGTGCGGCCCCTATATCTCTGGAAGCCCGTGTGACCTTCATGGAAACACTTGTAGTCCAAATCAACCTTGAGACGGGTGCTTATTATCGTAATTAACAGCGAAGGGGTATCATTTCAGTCATCCAAACAAGGAGGGCAAGACCCTCTACCGTAGGATGGCCACTAATTAGCTTGTTTACAATGCCATCACACGCACTAGCTTTATAGCCCTTTAGATGTACTATTCCTTCGTTGCGTTTTATCCCTTTGTGATATACTCCAGTTCATCAGGGCTGTTTTGGACCGTAGACACAGTGTTTATACTGTACCCTTCCATTCTTCAGAAAACACCTCAATATTAGAGTTAGATCCATTGCCAAAGGCTGTAGTGCATTTCAAAGGCTTTCCCAGTCTCAACACCAAAGAAGTTGCCACTGCACCCTTGTTATTCCTTAAAACTTCTAGTTGCTGACTGTTTTTCGGCTTGTACAAATACTGTAAGGCCAACCTGAATTTTTTATCACTGTGGTGGTTCAAGTTAATGTCATGGTACAACCCTTCCCAATAATTTCTCTTCTGAGCCAGTACCAGTCAATTTACATCCTTGGACAGCTGGTAATATCTCGACCACAGCTATCAGTCATCTTTTTGATGACAGCTTTAAAGTTTTTTGGAGTAGAAAGAGATGTTCAGTAACTGGTAATGCAAGCAACAAGAATCTTTGGTTTATAAGTCGTGCCTCAAACAAATCTTGCGTTTTGTAATTTTCTATTCAAACAACATCTCCAAGAAACAATCTTGAGGAGACAGTACTTACGGGGTGAGTGCAATATGAGCACTTGTGTGCAAAACTGCCACCAAGGCTCTGCAGAGGACATGATCAGTAGTACCACTTGAAGACATTCCATAGCATATGCGAAGGCCTTGCATTGTGACACGGAGAAAAACAGGCCTCAGGACTGATTCAAAGTCTTACACCGTACCAGATGAGAAAACGTAAATGGGAAATTCAAGAATCCAATTAGTGACGTCCTGGAGACGCAAAAAACTTCAGTATGCAGCCGCATTGTATTCAAAAGCAGGGGACGTTAAACTATGACAACGCATAGTGGACTGTCTAGTCTCTTGGGATTTCGTTGTGGGTTTGCCTATTCGAAGGAAAAGAAACACAGCACCCAGGGCCCTTTGTTGGGAAACAGACACTGCATAGCAAGGACTTTGTGTCAGGCTTTGCAGATGCCGTCTTAAGGGCACACCCGTGTGTGTAAGAGACACAGGTTGGATCTGTCTATTCCTGTTTATAGACAACAACAGCCTTTAAGGAATGCACCGTTATATTTCCTCTTGATCCAGTTGAGTTGACTTTGATCCATATAGGTGGTCAGGGTGTGGTGGTGTGCCTGTGTAGGATCAAACATGACATACACAGGTTTCCCTCCCATCTTGGACATGCCACAGAGGTAGGCAGAATGCTTCATGGTTTTTCATGAGTTGCTATAGTGCACAATGATAGTGAGTTGGAGATAGCTCTGGGTGATGCAGATTGCTGCTATGTCAAGCAGCATTGTATTGTAATTTGTTTTCAAACATCACCGCTATCAAATCTTTGCAAACTTACCACATATATGGTTTACATATATGGAAACTTGATCATAGAGCTTGGACATCTTAGGTTCTGGAAATGAGCCCATGATAACCTCATAGTAATATATAGACGACCATGCACTGTATCACTAGCTTAGCAGAATGGAAAAACACTCAAGTATAGGTTAGATCCCTGGACATGGGCAACCCGCTGTGATGGGATTCTTTCACAAAGTCCTGGCATATTACCATAACATTGGTTGCTCACTGGTAGTAAGAAGCCTTCTCATATCTGCAAAACAACTACATATCCAGCTGTGATTTTAGACAAGAACTTAAAAAATTGGCCCTTGCCTGCACTTGTCCCGAAAATCAATGCATGAATATGATGTGGGAAGATGTGACAGTAGCCATTGTTCTGCTATTGCATACAGTGCAAAGGCAGCACGTCACTTGCCATCATTATGCAAGAGCGATAGTGGAAGACACAAAGCCCTAATTGCACTTGGCATAAGAAAGGATAAACCAAAGGAGAACAAAATAGATTTTCAAATTTCTGCTTGAAGAGAAAGTTAAGAAAAAGATTCTCTGCTTGTGTGTGTAAGAGAGAGAGAGAGAGAGAGAGAGAGAGAGAGATCTTTGCAGAGATTCTTACTACCATGTATAATTGCACAGGTGTTGATCAGATATGGTCTGGAGATAGTTTGGGGCCCTGGCTATGCAAATGTGACATCCCCAAATGGTGCCCTGTTCATTGACCTTCCTGCAAACATGGTGAGCCAGGCTGATGACATGGTGGGACCATGGGAGCTAAGTTGAGAACCAAGTATGCAGGAAGTGCTTGTTATCTTGCTGGTTTGGTTTTGTGAGCAGGCTCCATATTGGTGTGGGAAAGAACCTCTCCCCCTCCATGTATCTTCGGATTGTCAAGAAATCGTGTGAATCTTTTGCTATGATGGATAAGTGAGAAGGGGAAACTGCAAATGGATAGAGAGAGGGGCTATCTGATAGAAGCTTTTACTGTGGGTGGGGTGGCAGCTGGGTTCGTATTTTATGGGTTGGGTGGGAGTCGTGTTCAAGAAGGACATTGCAATGTATTCGGAGCTTCTAGCAATTGGGCTATCCACAGGACTCATGGGCAGCATCACTACATACGCTTCATGGAACCAGCAAATTCTTAACATGGTAGCAAAGGGACTCTGGTGGCAGGCTATCTGGGGGCTGCTTCTTGGTGGGTTCTTGTCTTGTTCTTTGTTTTGTTACAAAATACAGACATCTTAATTGTTAGTAGATATGCTATCCATGGTCATTGTGCAGCTTTCTTGGTCACCTTTCTGGGCAGCAGCCCAGAAGGAAACATGCACCCAAAAGGAATGGGAAGATTTATAGTAATAATGGTGCCAGAGTACTTACAACACTTTGGTTTTGATCTGGCTATTGGCGATTCTAGCACCATACACACTTTATGCTTGACGGGCCAGCCAGCACTTCAGCGAGAGCTTATTGCAGATTCGTCAATTGCATTTCTTTTGCTGCTACTCTCAGTTGACCCACCAACTTATTTGCAATCCTTGCTCCAATCACTTTTACCTCTCACAACATGTTGACCACAGTTGCACCAGAAATATGCTGAGGGGGGGGAGCGGTTGAAGCTTCGCAGGGGTGGAGTTGTCCCAGTCTTCCCTGATATTGGGTATGGAATCTGCCAAGTTGCTGGAGTCAGCCATTGCCTACTTCAGGCCTAGACATACCCACAATGGGGTGGGGACGTCACAAAGGCTCACCGTTGACAATTTTTGGCGTCACAGAGTGAGCTTGCTGCTCTTTTTGGGGATAAGTTGCACCCTGTGGTTTTCAGCAGTTATCCTCACTATCATGGACAGCAATGTTGCTACTCGAAGGCAGTTGTGGTTGGCTTGTGTGGTTGCTCCTCCGGGTGTTTGGGCTCGCTGGTTACTTGCTCGGTTGAATGGACAAGGAATAGGACCCAAGGGCTATGCCAGATGGCTTCCTGTGGGGACCTTCTTGACTAATGTTATTGCCTCGACTCTGGAGGCGATCCTTGCAGTTGTCCTGATGGTGGTACGTGTTCCTTCATTACATGGCTTGACAGCCTTGAGTTTTGTTCTGTTTAATATTTAGAGAACTGATCGCCAGAGTTTTATGGCTTTAGTAGCAATTGGGGATACTGAATTCCTGGCTGGAACTCATCGGATGGTTGTCGAGTTCTTGAAAAGATGTCCTGACTTCTAGCACACATTGTATAATCATGTTGTAGGTTGGTGGACCTTTTAATGTAGCTCTACCTGGTTCAATGGTTATTACCAAAATCTTACACACTGACCATCCTATTTTCTTCGAGCTCTTTGTAGGTAGCAAAGATTGAGGGCAATGAACGACCGAGCAGGGATGCAGAGCTCCTGGTCAAGAGTCTACAGATTGGCTTTCTAGGATGCATGAGCACAGTATCCACTTTTGTGGTTGAGAATTATTCGCTTTACCAAGGCAGCAAGCCATGGCGTGCTTTTGCCTATGTTGGCATCATGCTTCTCTCCTGCTCTGCAATGGGTTTTATTGTCTACTGCATTCCAGTGTTCGCGCGGGCAATATCCGTCCACAGTGGCTAAGCACTGTTTCCATTACGGAGTATGCCCTTAAGGTTATGCCACATCCCAAGGTCACAGGAAGAAGTCCATGATATATGAGTTTACTTTCTGGGGTCTGTCTTAAGACTAAGACCATATGCAATAGTCTGTGCATTGTGCTTTTCAAGTCCTTTTGATATTACTCTGGTCAGGTTGGCCCTATCTGGCAATGTTAGGTGGATTGAAGTAGACCTCCATGGCAATCTGTTGATTCCAGAGTTTGTAGGCCCTTTTGTGAGTAACGCTTCTCCTGTATTAAGTCAGATGTTATGCCACAGTTATTAGCAGCAGATCAAACTGGCATCACGGAGAGTTATACTGCCAGAGCGCAATATGGAAGACCTACAGGAGGTTCTTGCCAGTATTTTTGCCAACATGGAGGTATTTCAGATCTGCTCTTGCATTATTAGCGAAGAACAGACTCATTGCAGTATCCTAAGTTAGATTTAGATTCAATACATCTGGGCAAACTCATGTCTTGGACTTTCTTTGTGACCGTCTTTGAAGGTTTGATGTGCTCTCACCCTCTGAGCCCAGTTGAACTTCAGTGAACGCTTAGATACAAAGTAATCCAAATCCAAAGCCAGTGTTCAAGTGCAGCTCTGGTTAAGAAGATTAGGTGAAAGTTTGGGTTTTATGAAAGAAATTGTTTGTGTATCTGATGATCAATTGGGGATTGCAATGATGTGCACAGATTTTGCTGGCAAAGCAAATGAAGGAGGGCTGCACCAAGCTTTTGAGTGTGGCTGCCCTTCGAAGTGGCTGTAGTGGCTATAGGGTTGTAAGCCACGCACAGACATATTGTATAACATAGGGCCTGTATTTGTAACTGCGGGCACTCAGTCCAGGAGGGATTAGTGTTTGTAGGTGATGAAGTCGCTTCTCAGCCCGTGGTTAACACAGATGGAGATTATTGGACTGATATGAGAATGTATTTTGCATTTATGAACAGACAAACAATGCACGTTGGATAGTGCCTTGTTTTAACCATGAAATGTGATATTGTAACTGACCTTTCAGATAGATTGCCTGCTCGAAGAGAAGTTTTCTCACAAATGAGAAAATCAGTGTGACATTTGCAGATTTTGTGACAATTTTGAGATAACTAGCTTATGGGATTATACGAACTCACCTGTAGAAAACCTAGTTCATGGGACTCATTCACTCTGTGAAGGGGAGAAATTTATCAAGAATTTGCAATTATAGAAGTTCATGAAACTGTGTTGCTCTGGTGCAAGGCAGGAGTGTAATTCATCAACTTTAATTTCGTATCAAATGTTGGTGGTTCACCCATTTTGAGGGTACCGGGAGGATATGATTTTCATCTGACCATGATGAAAGGCACACTTTGTACATAAGTACATTGTCAATGTTGTCTCTGAACCTCATGAGATCAGTAAACGTCGTTGCTGGTTTTCACTCTGTTAATCCATGGCACATGTCTATACCGTTTTAGATATTACGAGCTGAGAAAAGATGAAAATAATTTAGTTAATAAAGGCTCATAAGAAAATATATTGGGAAGAGTTGGACCGTGACTGGTAATGACGTAATGACCATGCTTTGATATGACCTAATCGTGGACATAAATCAGTGGTTTGCATCCAAAGGAATATAATGCATTACTTTTTTAACCAGATATTCCAAGAGCTTTCGATCTTTATGCAACAGCAACTGGTACAGAGGTTCCATGTTGACAGCTGATGACAGTTAGGTCCATGAACATTTAAAATGTGTCATATCAGTTTCCTTCAATCACGTGAATATGATTGGACATAATTTTTTAAAATTGTTAATGTTGCCTTTGAACCTCATGAGATCAGTAAACGTCGTTGCTGGCTTTCATTCTGCTAATCCAAGGGACATGTCTCAACTTCAAAATCATGGTAAAGAAAATATTCTCTTGCTTACATCCATCTAGTTGTTCTTATATTTTGTGTTATCCATCCCTGCTTGTGTATAGTCTGGAGGTGGTTGTAATATACACGGTGCTAATGATAATTTAAGGTTACATAAAGGCTGACATTACGATAGAAAGAGGGCACACTATAGTTGTTGTTTTTATATATTTTTATAATAATTTAACATTTATGGAGTATGTGTGTTGTTGTGAATGTAATGAGATGACTCCCTCGACGACTCTCATGAGTGAGCTTGTAAGATGACTTGTTAATCAACAAAGGGCCTACTCACATGAGGCCTAGGCTTAAGAATAAAATAAAATAGGGCAAAATTAGTATTTCTTTTTTCTTTGTTTTTTAAGTGGAACAGAGGCCCTTGAAATCAACGTGAGAAGTCAGATGCCAGGAAAAAATAACCGCGGCAGGAGCCATGAGGCAAGTACTATCGTGGCTTGCTCTAGTAGTGGGATTCATACTTAAGAAAAAATTGGTTCTGACCTTGATTTTGATTAACCTTGTAAGATCAGAGAGCTCAAAGACACAAAAACAGGTCTACTCCGGAAAGAGGGCTAAATTTTCTTTCCTATAACTCCATCAGCCTAGTTGCAACATCACCATCAACACTATGTCTGCTGACTCTGCATGTATATTTGATCTGTCGTGCACCCAAGTATCGTGCCACAACATACATCGGTGTCCAACCACACTTCCTATCATATAATCCTAGAAAGCTATGCCACGATGATACGGAAATGGTGAAAAGAGATGACCCCACTCTATCACGTTATATAAGTCAACCCAATGACACCTTTGCTAGAGGACTCCACCATACAAACCTCACCCACACTCCATCTCAAGTACTAGAGCTATGGCGGCGAGAGAGGCCTCGGGAGGCTCGAGTAAAAGAAGACGAGCCTTCCTGGATCTCACGTGGAGATAACCTATCCACGTCCCAAGTGAGGTTCGCCACCTCACTTGGCACATGGAACCAAATGAAGTCCCAATGCCCTCAAAATACAAATATAATGTATAAAGTCCTAATTAGCTAGAAATAACTATTTCTAACTAACCACAACCAAAACCATGACAGTTGTTGTGCATCTAAGCATCGTGCCACAACATGCATCGTTGTCCAACCACACTTCCTAGCATATAGTCCTAGGAAGCTATACCACAATCGGCCCCCTAGCGGGTGAATAGGTCCATCTAACACCGGGTAGCTGGCAAGTATCCACCCCAATAAGATCTCGCTTGGTCTTCCATCGCATAAATCCCAATATCTGAAGTTAATAGATCAAGAGGTCGGGTGCAAAAGTAGCCCCATCGTTAGGCGCCTTCATGCAATCCATGATCTTCAGTTGAGTATCCATAGCATTGAAGCCCCACTAGCTAGACCTTGTCAGCCACACCATTGTCATGCCCACTACCTCTGTCCAAGGCATCGTGGACACAACTATTCTCCGATAGGAACCTCCTCAAGTGGCGGTGTCAAGCATCATATGTGCCACCCCCTTGAGCATTTGTCACACACCAACATGGTTGCAGCACCACCAGCATGCCCACATAGCATGCAATGCAACCCTGCAGGTACCACTGTAAAGATTATGATCCATCCTCCCATCCACATGTGGAGAGGACATGGCGCACAATTGCGCACATGGTCATTCCATACCATGTCATCTCGATCCTCCAGAATCAACACTCCTGAAAGAAATACCTCCCTGACCCTTAGAATCACACGTCCCGCTGTGACATCCAAGGTCGTAGGTGTTGTCTGCTGCAGATATATGTAGTTCCTAAGGTTGAATCTCCAAACCCCCGGTCGATACGTCCATCCTCCACGTATAGTGGCATACCTCAATGTGTCTCAGTGTTGGGCAATAGCTGTGATAAAATGAGAGCATTCAGATGAGAGAGAGAATGAGAGAGAATCTTTTTGTATATTACAAAGTAACTACTAGGTAACTACTTAATAATGTTTTCTTCTTAGGTGCTATCCTAAGGAAGATGACTCTTCATAAGGAAGAGTCACATCTGTTCAGATATGAACTGTCACAAATGTAGGGATGATGTGCTTCATAATCTAAATTAGGTCTAACACTCCCACTTAGGAAGCATCATCCTCAGCTTCTCCTCCAAACAACCCTAACTTCTTCAGAAGATAGGAGTGTTTAACAAAGCCAAGTGGCTTTGTGATGATGTCGGCCACCATGTCCTCAGTAGGGTAGTAAACAACAAGGACATGTTTGTTGAGAACTTGTTCGCGAATGTAGTGGAATTGCATGTCGATGTGCTTGGTCCTATCGTGGAACTTGGTAGTGTCAATCAGAGCAATAGTTTTCTGATTATCATAAAAGATAGTAATGGGATCAGTGGCATTAAGAAAACCAAGGTCTTGGAGTAGATGACGGAGCCAAATAGCTTCAGTGCTAGCTTTAGTCAAGGCCATGTACTCGGCCTCTGTGCTAGACAAGGCAATGGCCCGTTGCTTGCGACTGGCCCAGGTAATAACACCAGCAGAAAGAATAAAAATGTATCCGGAGGTGGAATGCCTAGAATCAAGATTGCCACCCCAATCAGCATCAGAAAACCCATATAGAGGGCGAGGCTGAAGAACATGAGTGTATTGGAGATATAGATGTAGAGTGCCTTTGAGGTATCGAAAGATACGCTTAACGGCAGTCCAATGAGGACGACCATGATTAGACACTGGATAGGAAAGGTCGGGCCTAGTGCAAACCATTGCCCACATTAATGAACCACAAGCAGATTTATAAGGAACAGTAAGCATGAACTGCTTAGCCTCGTCAGTGGTAGGGCAATCTTTGGTTGAAAGATGAAGTCCTAGTTCCATAGGGGTGCGGAGGGGTTTGCTATCGTTCATATTAAACTCCTTGAGCTTTTGAAGGAGATACCACTTTTGAGAGAGTCGAATCCAGCCAGCAACTCTGTCCCGGGTAACTTCATGACCAACACAATGGTGGACTTCGCCTAAGTCGGTCATCTCAAACTCCTTGAGACAGTCTTTCAAATAAGTAAGGAGAGAGAGACTATTACTTGTGATGAGGGTGTCGTCCATATAAAGGGCTAAGATTCCAAAATCAGGGTGTTTATCATAAATGTAGACATTGGAATCAGCCGTAAAGCGAAGAAAACCAATTTTAAGAAGGAAAGTATTGATACGTTGATATCACATGCAAGAGGACTGTTTGAGTCCATAGATAGATTGGTGTAACTTGCAAGCTCATTGGAGATCCCCGGCACTTTCAAGGCCATCGGGAATCTGCATATAAATATCTTCGTCCAATATCCCATTAAGGAATGCAGTTTTGACATCTAATTGGTGGACATGAAGATCATATTGAGCCGCAAGTGCGAGAATAACCCGAATGGAAGCAATCTTCACCACAGGGAGCGAGAATGTCTCGTGGTCGTCAACTCGTAGGATTGTGTAAAGCCCTTGGGCACTAACCTTGCTTTGTAGCGTGCAATGGAGCCGTCAGGATTCATCTTCAGCTTGTAAACCCATTTGCAGCCTACAGCTTGGCATCCAGAAGGAAGAGCTGTAATGGTCCAAGTATGCTTGCGCTCCATAGAAAGAAGCTCATCTTCCATAGCAGCGTGCCATTGAGGGGCATCTGGTCTGGAAAGGGCTTGATTATAAGTCGTGGGCTCAGTGAGGTCAACAGAGTGAGTGAAGAAAACGTGCTTCCTAGGGGTGGTAGGTCGAGCTAGACTGGATGGGGGTGAATAGGGTGTGGTTGGTATCCTGATTCGGATACGATTGCTGACGTAATTGGTTGTAATCATGGCCTCTCCCCAATAGATCGCACCATCTTCACGAGGGTTTGGTTCATGCGCTCTGCAACACCATTATGTTGAGGGGTATGAGGAACTGTCAACTGCCTATGTATCCCATACTGAGCACAGAAGTTGGTAAAGGCTTGCGAAACGTGCCTCCACTGTCAGTTCAGAGAACCTGAACTGTTTTGTGGAGTTGATTTTCAGCATAGCTTTTCCACTCTTTGAAAGTGTGGAGAGCATGAGACTTCTTGCGTAATAAATACACCCTAGTGTAACGCGAGTAGTCATCAATTAAAGTCATAAAGTAACGAAAACCAGAATGGGTTGCAGGTGTAAGAGGTCCACATATGTCTGAGTGAACCAGACCTAGAAGCTTAGTAGCACGACTAGCACCATCCTTAGGGAAGGGCTTACGGTTGTGTTGTCCTTGGATACAAGTCACACAGGGAGAAAGTTTGTTCAGATTCATAGGAGCAATGCCCCAAACCATGTTGCCAATGAACAGTTGGTGAAGCCGAGCTTGGCCAATATGGCCAAGACGCCGATGCCACACTTCAGCAGATGTGGCAGTAGATGTTGGGATGGCAACAATGGGAGGGGGAGGGAAGGACTCACCAAGTTTGTTTCCTAATGAGGCCAACTTGTGGGTTTGCATGACAGGTGCTAGCTTGTGGGGAAAGAGAAGAAATCCCCTGCCCCAAAGAAAGGGGCGGACAATCCGTTTGCTCTGCCGGCACGTGTGACGCGCCAGGGCGTCTCACGGTTAACCAGCCCCGTCGACAGCCGCAGCCGGAGGGATCGTCTGCCCCCGAGGCCAGTACCCCCCCTCTTGTCCACATCTTGGATGCGCCAGGGGCCGGCTTAGCCAGCTCTCCTATTCGGGAGGTTGTTGCTGAGCCGGATGCTCAGTTGAGCACACCCCCGGCCACCAAGACGGGTGAAATATACCTTAGCAAGCACATCACCCGTCATAGAGACCTCTGCAATAGTGAACGAAGAGAACACCCTTTTTTGGGGGCATTTTTGATTGGTCCGAATTCCGGCGGGGGAGTAGCGGTGGGATGCTGGAAGCCGCTGAACAAAATTGAGCCGAAAACAAAATCGATACGTGCCAGAAACCCCCAATGAAAGGCAGTGCAAACCTATTTACTGGCTTAAAATAAATTTAAATTCAATTAAATTGTGGAATGGCTTGAGGGAGGAGCGCGTCGATGGGGAGGCAAATGATTTATTCGTCTGTTGTGTCTCCGCACATGTTCGAGCACATGCGGGCAAAAGAGGGGCTTCAACCACATCCGTTCAATGGGTGCAATAGTCGTGCACGCATTGCAGGATTTCTTTTTCGCATTGAACAAAAACCAGATGACAAGTGAACGCCTCGTTGGACAATCGAACGAATTTCGATTATTACACTGGGACGTATCGGAGGGTACATTGAACACACCGGCCAAGCTTCAAAGCGAACGAAAAATCATTTGGATGGGCAACCATCCGTTGGCCCGTTGAACGAATTTCGATTGATCTCATATTACTCTGGGGCGTCTTACATGGCACATTGAACATAGTGGCCAAGTCTCAAAGCCAACCAAAATCATTTCCATGGCCAACCATCCGTTGAGCCATCGAATGAATTTCGATTGATCTTTGTTTCCTTTCTGCCTCTGCTTTGTATTGCATGTTGTACAACGATAACAAGCGTGAGACCTGCGATTCACCTGGGGTTCCACATCGTCTCTAACTTAACTGTTTCTGATTGCGTGTGATGGGACCAGGCGAGGGTCCTCGCTTAACATGGATTTTAAAGCTTGAAGTTGATTGGAATCGAGTTGAAGAAGCGACGCCATCTGTATCTTTGGGGGAGAACGATCATTTCTTCCTCTTTCCTTTGATCTTGATGGCTCCTATGTTTAACCTAGTATGGTGGACAATCAATCATTAGGGCGACTATCTCTTGTTCCCTATGGCATACTGATGTGACGATGGAGCAATGATATGACAAGCTGACGTGCGTGCCAAATTTGGGAGCGATCAAAATTCATTTGGACCCAAAACCACAGTTTCTTCCCTGTTTTGCACTCCAAACTTGATTTGTGTTCTACTTCGTGCACTCTTCATAGAGAGTTCTGCAATAGTGAACGAAGAGAACACCCTTTTTTGGGGGCATTTTTGATTGGTCCGAATTCCGGCGGGGGAGTAGCGGTGGGATGCTGGAAGCCGCTGAACAAAATTGAGCCGAAAACAAAATCGATACGTGCCAGAAACCCCCAATGAAAGGCAGTGCAAACCTATTTACTGGCTTAAAATAAATTTAAATTCAATTATAATTGTGGAATGGCTTGAGGGAGGAGCGCGTCGATGGGGAGGCAAATGATTTATTCGTCTGTTGTGTCTCCGCACATGTTCGAGCACATGCGGGCAAAAGAGGGGCTTCAACCACATCCGTTCAATGGGTGCAATAGTCGTGCACGCATTGCAGGATTTCTTTTTTCGCATTGAACAAAAACCAGATGACAAGTGAACGCCTCGTTGGACAATCGAACGAATTTCGATTATTACACTGGGACGTATCGGAGGGTACATTGAACACACCGGCCAAGCTTCAAAGCGAACGAAAAATCATTTGGATGGGCAACCATCCGTTGACCCCTTTGATGGACCAGTCAACATCCAAGACGAAAGGAGTATAAAAAGGAGAGGGTCATTGCATATGCTAATAAGGTACTATCTGATGCTCAGCGTAAGTATCACCCTATGGAGGGTGAATGCTATGCCTTGGTGTGGGGAGTATTACACTTTAGGCAGTACCTGTATGGAACCCCTTTTATAATCAGAATTGATCACAAACCACTGGAGTGGTTGGCAACGGTAAGTGACGCATATGGATGCAGGGGTAGATGGATCATGATGTTACAAGATTTTGAGTTTAAGATTGTTCATAGGGCGGGTGCTAGGCATGCTAACGTAGATGCGCTAAGCAGGTATCCAGTGGGACCAGCGGAGGAAACCGAGGAGCTCGAGGTATACTCTACTTCTCTATACAGTCAAAAAAGGGAGGGGAGAAAGAGGGATGGAGCCTATCTTCTTAAACTAGAGTGGGACAGGGGTGCCATCAATGCTTCTCTATTTCAATATAAAGAGGGTAAAGAAGAGTTGAGAGAAGAGGCTCAAAGGCAAGTAGGGTATAGCAGTGAGAGAGGGGAAATGATTTGCAAGAGAGAAGAGTATTATGCATGTGTATGGGGTCTTTGGCATTTCAAGGAGACACTGTTGGGAAGTCATTTTTCTTTAGAAACAGATCTGGACCCATATTGGTGGCTGTACTCAGAACACCACATTGGCATAGACTTGCTTAGTGACTTTTCATTTGAGTTCGTCCCTGGAATAGGTAGATCTTCCATAGGTGGTGTGTTGACCAAGGCTCATGGTATATTGAAAGGAGAACTAAAACCAGGTGTGATGCCAGATAGGGAAGGAAAGAAGGTGACTTTTGCAGCCAAGACCCAAGGAAGGGGCATTAACCAATCAGCCTCTGTCAATCTGGTAGGGGAAGGTATTTGGAAGGATGTGGGTGCAGGAAGGAAGGATGTTCCTGCAATCAGCAACAAGAAAGGGGAAGATCTGGTGTTCTCCTGTCCCACCATCCATGTGGTTACACGAGGAGCTCATGCTCGAGATCAGGAGCTAGTCAAGGTGCAGCCAGCCTGTGTACTTGAGGAAGAACGATCAAACAATGAAGAGGGCAGCTCTGAAGAAACACCATCCCTTCAACACTCTACAAGTGAAGAAACAACAGGAAGGATTCAGGTGACCTCCTCATCAGGATGCCCAGGTGGAGGCCACATGAGGGGTGAGTGTTCCACCAGGGTCAAAGCATGCTACGGTCCACCCAAAATGGACGTCCCAAGCTCTCTACGAATGCAGTGCCACATAGAAGGACTGACATGGATGTTGGATATAAGTGCATTTTGAAAGTTTAGACATGAATCATTGATCCTTATTCTGTGCTGAAAACAACGGTGTTTTTCTTTTTGGAATCCATGGAGATTTGAGCATTGAATGAAGTCCAAACGTAAAAGTATGTATGATGTCCAAAGTAAGGTTGTGGACTATATGGAATCAATTGGAATGGTGGAAAACTTCAATACACATAGGGATTTTAATGTCCAGTAGGAAGGTCACCGTTATACGTGGAAACCACAATGTAGCCCTAAGAATTAGTTTATGAGATATGTGAGAAATTTTCAAAATCTATCATTTTATCTTGGAACATCCTAATTCATTAGACCTTCTTCCATTCATTTTCATGCTATGGTCCTTTCATAAGAAGTGTAGCTTTCAAGACTCCCTAAGGCACTTTACAATGATATGGAGGTTTTTATGAAGGAATGAACTGCTTGATGATTTTTCATGAAGAGAGTTACATTGGTGTATATTTTGGAAAATCTAGAAAATAATGTAACATTCACATAAGGGCAAAGGGGTTGCAGGAGACACTAAAGGTTGCTACGTATGCCATTTTGGTGAAAAAAACTAAGTCGTTCGAGCTGCCTACCGTGAGATATGGACTGCGCGGCTGCGTCCGCCATGGATGCTGCATGAAAAGCTTCAAGACAACAGTCTCGCGCATGGAGTGTGCAAGACGGCGGGTCACCCGTCGCCGGGTGGTCTGTCAACGTAGATTTTCAAAATGTCTGCGCGTTTGCAAGTGTGGCCCATACACCTTTGCCCTAATGGCCTAACGTTCTATTCGTGCTATCGGTCTTCTTTCTCATATTTTTGAGTGTGCAGAGATAGCCATGCATGATATGCTTTCAGTTCTTATGTAATGCACTAGAGCGCACAACAACGTGGAACACGTTGGATACGGGGTGCGACACGGGCAGTATTGGCGTGCAACCTCGCCATTGACGTATCTTCGTGCAACCTGGCCATTTCCTCCAGCATTCGGGTGTTTGGTTTTGCTCTTGTCGTACTCACTACGCACGCACATTCATTTGTCTATGTTGCTCACCTGAGTTCCAAGAAAGTGCCCTGTGTAGTATTTATGTGATACATGTGTGAGTTTTGGAGGTTGCAATCTTTGTATAGTGATAACTAGCTGTAAGTGGTATTGTGTTTGAGTTTGTGAGGGTCACAATCTGAACCATATCAGCCCCATCTACTAGCTCAAGTCTTGGGTACGCAAGCTGCTTGTAGGGCGCGTGCACTTCAATCGCAGCTACTTACAGCCTGCGCATTACCTCCATCTAGAATAATGTTAATCTTCCCTCAAGTTGAGCATGAGTAAGAGGATGTACTACGCGTTAGTTTGGATAGGTTCTCTATCCAGGGCTCCCGCCACCATAGCAATCTCATGCCTTATCGTGCTCATCCTGTTTTTGAGTGGAAACCCCTACCGCATATTGCATTGACTGCCCTATAGCAGGAGACTTGATTATATACAGGGTCCCTCTCAAGGTGCATCCTTGGGGGTTCAAAATGAATTTGTATTGTGATGATATGCGATTTTCCTGCTGATGCTATGCGTTCTTTGCTGCTGCTGCGTTTGGTGGAATTTTACCAGGTATTCAGCTGAGGTGAGGCCAGGGCGCTTTGGGATAATAATTACACTGTACAAGCAGCAGCTATTACTGCTTCAGAATCGCTTTATTCGTGCACTAGGTTCTGGTGCAACATGTGACATTGAGTTCAATACTGTGGATGGGTTTCAAGGACGTGAAGTCGACATTCTGATTTTGTCCACAGTCCGGACGACAAGGGCGAGAGAATAATAGGAATGGTGAAGTAAATCGTGGAAGCATTGGGTTTGTGGCTGATTACATAACAAGTAAAGGTGGGGGCTCTCCCATTTGTTGTCATATTCATTGCAGATTTTCCTACTTGGTGTAAATTGGTGCAACAGAACCGAGAGTGTTGATATTCTTCTCACATTTGCTTTGGGTTGTTTTGCAGGCCATGTTTTCATACAACTGAATTGGACTGGGACAACCATTGGGAGAGAGAGTACACTTAAGCAAACTGTTGTCTGGTTTCCGATCTCTATATTGTGCTAACAGTTGTATCAGTTTTCAATGGGGAACAAGAAGAACAAGTATAGGGTAAATGGAGAGGTAAGACCAGGCCCTCAAAAAAGGGCAAAACTGGCTTTGTTGGCTGCAGCCAGGCCCACCGAGGATACACGCAAACAAACCCACGCTGACCAGAAAAGAATGTATAGGGAGAGACTTCAAGCCCAAAAAGAGGCAGAGATTAATGCGGCTACTACAACGTCTGGGCAAGGTTCTGTGGAAGATGCCAGGGTGGGGTTTGGAGAACGAGACAAGAGGAGAATAGCTTTGAAAATGGCCGACTTCTGTTACAAGCAATTGAGGGAA
The DNA here is from genome assembly GCA_030704615.1 of Takakia lepidozioides. Classification (NCBI taxonomy): domain Eukaryota; kingdom Viridiplantae; phylum Streptophyta; class Takakiopsida; order Takakiales; family Takakiaceae; genus Takakia; species Takakia lepidozioides. The sequence goes on from CM060731.1 coordinate 79,407,880, forward strand.
TGCCCAACACTTCATTCACAAACAGAGGTAATGGAGTTATTTTTGGGTCACCATCTCATTAAACTCAGCTTACCTGCTATTACTTGCCGCCTAAGGAGGCCAAGGCGCATGCAGATTTGTTGAAGAACCAGCAGAGCTCCATGCAACTTGTTAAGGGTGTGCAGTATTTAGATAAGCTTGCGAGTAAACGCTCATTCTTAACAGCGTCTGTTAGTGGAACCCAGACCACTGCTGTGAGGGCAACGACACGTATTCTTAATATTCATCATAGCAATATTAGTCGTGCAATTGTACGACGAAGAGTCATTGATTCAGAAGGTGAGGGTTTGTGGGCTTTGGGTGGGAGAAAGAAAAGGTCTGATCATGTACCAGATGCGACCCGAGCGATCGTTTTGGCTTGGTGGGTAAATGAGACACGAGTGTCACCCAACAAGAAAGATGTCGTGAGGCAGCGTGTATCGAGGAAAGTCTATGATACACAACCTGCTCACTATCTTCTTGAGACTCAGGTAAGCGAACCCTCTCTTTACAGTATTTGTGTGGGCTCTCAGTACTTTACAATCCTTCTACACTTACTACTGTACATAACTGTATTGGACTATGTTGGAGTTTGTCAACTGCCATTGTGTTGTTTGGGTTGCCTCGTACATTTTCCCTAGACAAGGTACATCGTCACCTGTAAACCTACCAGTGGACTGAGATTACTGTACTCAATTGTGGACACTATGTCCAGCTCATGTCCTGAATTGGAGTGTCTTGAAGATGTCCCTCTTGTTCATGGACTGGTACTCATTGTAAACAGGCCTGGGATGGACTAGAAGTACGACTCACTAGCATGCACTCCTTATATTATGACTAGATAGGACAAAATAGCATGCACTCCATGTAATTTGATTTGGAGGGACTAGAAGTCGATGTACATGTACTCCATTAGTACATGCACTCCTTGAAATGTGACTAGAAAAGGACAATGACTAGGACTAGGACCGATTTGGACATGCATTCCTTGATATGTGACTAGAAAGAAGTAGGACTAGGACTGATTAGGACATGCATTCATTGGTATGTGACTAGGACTAGGACTAGGACTGATTAGGACATGCATTCATTGGTATGTGACTAGGACTAGGACTAGGACTGGTTAGTACATGCATTCCTTAATATGTGACTAGAAAGGACTCACACTCGGACTGATTAGTACATGTACTACTTCATATGTGACTAGGAAGGACTAGGTCTAGGACTACTAGGACTGATTAGTACTTGTACAATTTGACATGTGATGAGAAAGGACTATGACTAAGACTAGGTCTAGGACTGGTCTAGGTCTAGTAGTAGGTATTCTTAGTGCATGCACTAAATGGGATTCTCTTTGTGCATGTTGTGGTGGCAATGCAGACTGCTTTCTTTCTTCGCTTCAAATCAGCCCATCCCAATGTCAAAGTGGGTCAACGATTGTTTGAGTTGTTGAGGCCATTCTTTGTCAAACGCCTGAAGGATCGTAATGTTTGTTGCTGCAAATATCATGTGGAGATGGCGGAGTTGAAGGATGGGTTCAACAACATGCGGACTGCCGAGAGGGGTGTCCACTCTCCATCATCATGTACTTGTGACTGTAATATTTGTCGACGTGGACCAGTATTAGATGGTGAAGCTGGTTGTCAAGCGAACAAGCACCCCTACAAAGGAGTGACTTGGCTTTGGCAAGAAATTGTTTGTCCCAAAGGGGAATTGGATGAATGGCATCGGCGAGACTGTCTCATGGGAGAGTGCTTGAGGTGTGGCTCAAGTAAGTTATCTATTTGTCCCGTGGAGGCAAATGGTTGTGATTTGACAGTGCAGTGGAGATGCTATGCAAAAGAGAATGTTGGGGAGAAAGATGGAGCCCCTAGAATGAGACAACACAACTGTATCAGAATCAGACTGGGAGTCGGCCCCAGCATCAGTTTCAAATCCCTGTGACCCCAATTCTGAGTCTGATGAGAGGGTTGCCACATGTCCAGTATTTTGGGCACCATCTCTTTCAACCTTCACATCCACATAAGGAGGAACAACAGTGGATGGGATTGTCAAGTCCACAACATCTTCATGTGTACTTTGTAGCGTATGTGTCGTGACAATCTCTGGAACAAATGCAGCCTACAGTGGAGATCCATGAATCTTTTTTGGTGGAGAACCAGGAATGAGGAACTTCTTGACATAACCCTTTCCTGAAGCTGAAACCTCTTGCATGATGGTATCAGGTGTGACATCAACCTCAGGGTTCAACGGATCACCAACAATTGGTGCAACGATCCCCGGCCGCGACAGCCCCAAAGGTGACATTTGAAGAGTTGACGAGCTTGGAGTTCGAGGGAAGTTTTGGTTCACAGCACTACCACCATGTCCACTTTGGCCTCCACTGTAGTTGGTGGTGAATGCGCTATAGTTGGTGGTGGCCTGAGATGGAGGTCCTGGTCTTCGTTTGTTGGCATCAATGAAGCCATCATCTGCTATCACACCTACACCATTACAACTGGTTTAAGAAGGCTGAATTATCACTTGGTGCCTACTGTTTACCAATACAACATTAACTGTAATTTGAGTCCAGACAAGTCATTGTAGTCCATGTGTTGAAGAAGGTGCCTTTATTAGCAGTGCCTGATTTTATCAATTGTGTCGCTACTCCTGCGGCTTCCAGTTCACCATCTACCCATGCAGGTTTCTTATAGCTAAATCCACAAGTAATCATAGGTAATCATGTGCTTGAAATCTGGCCCTCTTGGATGAATCTGGACCCATACTCTATCTCTGCTCTTTCAGCTATCACTGCTTCTGCACAAATCATGCATACTTCCTTGCCTTGCAGTTGATAATGACAGCCTAGATTTGTTCTAGGAAACACCCAACTCAGCTTATCACACTAGTTTCTATGCTGAATTGCGTCTGCCCTCTATAATCTAACAGGCATTAACCTTTTCCCCTCGGTTGTCCCACCATTCCACAACTTCTCCTCGTCTCTGTGACCTGTTTCTGGATACTTTCCTGTTGTCACATTGGCATCATGTCAAAGTTCAGATCAACATCTAGTACAATTCCAGCTTGGACGATGTTACCACGAACGTCTTTGCTATTTTGCACGGCTGCCAGGCTTGCATACATGTTGCAAATGTAACAAACGTGACGTGGTTGCGCTGCAGTATCCCTTCCCACACCACTTGCTCATAGACCTCTCCAAAGGGCCTCCATCCCACGCCGTTGTTGTGCATATCCTGGGATCATCATCCTCCATGCACCCCAATTTGGCATACAACTTGTGAGGGCATAGTTCAGAACAACATTTGTTTAATTCCACCTTGGACGATGTCATCACAAACCCCGTCTTCACTCATTGCCTACTCTAGTTAAGTGCAATTATGGGCTAGGCTGGTACCACATCTCATTCAACCATATTATCCAAACAGCCATGTATCCTTGTAGTTGCACCCTGCAACCTTGGCATACATGTCCACTACGACAACGTTCAGAATCACATCAGATACAATACCAGCTTTGACAATATCACCGTGGACCTCTGTACCCTTTTTCAGGGCTGCCAGGCATGCATTTGACATACATATCCACCAAGGCAGTGTTTAGAGTGACATCTAGTGGTACAATTCCAGATTTGATAATGGACCTTTGCGTCCTTTCCAGGGCTACCAGGCTCGCATTTGACATACATGTACACCAGGGGAATGTACAGAATGACATCAGGTACAATTCCAGCTTTGATGATGTCACCATGAACCTCTTGGCCCCTTCCCAGGGCTGCTAGGCTCGCATATGCATATTAACAAACACAAATGAACATGACCTGGTTTGGCTTCATCCTTTCCTACATCATTTGTTCTTAGGTTTCCAAAGCCTTACTCCCACACCTATGCTACACACACCTTACAATCATGGTAGTCCACAACACCACATCTCATTTAGCCATGTTGTCGAACTCTCCCTTTGCATCAGGCTTGCTGCACCCACATTTGGCATACATGTCCACTAGGGCAGTGGTCAGAATGACAACTAGTACAATTTCAGCTTTGACGATGGCACATGGCCAAGAGATATCCCAATATCCCGCTACCAATGGGTTCAATGCATACTCTTGTCACATTGGCAGTATCATGTCAAAGTCACTCCAACTAGATTCACTCAACCAGCTAACTTGCAGAATTGAACATGAAAATTTAGGGCCGATTTTGATAAGAGGGGAAAATAGGGTGAAATGTGTTTCAGAAGGTGCCTTCATTAGTAGTGCTTGATTTTATCAATTGTGACGCTGCTGCTGCGGCTTCCAATTGACCATCTACCCATGCAGGTTTCTTGTATCTATCCTTCCACAGGGAATCATAGATAATCTGGAGCTTGAAATCTGGCCCTCTTCCACACTCTATCCCTGCTCCTTCAACTATCTATGCCTCTGCACAAAATCATGCATACAACAATCATTCCAGCAAACACCCCCAACCCTACTTATCAATGAGCAACGAGCTAACTTACATAATTCAATATGCATCTCAAGGCTGAGTCTGATGAGAGGGCAAAACAGGCTGAAATAGGTCGAAGAAGAACCCATAGATGATTTGACCGACCATCAACCCAAAAGGACCTCTTGTGTGTGCTGCTTGTGTCTTGTAGTCAGGTAATGTCGGATTGGTCTATGAGAACCAGCACGGTGCAGATGAGCAGGCAGAGATTGAAACACGGCCTGCTAAGACCAAGCTGACTCTCCCAAGAACCTTGAAACATCAGGAAGAATACCAAATCATGGTACTAACAGGAGCCAACAGCCCACATTTGCAGGATGGACAAACTTCTTCACATCGTACATTAAGGAAAAGCCACACCTTGCCATTGCGGTTGTCGCACCATCGTGAAGGATCTTTAAAAATCTCATGCCAACTCTGCTCCGTGCTACAAATGAAGGGCCGAGTCTGATGAGAGGGCAAAATAGGTTGAAATAGGTCGAAGAAGAAGGTTGCCCTCACCACATTGTCCTCGACCTTGTGTCATGACCCATGGAGGATTTGACTGACCATGAACCCAAGATGACCTCTTCAGTGTGCTGCTTGTTTTTGTAGTCAGGTAATGTTGGATTGGTCTGTGAGAACCACCACGGTGCAGCTGAGCGGGTAGAGATTGAAACATGGCCTAGCTAAGACCAAGCTGACTCTCCCAAGAACGACGAGCTCCCAGCCAAAACCTCCTCGCACACATACCCTAGCGTTTCTAGGGTTGCTTGCTTCAGATGCAAAGGTTGCTCCAACTGCGGCCTCCCATGCATGTTTGCCTTCCCTCCCGCTCGCTCTAAGTCCCAGCCCTCTCTCTCTATCTCCCTCCCTCCCGCTCACTCTAATTCTATTCACGGCTACCGTGATGGGCAACTTTTTAAGTTTTTTAACCTTCTTGCAAACCCTATAAGCAATTTTTTGATTTTTTTTTTTAATTTTTTTTAAAGGAAGCCTCATGCCCTTGAGGAGGGGGAAAAATTAACCCCCTTTCATTTGGGCCATGAGACCTACAGGACGATCAACGCCCAAACATATCGTCACGAACAATCCCACACACGGGGTAGGGCAGCGGGTTTGAACCCCGAACCACCGGGGCGACACACTGTGCACCTCCAGCCAATGTGTTTTTTTCAAATCTTTTGCACTTTGATTTTTTTTCTAAAAATTCATTCTAGTGGTTAGAGTCTCCGACATTTTTTCAAAATATAAATATTGATATATTATATATATAACCAGAAAAGCATGTGTCGACACGTGCAGTCATGTAGTGATTCATCCATGTGATGATCTGGCAGAATGCATTAGAGTGAGAGTCATAAAGTTATATGTCCATCTAGCAATTTGTACACGTCATTCCAGTGTAGGTATGACCGTGACTGGTAGTCATATCTGCCATGCCAATATTCGTGGTCAAACATGTTTGACCTGTGTTGCGCAGAGTCCGGAGTCGTGCAATCGCATATACGCCTTCCCCGGACCTGCGTTATGACTTCAAAAGACATCTACGACTTCAAATGGCATTTCTGCCACAAATCTGTCATGACTACGCAGCCATGGGAGTCATAAAAGCCGCAATCTGTTGTAGTGATTTATGACAATGACTCTGATGAGCAAGAAGACTTGCAGCTTGATGAGGATGAAGAAGCTCCGGATGATGATGTTCAAGTCGATTAGACACGTAATCAAAGTTACATAATAATTCTCGCACATAACTGTACCCATCCCTTCGATTGATTGTACATGTAAATGCATGTAGCTTATTTCTATGATTGATTAATGAAAAATCCATGAAAAAAAATCCTTTGTAGGTGTGGCGATCTAGGAATGATTTTAGTGAAGTTGTGACTCGAAAAGTGACTCTAGGATTGTTGAGTTTTTGTACGAGGGCAAGAATGTTGGAAGACATGATTCTTGTTCTACAAGTGCTGACCAAGACTTACCCCTGGAAACCCTTCAATCGATTTGATTACCATGATCTCAATGCAACAGAAAGAATCTTCGAAATTGGTGTGAAAGATAACAATGTTGCCAAAGCCATTGCCAAAGCAATCTACCCTCAACCCTCTAATCCCATGGCCCTTCCCTTTTCCTTTCCTAGTGTCCCCACCCCCTCTTCTTGCCCTTTGTCTTTAACAATAAGGCCGCCCGAGTTGATCACGATCTCCCACATGCAAGATAGACCTATTATATTGTAGCACAGAAGGAGGACTAAAAAGATTTGCAACAATGGATCCATTCAGCTTGGCCTCTGCCATGACCTTTGCAAAGACATAGAAAAGGCAATTTTGCGATTCCCCGCCGTCGCAGATTTGTTGGGGCATCGCAATACCGTCGCAAGGCGACCCATAGAGGTCGCAACCCCCTGCATTTACAATATCTATGATTGCGGATTTTTCCTACGCAATGATTTTTGTTTTAGCTCTATTTTGTTCTGTGAATGCAAACCCCAAACCACTACATCCATGGAAAAAATTGGACAAACAAAAATAAAATAAAAACAAAGAGTTCCTTCACTCACTATTGCGGAACTCTCTATGCATGGAGAGTGCATGAAGTTGAAAAGAACTCAACTTCGGAATGCAAATGAGGAAAGAAAATATGGTTTTCAGTCCAAATGATTTTTGTTCACTCCCAAAATTTGCACACGCATTGCAAACGCTGTCATTAAGCATATGGTCCAATAGTTTGCACGGATGTAGTGGTGCAAGGGTTGAATAAACAGAACAAAACACAGCCAAAAAAAAATTATTATGTAACAGCAATCCCCAATCCTAGGCCCCCAGGCAAGAGAGCAGTTGCCATGCCCCAGCAGGCCTGCGATTGCGGGGAATCGCAACGTCACCATTGTGGCATTGCAGCGACGTTGGGACGTCGCAAACCCCAGCGCGAGCTGGCTCGGCCCTCCCCACGCGCCTAAGTGTGAGGGGGTGTTGTTGCGATTCTCGGGCATCGCAGCCTTGTGGGAGCGTCGCAGAGGGCACGTGCGACGCCCAGGCATCGCAACCCCCAGCTTGCTGGCGGGTCATGCCCCAACTGCAGCGACGTACCTGAATCGCAAGCTGGCGAAGCGTCACCGGAGCGGCGATGCGGCGACGCGCAAACGTCGCTATTTCCGGGCCGGGCGCCTATGAGGCGCTGTAGTCGCAGGAGGGTCGTCATGTCTGGCGCGCTCGAGGTCCCGACGTCGCTAACCCCCCTAAACGTAGTAGTGTTGGCCATGTTCTTCATGAGGGATTGCCAACCATGCTCCTTGGCGTAGTTGTACTCTACCGGAGATGGCTTCCTCTCAAACGCGCATTGCTACACATGCCACAAATTAAAGTCAATTCTTTGCGATGACGGAGTCAGAAAGAAGACATAACAAAATCCATAGGAAAGTACGACTTACAAATCGCAAGATAAAACCTTTGGATCTGCCGGTGCCCCACTTGTGTGTGGATTCGTGCTTGTCAAGGCGGATTGTTGTTGCTTCGCGTGCCCAGTCAAATTTGGCCTTGTTTGCGGCATCAGTCTCTCCCGCAATGAGTGCATCCCACGATACCTATGCCCCCCCCCCCCCCAACAATTAGTGAATTTACACACATACGTTGCATCGAATCCACCTCATTAATGCACATGCGACAAATGGAAGGTGACATGATTCAGGATTTGCCAACCTGTGTAATTTCATAAGGTGGTTTGGGTATGGCCCCCTTTTCCATTGCCCTCCGAATGATCTGTCTGGCACGGTACCTCCTGTCCTTCAAGTTTCGCCCCACCATCTCCATCACCCTTATGTCACTCCAATTGCCCGGAAACCGGCGGTCTAACTCACGGGCATACGCCCGCTTTGCGCCAAAGTGCTGATCAGCCCACTCGATGTGCAAAGGGAACCACCTCAATGCGAGTTCGAAGGCTGGCTTCTTCATAGCCTCCCAGAACGCACCGCAGGGGTCACCATGGCGATTCACCTCCACCGGTGGCACCACAATCTTTGCCAACTCCACATCATGTATCGCCAAGGGCATATTCTTCTTCCCACCCTCTCCCTTCTTTGTAGCCTCCTTCCCCTGCTCCTTTGTTACCCCACTGCCCTCCCCCGCATGCACACTCACCCCTTCCTCTCCATGGGACTTCTTCTTCTTCTTCTTCTTCTTTTCCTTCCACTTCTCCACAACCATCTCCTTCCCCTTCCCTGCTACTTCCTCTCTCTCCTTCTCCCTCTCCCTTCTCTGTCTCTCCTCGGCAGCCCCTTCATTGATGGTAAAAGGGATCTCGGGAGGTCGAGGCCTCTTCTTCTTACCTTTGGTGTTCGGGTCCTTCATGAACACCACATGCTCTCCCTCATTGGCAACCCCACTGGACTGCACCAATAAGGCCAACCATGTTGTTGCCTCCTGAAGACAAATAACCCCTCCAAATTCAAAAAAAGAAACAAACAACAAAGAAAATCATGCATGCAAAGGAAAGGATAAAACATGGAACAAGGTGCGACAGTTGTACCTTTGCAAGCTTGTCCGACTCGCCCCTGGTGTCACCTGAAGTGGCAGGAGTCCCCATTGCTGGATGTGCCCGCTCTATCCCCTCCCGGAGCGCCACTGGAAGTAAATTCCAGATGTGGAGCATAGCCGGCGGCGGCGCCCCATAGTCCAGGCCCTTCTTTGCTGACCGCTTAGGCTCAGGGGGCGGCATTGCTGATCGACTAGGCTGCTCCGAACCGGCCCATACCTCCTCCTTGGCCACTTCATTGGCCCTCCTCGTCTCCTCCTCCCTCATCGACAACAATGGGCTGGAAATGGAGGCTTTCAAAGGCCCTTGAACCTGACGTTGGGCCTTGGCAAGTGCAGCCTTTGCTCCGGAGGAAGGGGTCGCTATGGGGGTGACATCCAAAAGTTGCCCATACCGGGCCCTTCCAGGTTTAGGCTGCCTCCCCTATACAATAACATGATCCGAACTGTACCATGTGAATGGAAGAAAAGAGGGGTTGATTGCGATGTTGAACTCACAGTACGTCCTCCATGGCCTTATGCAAGCTGCAAACATACAGCATGGACAACAGGATTAATTTGCTGCAGTGAATGGATGTCCTTCAGAAAATTGCGTCTCCACACAGCAAAGGGAAAACCAGGTGATGTGAATGAGTAAGGCAATACCTGGTACATGGTGGTTTTGGATCTCCTCCCCGAGTCTTCCGAACCTTGATGCTTTGCGCATCCTCCAATGCCAACTGAGCCTCTTTGGATGTTGCTGGTGGAGGTGAGGCGGATGCAAGTAATGCAAGATTTTTGAGGGCGTATGGTTCCATCCTCAAACTTTGAAGGGTGTGTACGTACTGCTGGACACTTCCAAGAACATCCCCGTCAAAATGCCTCGTTGCAAAAGTGCTGGATGGATCATTCTAGAAACACATTCCCACAGGGTTGGCAAGGGAGGAAGGGAGTTCGCCTGTTTTATATCCAAACTAAAGGGGGGGGGGGGGATGCCAACTTGATCCCACCTCTGTGAGCGCTGCTTCCATGGGCGAAATGCAATCTTCAACGACCATAATGGAGTTCAAAGAGGTACGTGTCAGGGGCTCAGTAGGTGCAATTTATCTTCTATTAAAACCAAGTAGCACACATTTGAGCCCTTATGCATCTGACCATGTGATGTCCATCCATCCGTAGCGATTGTCGTCGGAACCCACTCCGAGAGCCTTCCACACTGCGGGGGATGCATCGACGTCATTGTTGATGCAAGGTGGTTGATAATCGTGATCTGTGTCGCAACCATGCATGGAATCGCATTCGTCGACCACCATGGCTCGCACGCTCTTCCCATTTCCGTGTATGGTGATATGATTGCCGCAACGGCTACCTCCATTGTACCAACCCGTTGAAAGAGCAACCACGAGTGTGGAATCCGAATGATAATGATTATCACACTCCGATGCGGCGCCTCCTGAACCCCCTTTTTGAAAACTGTTGAGGGTTAGAATGGCAGAATTTGTACTTGGTGAACACGTGTAGGTAGCATATTGTTTACCTGTCTTGCAACATTCGGAACTCTGCGTTGTGTTGCAACCGTTCGGTAGGTTATTGGGACCTATGAGATAGCCGGCCAACCTACAAGAAAACCGATCGAAAAGGTCGTCGATCCTTGGCAAAGGGTACTGGTTTTTGATAGTCACCTTATTCAAAGCCCTGTAATCGACACACATCCGCAGCGTCCCATCCTTCTTGTCTGCGAATAGCACCGGGGCTCCATAAGGTGACTTACTCGGCCGGATGTACCCCTTTGACATTAGATCTTTGAGCTGAGTCTTCAGCTCGACCAACTCTCTGTGGCTCAACCGGTAGGGCGCCTTGGCAGGCGGTTCCGATCCCGGTATCACCTCAATCTTGTGGTCAACTCCTCTTCGCGGTGGCAAGCCACTTGGTAAATCCTCCGGCATCACATCCTGGTATTTCTCCAAAATCCCCTTGATCCAATCTCGGCTCGGCTCCCCATCGCCTTCTCCCTTCACTTCTCTAATGTACAGCAAAAACTGGGGCTCGTGTGCCTCCTCCACGGCCCACTCCCTTGCTAACAGAAGGTTTATTCGCCCTCCCACGGGTTTGGGCGTTTCCGACACTCGTAAGACCTCGCCACTATTCCCACATGGCAGTGTGACTATTCTCTTGCAGCCATCTATGACCGCTCCGGATTTGCTCAAAAATGTCATCCCCAAAATGAGATCCACTCCATCGATCTCGCAGATGGTGAAGTTCTCACGTCCCTTCCAACTCCCCAGTTGAAGAGGAACATCAAACGCCAACCTTGACGCCAATTGCGGTTCTCCTTTGGCAGAACGCACCTCAATAGAGGCCCCCACGTCACTTGTTGGGAGTCCCAGCTTTTGTGCCGTTGCCGGTGTCATGAAGGAGTGCGACGCTCCTGTGTCTACCAACAACGACACGTTAGTTCCGGATATTATCCCATCCACGAACAATAACTGACTCCCTTTACGTAAGGCGCCAGTTTCCTGATACAACTCACAAGAAAATTTGCCTATCTTGCAAGTCCTAGCGACCACCGCTTCCACCAAGCGACTGATGGTATCTTCCGACAGCTCTGTGTTCAATTGCCGGGGCTTCGTGCACTTCTTGGCCATGTGCCCGGGCTCCCCGCAATTGAAACACACTCCATCAAAGGTTGCCTTCTGTCCGCCATAGGCCGCTCCACCCGCTTTTCATTTCGAAGCACCGGGTGCCGCCTTGACTTGTGAAGGCCCTCCCTTCGATTTCCACGTGACATTGTCGCCGCGTGGCCTATCCCACTTCTTTTCCGGTCGGAAGGAGTCACCTTCCCGCCGGGTCTTCTTGTGGTTCAGCTCCGTACGGCCTTGTCTTTCACCCTTAGGGACATCCGAGAAACATTCAGCCCTCTCAATTTCCTCGTTCAAAGTCTTAGGTGGCTTCTCCTCCAACTTCCGCCTGGCCCATGGGGCCAGTCCCGCCACAAAGTTGAAGACCATTTCTGGTTCTGCCATGTCCGCGACTTTGAGTAGCAGCACATTGAAAGCCTGGACATATCCCCGAATGTCATCTGTTTGCTTCAAATTCCTCATCTTGTCCCGGGCGAGCCAGGACGCGTTGAGGGGCACAAACTGCCTCTTCATCAATTCCATGAACCCACTCCAGTTCAAGGTTTCCGGGCTTGGACCTCGGTCGTGAAGACGTTTCTGCCACCATTGTTGAGCATAGCCCCTCAAATAGGTGGGAGCCACTTCCACCCGATCCTCGTCACTCAACTTGGCCGCCCGGAAGTACTGCTCTAGCTCCAAGAGCCAGGTGTTGAGTGCCTTCCGATTTCGGATGCCCTCAAAGGTGTCGGGTTCCTTAGGCTTCATCTTAAACTTTGCCTTAGTGGAAGTGGCATTAGCCGCCTTCAACACGTCTTTCAACGTCCCGCCAAATTGCGCCAACAACCCTTCCCAAAAGGCTGCCGGCATGGGAGACATCTGTTGGTCAGTCAGAACTCTCAGAGATTCCTCAGGCTCCGACTCCTCAGATTCCTCCCGCTCTTGAGCGGCCTCGTTTTCGGAAACATGCATCGCTTCCTCAAACGGCCGCCTCGGTGACACGTCGCCCCCATCGGGTTCACCAAGATCATCATCTTTTGGGCCATTCCGCTTTCCCTTTGGCTTGCCCGACCCCATGATGAGGCCAATCCCAAGGACGATCGCGTACTGAACTCTAAACTCTGATACCAAGTGTCGCGCACCTCACTTTGGTAAGCTCCCCCCTCAAGTCATAGTTACTCACTTGATGCACGCGCCTAACTCCCAACCTGGCCGCCGGGCCAACTTGGAGCTCCGGCTGCTCACCGGGGCATAACGGTCCCCCTTTGATCTCCCAAAGAACCCTCCAACGATTTGGAACCAGCGGAATTCCCTTTGGTAGTTGGCAGTCCGGAACAGCTCCCCACTCTTTGGTCATTTTCCGGCTCGCTCGCTTACTCACTAGTTTTTGGTCACCAACGGGCTTGCACCGTTCTCGGGGTTACTACTCCCTATATATACTTCTGTAGCTGTCCGCGGGGGTTTCACAAACAACCATGCCATTTTATGGCGAACCACCATGAACACCCTCGACTCCCGGTGATGAGTCGCGGTGAGTCTTGGCCCACCCACCACGGCCCCTATGGACCGTGATGAGTCCCAAGACTACTCCCCACGACTCCCACCACGAGGTCTCCGCCCCATGGTGAGTCTTATGCCACCCCCACTAAGTCCCGCTAAGCTACCACCACCCCTTGTGGAGCCACCCCCACCGCAACCCGGTGTGCGGGGCTCCACCTAGTGAGCGCCTCCGCCTCCTTGAGTGCTTTGGGCACTCAAGGGTGCTTCAGCCCCCCATACCTATCGCTGCCACTGCCCCCACCACAGGGGCAACCCCTCTTGTGTCCCGACAAGTTTTGGAAGAAATTCATAAAGGAGTGGCAAGGGGCCATTTTGGAGAAGAGACTACCAGTAGGAAGATACTACTTGCCGGTTACTAGTGGCCTACCTTGTTCAAAGATGTGCACAAGTATTGTAAAACTTGTGATGAGTGTCAGAGGCTAGGACCATTGCAGAGGTCTGGAAAGATGGCTTTGCATCCTACAATGCCTACTGAACCATTTCAGAAATGGGGACTGGACTTTGTTGGACCAATAAACCCGCCAGCCAAGAATACACAGAACAAGTATATAATCACAGCTACTGATTATACTACGAAGAGGGTGGAAGCTAAAGCCCTGAGGGACAACACAGCTAAGTCCACAGCCAGGTTCTTGTATGAGAACATACTTACACGGTTTGGCTGTCCCCTGGAATTTATCAGTGATCAGGGAAGTCACTTCATCAATGAGACCATAGAACTCTTGACTAAGGAGTTCGTGATTGTGCATAGGAAAAGTACAACCTATTACCCACAAGGTAATGGAGGCAGAGGCTACCAACAAAATACTACGTACCATCTTGGCTAAAATAGTCAATGCAAACAGAACAGACTGGGATACAAAGCTACTGACAGCTTTGTGGTCATACAGGACTTCATATAAAGTCACCACTAAGTATACACTATTCCAATTAGTTTATGGTATGGAAGCTTAACTTCCAGTGGAGTTTTTATTACCTACTATGAGAACTGAATGGGGAAGAAGAATGGAATTGGAAGATTCAATTAAGGTCAGGAAACATGAATTATACCATATGGAGGAAGTACGAGCTGATGCAGCTGACAACATGACGAGAATACAGATGAAAAGGAAGGATCAGTTTGATGAAGAGAAGTTGAAGACTTTCAAAACAGGAGATTTGGTTTTGTGGTTGCAGAAGAAGGGAAAGATTAAGGCTTCTAAGCTTAAATCGCCATGGAAGGGACCTTATGTCATACAAAAGATGTATGATAACAACACGACCATGTTACAAACCATTAACAAAGAAATGCTGGGCAGGGTCAATGCCAACAAGTTGAAAGGATACAGTGGTATCCATGACAAGCCATTGAGGCACGATTTGCATATAGAACCACAGGAGCAAATACAGGCTGTTCCAGTAACACCAACGGAGCATAGAATACTTGTCGTTAAACCGGTGAGGAGCGGAAAACACAGATGTTTAAATAGCTATCACAGCCCAACACAGGGTCACACAGCCCATCACAGCCCAACACAGGGTCACACAGCCTATCATAGCCCAGCACAGTGTCACACAGTCGTGCACAGCCTAGCACAGGGTGGCACAGCTTGTCACAGCCTCACACAGCCAATCAGAATTACACAGTCCATAGGATTAGTGACAGGTGGACGAAAGAAAACATCAGGGAAATGGCCAGTGGAAGAAAGGGCGGAAGTCAGTTTAAAAGTGGACGCGTGGAAGTCAGGCCGTGACGCACAGCTGAGAAGGAGCTGCAAGAACAAGTGTCATCAAGAAAAAGGACTGGAGTGGCCATCAAAGTACCTACCTACTACGTCAAAGAGGATGGATGGCGGGCCCATTAATGCATACGGAAAAAGGGTAACGGAACATACGGCGAGTACAGAAAAACAAATTTCTTGTCACGTGTGTTATCCTAGTGGACAAGCCAGCAGGGAAAATCCACTAAAGAAAATTAATTCTAAAATCCAGTCACAGCGGTTACAGCCAATCATGAAGTAGGAGCAACTTCAAGAAAGTAAAAAGGTTCTGAGCGTAAGAGTCGGCGTTGTTCCAAGTAACGGGCGTCTCGACGGGACAGACAATCAATGTGATAGTTTTGAAGCTATGAGGGAACTAGCAGATTATACGCTCGCGATACTACTCACGCAGTGGCGAGGAAACAGAAGAACAGAGAGTAACTTTTCTCTTGATCAATGCTTGCAAGCCCCGCAGGTTTACAGGACACTACCCATAGCATTTTGTGGCAATCATACGTTTGTGCTTTGTGCTCTGCAAGCAATACTTCAGTTGTTACAGCCACAGCCTTACGGTTTCTCTAAAATGAAGAGAGTAAGAGGGATGGAGGACATCAAGGTGAAAAGCACCACAATCCTGCAGAAACAGACGATTGCGACGCCATACGCGGTGAAGTTACTAGAGGAACTGCGATTACAATGATTGCAAAACAAGGATTGGACATTGCACCATCGGAAGTACATGTTAGAATTCTTGCAGAACTTTGACCCAAAGACAGGAGCCACAATGGTGAAGGGAGTTGAATTAGAACTTACTCCCTTATACCTACAGCAATTGTTTTCATTGCCAGCAGGTCAGGTTCATGTGGACGAGCACAGGGCTAGATTGCAGATGAAAGATTTGTTTGAAGAAGGGAGTTTCTTTAAAACTCAAGGCTATGCTTGTACCAAAGCGGTGTACCCAGGGCTCAAGGAGGTAGGCCAGATATTGAACGTTCTGTTTGCCATGAAACAGAACCAGCAGTATTTGAGCAGATCCTTCACAGAGGAAATACTCAAAGGCCTGAGAGAAGAAGAGGTAGCATGGGAGAACATCATGTACAACGGACTGGTAGAGGAGATGGAAAGATTGTAGGGAACTGCCGCTAAATCTCCTATCATAGTATCTGGGCCAGTCATTGCACAAATCATCCTAGACTCATGCGTACTTGATGCGAGAGAAAGGAAGGAAATGGGAGTGTTTGAAATAACAACCATTACCATAGAAGAGCAAGGTTCTTCACAGGGTGAAGGAGGATTGGCAGAGCATCAACAGCCCAAAAGACAGAGGAAAGGGATCACGTTGGAAGCCGAACCATTAGCTACAGGCAGCAGGAGGAAGAAGTTACTCAAGCTCTTGTGCAGGAGAGGGTACAGCAGCACAGAGATCAAGGGTTACAAACAGCACAACCTGTGGAGAGGGAACATGAAGTCAATTCAGTATCACAGCCATCACAGCCAGGTGAACGGCTTGCCAAAGAGTTACCACAAGTGGTCCATGCGGTTCCTCCACAAATAATAGATTTGGAAACAGAAGGGTTAGATATTCCAACTACAGAGCAAGTGGTGGCAGAGATTGAGAGAGGTGATCTTCTCTATGAAGACTCTAGTTTGCTCAGAGAGAGAGTGGAGCCAGAGGTCCAAAATCTGTCCAGTGAACTTCTTGATGTGCAGGTAATACCCCCACCAGCACCACAAGTTCCAGAAGAGGAACATCAGGACACAGCAGCATCTGGGAGAAATGAGGAAATTGAGAAGGAGGATCTGGTGGAGTAGTGGCCTAAGTGGTTTGTGAGGCATCATCCTATGGATGAGAGGGGTGAACAGCAGCATGTTAACCATGATGGGCCTCAGCAGGCTATGCTGATGAACTCCATAAGCCGAACCCTCAATTTGTTGGGAACTTACATGAAGTCACATGTTCCAGTGACTCAGTTGGAAGTTCTGAAGGAGGAACTCAGAAAAGAGTTCGAAAATCGGTTGGTAACCAAGTGTGTTAACAAAGTTGAGATGGAAGTGCATTTGCAGTTGCAACAGGAGTTGAGGGAAACAAAGAATGCTCTGCAATTTGCTAAGCAGCAACTGATTGAGGGGGGTCTGGAGCAAGACCATCTGCAGGAGATACACAAGCAGCAATTATTTCAATTGCAGAACAAGCATGAGGATGAGATGCAAGGACTAAAAGAACAACAGGCAAAGTTGGAGGTAGTACATCAAAGGATGACGGTGCAATGTGCCACCCTCACAAATGTTCTAGAGCAAGCCACAACAGAAGCCAACCAGCAGAGGGAACGATGTGTAAGGGCAGAAACGGAGGTAGTGGAGCAAGCCAAATTCATTGTGGACCTCAAAGATACAATATGTCACAATGAGGGTGCTTTACAGCAATACAAACAGGTTGAGGCTAACCAAGAGAAGTACATTGTGGAGTTACAACAGACCCTTATGTCGAATAGGAATCAACTCTCTGTAGCTAACAAGACAGCGAGGGAAGCCAATAATCTGGCTGCAGCTTATGCCAATTTAGTTGAACCTCATGAGAAGCGCATGCAAGGATTGCAACAGCAGTTAGATGCCTACAGACTCAAGGAGGAGCAGAGTCTCAGAGATGTTACACAGGACAGAGTGGATGACCAACTTTTAAAAGTATGGTTAGCACAAGGGCCAGTGGAAGGGAAAACACCGAGAAAGCTCACCTAGGGGGAGATGAATGACCTGAGGCTGCAAGTGCAAAATATTGCCACCACTACTATAGACAATGTCTATAGTAGAATAGGAGAGCTCCAAGAGGATGTGGATACACTGCAGACTCAAGTGGAGGACTTGAGTTCAAACATAGACCAAAGGCTCATGATTCCTGAAGAACATCTCATTGAGGCGTATTTGAGGGCCAGAACTCTAGTTTTCGGGTCTTCTTCGCAAGAAGTGCAGGGGATGCCAATGGTGGAAACACCAATAGAACCAGTTTCACAGCAGGTGGCTGTACAGGTTACTGAATCTCCTATGACAGCAGTTGCACGGCCTGAGGTATGGGGAAATGCTGCTTTCAAACCACCCAAGACTCATGCTGCACGGGAATACAACCGAGCAATGATCATGCCCTTCAATGAAATTCCAAATAGCTTGGATTTGGCTTGGAATCAATTTGGTCCTCCACAATCCTTTCCACACTTCTACCAAATAATGCGCATTTGGTTGCCAGTGGCCACTCGGACTAAGATTCTGGCAATGAAACAGCTCATTGAGGATCATCATTTTTCAAGGTACTGGTCTGAGGCAGGCACCATGTTGAAGGAGTTAATAGCTTTCCAGGTTGTTCATGGGCACATTCACACCAAAACAAAGGAAGTAGCGAGTTTGGTCATGGGCTGTGGAATTTATTATACTGCTTGTTTCATTGCACGTTACCACATTGAGCAGCAAAAGATGCAGTCCAGATTTCTGACTTATTCCACTACAGATCATTGGACCTTACATGTGGTGCCGCATCATACGTATTTATATGATGTGAAAATCATGTTACAGAGGGATTCACAACTCCGTTCATGGTTTAACATGGCCTGGAACAACTTGAGCAACGAAAAACGGCATATTGACGACATTTTTAATAAGGAGCAGACAGCTTGGCAATACCTATACTGCTCCAAAGTTACTGGCACACCTCTCACCTATACTGAGAAGGAATTGTTGAAGTTCAATCAACTTGCTTTCAACAGGTTACACAACGTTGTGAAGCTTAAGGTTCCTGACATGGTGGGGCCACACTGTATGCCAATTTTCATTCCAGAGAAACCAAGAAAGGCAAGAAAACCAAAAAACTGCAGGACTGAAGCAGATTCGGACACAACAGCTGAAACTTCAGAACAAACTCTTGACATATGGGAGGAATATGATCAAGCACTGCACGACAAGAAACGACGGGGATCTCCCACACCAGAGCCATTACAGCCGGTTCAGTCAAAGGGCAACAAATCAGGTTCAAATATAGCTCAAGCATCTCCAGCAAGCAGTCATAGAACTCGGGCACGTACAGAGAGCCCTCCACGGCACTCTCACAAACAGACAGGACCACGTTCACAAAGATTTACTGATCCTAAGCAGTAAACCGTGAGGACACGGCTTTTTGAGAGGGGAAAGGGTAATGTTAGGAGGCAGTCTGGGACTTAGGCATTTTTATGGGTTCTGTGGAGTCTGGGACTTAGACACTTCTATGGGTTCTGAGGGGTACCCTTAATTTTTTGAGATAGCCCGTCACAGCCCGTCACAGCCATACACAGCCCGGCACAGCCCGGCACAGCCAGTCACAGCCCGACACAGTCACAGCCCATCACAGCCATACACAGCCCGGCACAGCCAGTCACAGCCCGACACAGTCACAGCCCGTCACAGCCATACACAGCCAGTCACAGCCCGACACAGCCTGAAACAGCCGTCACAGTCTGACACAGTCGCACAGTCAGTCACAGCTGTCACAGTCGTAGGGAACGGTTATCATGACAGGGAACGACTGTGGGGAACAACATCTGCCGGGGAACATGTAATTCACGGAGGACGGTTAGTGAAGGAAAACGGTTAGAACAGGGGGGAAGAAGATAAAGCGGGCAGCGGAGACGGGAGGGGACTTTTTGGGGATGGAGATCACTGCTGGGGGACTTTAGCCACGGAGATCACTCCTGGGGAAGGACTAAGATCGAAGGAAGGGAAGCTGGCGAGGAGGAAGGAGATACTATAGGACAGAGTTAGTACGAGATGTAGGATTACTTAGAGGGATAGATTAGAGAAGTTAGGACATCAGCATGTATCCGATTATGATTAATCTGATTCTCATCCGATACAAACACCTTGTGTTGAGAGACTTGAGTGAAGCTGTGTATGAATGAAATCAGGGGGCCCAAGAAGCAATCTGACGCTTAAAAAGATACCTGGTCATGATAAACAGGGAATATAAACTGATAACGAATATAATTGGAAACCCAACAATGATTCACTAGCTGCAGGTCATGACTGATTGTTTCACGCGGGCTGAATGCTTAGAGATATCCAACTCTTCTATCTTGGAGTTTCCCCCTCGGATAGCGAAGGGATGGGTGAGTAAAAGCCGTGTGACAGATCTACCCTGCTGTGATTGGCCATTGCCAATCTAACCAATCATTTGCACTTCCCTGCACCTCCACGGCAAATAAGCTCGCATCTGGTAATTGATCATCTACTCTTGTGGCTGGTTCACCTGTTGATAACCATGACAAGTGGTCCGCCACAAGATGCAGCCTCCCAGGCTTGTAAACAACCTCAAACTCAAATTCGTGTAAGATTATCAACCATCTTGCTATTCTTCCGCTTATCAGAGGTTTGTTTACCAAGTATATCAAAGCTTGGTGATCCACATAGAACATAAACTTCTTACCCAACAGGTAATGCCTGAATTTCTTCACTGCATAGATCATTGCGCTTCTCTTTCTGTTGTGCTATAATTTCTTTCAGCATTGTTCATTAATCGGCTAGCATAGTACACAGGTGAATCTATCATTCCTGTAACATTTTGGGCTAGCACCGCTCCCAATGCTTCTCCTGAAGCATCACAGTGAACATGGAACATTTCCTGCCAGTGAGGATTAATCAATACAGGTGTAGTTGTCATTGACAATGTCAGTTCCTCAAAAGCCTGTTGACATTCATCTGTCCATGCAAACATTGCGTCTTTTTTTAAAAGTTTGCTCAGTAGCTGGTTTGTCCCAGGAATCTCCTTAGACTCTTAGCATTTACTGGAGGTGGGGAGGCTTTAATGGCCTCCGTCTTTCTGGGATCCACTAGAAGTCCCTTTTTACACACTATGTGTCCCAAAAGTACCCCTGAGTTCACACAGAAAGTACATTTCTCTGGATTTAGGCCCAGACCTCTCATCCTGCATCTCGCCAAGCACAACTCCAATTTATGTAAGTGCTCACTCTTATAGCTATACACACTGAAATCATCCAAGAACACCTGCATGAAATCATCAAGGTACTCCTGAAAAGATTCACTTATAACTCTCTGGAAAGTTGCTGGTGCATTACAAAGTCCAAAAGGCATGACTTTGTATGCATAAGCACCCCAGTCTGTGATGAAAGTTATTTTTCCTTGATCTTCCT
The DNA here is from genome assembly GCA_030704615.1 of Takakia lepidozioides. NCBI lineage: Eukaryota > Viridiplantae > Streptophyta > Takakiopsida > Takakiales > Takakiaceae > Takakia > Takakia lepidozioides. The sequence goes on from CM060731.1 coordinate 79,428,953, forward strand.
CTGCCACCTGTACTTGATTATAACCACTGAAGCCATCCATGAATGAATACATTTCATGGCCTACCACAGTGTCCAATACTGCTTCTGTGAATGGTAGAGGAAAAGGATCCTTCCTCGTACAAGCATTCAGCTTCTTGTAGTTCACACAAACTAGTTTGCCATTTTTCTTGGGGACTATCACAATGGGTGACAACCAAGTTGTGTACTCTATCGGGTATATAAATTTAGCTTCAGCCAACTTTTTGATCTCTTCTCCAACCTTCTCTGCATAGTTGGGATTCATCCTGTATCTCGCCTGTTTAACTGGTATTGATCCTGGTTCCAGTTCAATCTTATGTTGACAGATCGCAGGTGGTATCCCCTTCAGATCCTCATAGCTCCAAGCAAATACATCTCTGTATTTAATGAACAGACTCTTTGCTTCCTCAAAGAATTCTGGCTCTAGATCCGCCCCTACCTTCACCATCCTTGGTTCCTTCTCAGTTCCCACATTCACTTCCCTCACCTGCTCATCAGCTGTGATTGTCCAACCAGTTACTATTTCATCCTGTAGACTTACAATGGCTGGTTCCTCTAGGATATCAATCTCTCCTTCCCTTTCCTCATAAAAATGTGGTGGGTAACTATTTATTTCCTCCTCAATTGGGGTTGTTGTCACTGCACCACAGTAGATACTTTTTAAACAACTCAAGCCTTCTAATTGCATCTCTGCAACATGTTCCCACTCTGGGTGTGCAGCGAACAAAGTAGCTTCCTGTTCCTCATCCAGTCCTTCTTTCCAATCATACTCTCTGACCCCTCTTGGTCTTCTTGTAGCAGATAGTCTTTCAGATTTCTTAGTGGTGATTTGTATCTTGTTCAACCCATCCTGCACAGTCAGTAACTGTGAATTCCAATCATGAGACACTTTGGCCTGTTTCAGCCATGGTCTTCCCAACAATAAGGAATAAGCTTCCAGGACTTCATTCATCTTCAACACAGTTACTGTGATCTTAAAGATCATCTCTTGAATCTGGATTTTAACTCCTCTGATCAATCCCAATGGCTGTACACTCCTGTGGTCTGCCATGGTTACTGTAAATGGGGCTGGTTTCATGTTGTTTAGACCTAGCTTCTGCCTCAATTGGTCTGTCATGATATTCACACCAGAGCCTCCATCTATCAGTACATCTGCCAGCTCTGTGCTTCCAATTCTCAGCTGGATAACTGGCATAGAATCATCAAAATCCATGATTGTTTCTTGCCCTTCTGGCCTCACATTATAACTGGTCACCTTGCTGTTCAGGTCTGTGTTCTCTGTCAAATGGGCAATCCTGTTGATTGCTTGATACAGCCTGTGTCTACAATAAGGTGCCACAGCTAATAGCTGTCCAATGGTAATTTCCACTTTGGACTGGCATATCACTTCAGCCAATGTCCCTTCCTTACCGTGCACTTCTGCGGCTTCCCTCTTTCATTCTTCCTCACTGACTTCTTCTTCTCCTTCAGAGTCTGAGGAGTCTACCATGGGAATATCAGTACTCTTCTGCATTTCCTGTATGGTATCCGCCACTTCCTTGTGCAGTTCCTTCTCATCTCTCCAAGCCTCATCATCTTCAGGCACATCACTGCCATCTTCATTATCATCAACTTCATCTTCCACTGGAGGTACTAATTTGGCTCTGCTTCTTGTTACTATCATTGTACTCACTTCCGGTACAATACATGGCCTAACCATGTGGGCTGCCACTACTGGCCCCTCATTCCCAGGAGCTCTCATCTCATTCTGGTGTCTGATCCAGAATGGACAAGCCGCCTTACAATGTCCTGCCTGATTACAATAGTAACACAGTTCTTCTCCATTGGGTCCTCACCCTTGGTCTGTTCTGGGATTATTTCTGTAATCCTGATTCCCTGGCTGGTAATTCCCTCTTGGATTACCCTGATAGCCACCCCTGGGATGTCCCTGGTAATTCCCTCTTGGATTACCTCTCCTTTCCATGCCATTGTTATAACCACCTGTCCTACCATAGTGGTCTTGATCATTGTTTCTTCTTGGCTGGGGTTGCACTTGATGCACCCTTACCTGCCTAGGCTCTCTTACTGCTGTTCTTCTGTTGTAGTAACAATTCTCAGTAGAATGGTTATCCATTTTACAGATAGTGCAATGTTTCTCCTTCATGTGGCATTCAGTAGTGCACACCCTTCATTCTGGCATTTTGCACACCAAACACCCTTCCTCCAATGTGTTGCAGCCTCTGTGGCATACTTTTTCAAGATTTCTTCTAATCTCTTCTCATAATTTTCCCTCTTCATCTTTTCCTTCTTTTTACTCTTCTTTTTATGCTCCATCTCCTCTTCTTCTTCTGACTCATCCTCAGAGTCCTCTTCATCTCTTTTCTCCTTCCTGAGCATTCCACCCTGCTCAATTCTGTTTGCTGTTTCAAATGCCTCCTCCACTGTATTGTGGGGTAACATGTCTACTTTCTTTTGCAACTCTGGCCTTAGTCCATTCACAAACCAAGCCTTCTGCAATCCTGGTGCTGGTATAGCAGCCAACTTTTTCATCATCAACTCCATTTTCTCCATATACTCTTCAATAGTTTCATGCTTCTTCTGCTTCAGCTGCTGTAAACTCCCATACACTTCATCCTCAGTTTTACTGGTCCTGAACCTATTTTGGAACGCTGTACTCAAGCCATTCCAGGTTAGGAAATGATTATCAGGGAATCTTGCATACCATTCACTGGCTTTCTTTATAAGTGAACACGGAAACAGTCTCATCTTGGCATCATCGCCATTCTCATTGTTCACTATACACATGTGCTCAAATTGGCTAATGTGTACATCAGGATCCCCTTTCCCTGAATATATCGGAAAAGGTGGTTTAGCCCGTGTTGGTTGTAACGCCATCTGCGACCCTACACCCTGCCCCCTGACAGTTGTTGGCCTTTTGGCTGATGCTAGTCCCTGTGGACCTATAGTATTTGTGGTGGTTCTACCACCAATTACTGGCCCCTGAACCCTTCATGCTCCTGGCCTTTCTATATTCATAGTATTCCCAGCCTCAGTTGCACTACTTTCCACACTCTCTGTCCCCCCAGAGCCAGATCCAGGTCTTTCGCCTGATCCCTCTGAGCCGACACCTTCGTTGGCCTGTGATCCAAGTGCTCCACTTGATCCATGTCCAACGGGTTGGGATGTCCTGGTTGTAGTCTCAACCTCAGCTGCTGGGTCTACTTCTTCATATTCCTCATCTTCCAATTTCTTTCCTTGGTTTTCTTCTTCTTCACTCATGTAACTATTTTGTAATAATGTTGGAGAGTTTGAACTCTCCGCTGGTTCTGCATCCTCATCTTCTGCTCCCGAAACTGGAGTTCCTGCTCTTGGTGTTCCATGCCAATTCTTATCAAAGATTTCTGCCAAATCTTTTATCCAGGGATGTACCTCAGATCTTTCACCTCGTGGTTGATCTTCTTCCTCTGCCAAGTCCCTTAATCTTTCTTGCAAAGAAAAAAGAAGGTGTGGTATCCAACTCTAGCTCCTCTGGTATAGGTGATGAACTCCCTGATCTCAATGGTGTGAGAGGTCCAGATGATTCCCCAATGTCTATTCCTCTCTCCCACAGATATGGATAATGAGCTTTCAGATAACTTTCTCTTTTTGCTGAATATCTTTGGAGTCTAGCTTCTCTTTCATCACTCATGTCCCATATCTTTCATTTCTTTTAGTGTGGCAACAACCAAAATTCTCTCCTGTAGTATCTCTCATATATGCCTGGGTTTCTTTCCAGCTTCAATGTACCTCTGGCTATACTGGAAGTCTCTGTTACCATATAACCATATGGTAAACAAGTCTGAAAAGCTGTTTTTGGTGTAAGTTTGATCCACAAGATATCCTTTGCAATCCAATTCTTTACCAATACAAGCTCCTCATGCATATGAGTGTAAACATTCACTTTCCTTTCCTCCCAGCTTTCAAACTCTACCCGCTTGATAGATAGTAAGGCTATCACATAAACCAGTGTTGGTAACCACCGTGCTCTTCCTCTACAGGCTACCTGATAAATCTTTATCACTCCTTTCTCCAGACCCCATTCCGGATCAGCATCATGCACTCGCTTAAGAATATTTTCTTTACAACCGTCTGACAATTCCAAGAACCTTTGAAAGAATTGTTTGGACAATCTTTCTTCCTTCGTTCCACAGGGAATTTGATTCACTTCAAATTCTTTAATCCTCCAACCACCATGATCCCACCAGATGCCTGTCACATCTGGTTGTTCATGACTCAGTTCCCCAGTATGGTCGCCAAATGTCACACGGCTTTTACTCACCCATCCCTTCGCTATCCGAGGGGGAAACTCCAAGATAGAAGAGTTGGATATCTCTAAGCATTCAGCCCGCGTGAAACAATCAGTCATGACCTGCAGCTAGTGAATCATTGTTGGGTTTCCAATTATATTCCTTATCAGTTTATATTCCCTGTTTATCATGACCAGGTATCTTTTTAAGCGTCAGATTGCTTCTTGGGCCCCCTGATTTCATTCATACACAGCTTCATTCAAGCCTCTCAACACAAGGTGTTTGTATCGGATGAGAATCAGATTAATCATAATCGGATACATGCTGATGTCCTAACTTCTCTAATCTATCCCTCTAAGTAATCCTACATCTCGTACTAACTCTGTCCTATAGTATCTCCTTCCTCCTCGCCAGCTTCCCTTCCTTCGATCTTAGTCCTTCCCCAGGAGTGATCTCCGTGGCTAAAGTCCCCCAGCAGTGATCTCCATCCCCCAAAAAGTCCCCTCCCGTCTCCGCTGCCCGCTTTATCTTCTTCCCCCCTGTTCTAACCATTTTCCTTCACTAACCGTCCTCCGTGAATTACATGTTCCCCGGCAGATGTTGTTCCCCACAGTCGTTCTCTGTCATGATAACCGTTCCCTACGACTTTGCGACTGTGTCAGACTGTGACGGCTGTTTCGGGCTGTGTCGGGCTGTGACTGGCTGTGTATGGCTATGACGGGCTGTGACTGTTTCGGGCTGCGACAAGCTGTGACGGGCTGTGACTGGCTGTGCCGGGCTGTGTATGGCTGTGACGGGCTGTGACGGGCTATCTCAAAAAATTAAGAGTACCCCTCAGAACCCATAGAACTGTCTAAGTCCAGGACTCCACAGAACCCATAAAAATGCCTAAGTCCCAGACTGCCTCCTAACAAGATCCAAACGTTCGCAACCAATAAAAGTAAAATTGCACAATCAAGAAGTTGGAAGCTCGGATATTTTACAACAGCATCAAGTGTATGTCCAACGTTGAGAGATGTGGAAATCCAACAAGGTTGTGGAATTCTCATGTGGGCTAATTTGAGCAACGACGGCCTGTCTGAAATGACATGTCGCCGCCTCTCCATACATGTATCCGATGGTGGCATTGCAGTATTGGCGTGAAACATATTACCACTTGGAAGTTGATCCAAACTATTGTTGGTTTCATCCGTATGACAAACATTTTCCATCCATGTGCAGCTTAATAATTATAGATCGTCGATCTTAAACGTGACCACTTGCCATTTTACAGCCTATCCTGACTTTGACGGAGTCCAACTTGTCAGAAGGACAAGTAGCTCAATGTAGTCGAAGAGGGTTCTCATGATATGCCCCCGACATCCTACAGGTGAGCCCGCATTTATTTGGATCCAGACTTGCACCATCGACGTGGGCCTTGTCAGACCTTATGCATATCTTAGAGAATCGTCGAGAGCACGCCAACACCGACACACCGAACACCACATGTAAGTTTGCGCATTAGGTTGTATTAAATGTGTGTGATGCACAAGTGACCTTATATAATTAGTCACGCACCATATCTTTCCACAACCCACATGGCTGTACAACTTCATCTAGCATTGTGTACATGTAAAACAAAGCTCTAGATCTTGCCATATTTCTGTTCGACGTACTAGAGTGCGGCCAAGTCAAACAAGCTTGAGATCAATTCCGATCCAAACAATTGCATGTATTGAGTAGCTAGATGTGCACGCCTCTTTTCTAATCCATCATATTGCTCCTAATTCCCGAACAAGAATTTGCTTAGAAAATACCAGAGGTGGTCGTACGTGGGTCTACGTCGGACCACATGCCCCATATATTTTGTTGAACATTCAACATATCTCTAGCTATAATCGCTTGAAAGTTCTATAAAACAACCACCCCGGCCACCTACTAGCATGTCGCACCCACCCACAGTTCATATCATGGCCCACCCCCAAAAACGGGGCAATATCAGCCGAAAATGCAAAGTGCAGGTTCTTATGTACGGCGCCCGTGGCCGAAGTCGTGTCTCTCCGCTATATGAAATGCATTCTCTCCATTGGAGTGCACACCGCAAGATGCTCAAGAAAGGTTTTGTTAGGGAGGCTGTTTGAGATTTATCATGAACACGCGGTACATGAGGCAGTGAGGCCCAACGATATCACATTCATGTCTATTCTAGAGGCATGGCCAATGTAGGCTCGCCGGAGAAAAGGTTTATAATTTAACGTAAGGCCTCAGATAGGGCTAAAAGTTATGCAGATAAGAAACGCACTTTCATGGAATTCAAGGTGGGGGACAAAGTGTTTCTATTGATACCCATCACCTTCACCTACCCTTGTGAAAGGGAAAGGTAAGAAGAAAAGTACGTGAGAAGTTATCTCCTCGAGGTATTGCGGACCTTGGTTGATTATGAAACGCATTAACGATGCTGCATATAAGCTAGAGCTTCCAGAGTCATGTAAGATACATCCAGTGTTTCATGTTAGCAAGCTTAAGAGGTATTTACATGATGGGGACAATTTGATAGAATGAACTATACTTTTACAAGTTCTACTTGGGCCGGAGAGTGACCGACACGGACCTCCGCGGATTTTGGACAGATTTAGAGAACGCACATTGCGCAGTCGTCTCATCAAGGAGTGTTTGGTTGCATGGCACGGGCTTCCTTTGACCGATGCTACTTGGGGGTCTGAGCAGACACTAAGACAGAATTACCCAGACTTTCTCATTGAGGACAATGACCAAGCTTTGAAGGGGTAGAGAATGTCACAGCCTAGATTAGCAAAAGTCAGTTACATGGGCTTAAGCGAGCCATAAATAGTAAGAATATAAGAAAGGCTTCAAGCAAAGCCATATACAGGAAAAACCTATGTGTAGACTGAAGCAAAGTCAGAATTGTCCAATGGTTAAGAAAAATCACGCTTGTTTTTATTATTTTTAAAACGTGTTTTGCAAGTCAATGTGTGGAAACATAAACCTTGGATATATGCCGTTCGTTTAGGGAATTTGGGACCAAATTGACTGAGTCCGAATGTCTTGTCGAGTCTCCAACAATTACAAAAATGAACATACTTTGATTTTATATACAATAAGAAACAAATAATCTAGTATATAAGCTCTAAAACTTTGGCACATTTTTAGATCACACAAACATTGTGCCTAAACTAAACAATCTCCAAAATCCAATAATCCAGTTTAGGCTCTAAATAGAAGCTCGCCATTACGAGGGGGAAAAAATAAATAAAACACACCTTCGAATCCGTTAGCGGGTCCTACACTTGTGTACAAATTTTTTTACATCATACATTTGAAGATCATCTACATGTTAATTGCAATTTATCTTCTATTAAAACCAAGTAGCACACATTTGAGCCCTTATGCATCTGACCATGTGATGTCCATCCATCCGTAGCGATTGTCGTCGGAACCCACTCCGAGAGCCTTCCACACTGTGGGGGATGCATCGACGTCATTGTTGATGCAAGGTGGTTGATAATCGTGATCTGCGTCGCAACCATGCATGGAATCGCATTCGTCGACCACCATGGCTCGCACGCTCTTCCCATTTCCGTGTATGGTGATATGATTGCCGCAACGGCTACCTCCATTGTACCAACCCGTTGAAAGAGCAACCACGAGTGTGGAATCCGAATGATAATGATTATCACACTCTGATGCGGCGCCTCCTGAACCCCCTTTTTGAAAACTGTTGAGGGTTAGAATGGCAGAATTTGTACTTGGTGAACACGTGTAGGTAGCATATTGTTTGCCTGTCTTGCAACATTCGGAACTCTGCGCTGTGTTGCAACCGTTCGGTAGGTTATTGGGACCTATGAGATAGCCGGCCAACCTACAAGAATGATCGGATCCCTCTCCTGGAGATGACGTGGGAGGTGAACTACATATTTGGGTGCCCACTTTAGGATCGTCGTTGCATTTATTGGCCATGCATGCAAGCTGGCCACTGCAATCATCGTCACTAGTGCACGATGTTCCGCAACCACTTTGAGCAACTGCAGAGTTCGTAACAAGGTTGCCTACCAGTATAACTAGAGCTAGAACAGAACGTGAAAGATTGGCCATTCTTGTATTCTTCTTCCGAGCTACTACTTGCTTAAGATCGTGTATATGTATGCGGAGGGAGCCGAGTTTGAGATGTGAAAGGTGGATGTGATCAAGTCTAATCAAGCGAGTAAAAAAACGTCATGTTTTCAACGAGTAATTAAGTACAGAGTCGTTGCTTCTTTCCACATGGGTTTGTGACTCATAAACAAAAGATGTTGACATGGCGTTGACAGCTACAAACATATATTACTCACGGCAAGTAAGTTGTATAAGCAATATATATTCTACAAAACAAGCACAAAACCAGTAATGAGCACAAATGAATGTCGGTTCGATGCTCGGGGGGTGGATTAAAGAGATATTGGCTAGTGCATGCCTTATATACATAACCTCGGCACACCCTTAGAATTTTCAGAAGACATGAGATGTTGCTTCCTAGATGGCTGCAACTTTGGAATCACGTTGCAGCCGATCAACTTTGACCCATAAATTGAATTTTCCAGCAGGGTAGGTTACTATATTTATAATAGCCAAGTCTACATACAGTTAAGCACGAACTTACAATGATGTCGAGACTATGCCATGTTTTCCGTAAAGAATTTGCCGACTGTTTTAAAACTTAATGTAAAATACAAGGTCGGGGCCATCGTCGCTGCATATCCTCACCATGGTTTCCTTTCATGTGTCTCCAAACTGTGAAGCCTTCGTGGAGCAATTGGATCGAACCAGTTTATTTCATGCCTAGTGGGTTGATGGCAAGGTGGACGTCATTTTGCACACCACACAATCCCTTATTAAGGTCTCCAGAGCTCTCACAAGTTTACAGAAGTTTGCAAGTTAAACAAGTCAGAAGCTGTCATGTTTCAGCAATATTACCTCGCTGTTGGGAAGTATGTGATGTGCGGCCCTTCACGAGCACCTACCCTGTTCCATGGAAGTACTAATAATGCTGGGATACTGCAGTAAAATGGAATTCCAAATCTGCTCCAAATTTGCTAAATGAGGGAGGCTGCATATGACACATTCTAAACCCATAATCACATTGCACATATACCATTTCGAAACATGATGCAAGACACGACCAATGTAGCCACATGCAAATGGACGTCCTCTTTATCAGCCACTTCTCCCAAGACTTGCCATGGAAACGACATCACCATATGCCTACAAAACATAATCATCTTTTTCCATAAGTTCCTACCATTCCCAGAGAGACAGTGCGATTGTACTCTCATGCACCGATGGTCGGAACTTTGCCAGGAAGGCGACACCATTAGCGAAATCACTGCTAATAAGTAGACACGCCAGTACATGCAGTGCCCGTCGTCACAACACTTTCGGCGTCCGACACATGGTCGTCGTTGCAGTGACGTTCGTTTACAGTTTCCCACTTGACGAGCTTGTAATCCCATTCATACTCAGGAAGGACGACTTGCACATGTTGCGAAGGCCTTGCCCACTCCAAGAAACGATGATCCCAACGGAAAATCTCAATATGATGTTGAAGTGGGTTTGCTTTCCAGTCTGGCTGTACACAAATGAAGGCAATGGGTCGCATTCTAGAAATGTCCAATTGCGACATGAATGAAACAGCAAGGGATCCTAGCCGAAAAGCGTGGGGGCTGACAAAGCAGTGTATTCAAACACGGTCAGAACGATGAACTGCTCATTCTCAACACCCGGATCTGCTCCCATAATCCATGGTCCCCAATTCTCCCCGGGCACGCCATAAAACCTGCAACGCAGAACAACCGTGTTTGCTGACCTTGCCAATGCATCGTCTTCAGTATAATAGAACCCCTTGATACGAATCTGCCCTCCACTTAAATTGACGACAATATCTCCAGCCATGGGTCTGTCTCTTGGAAGAGTAAGCTTGTCCATTCTAGACAATCTATCAGCAACAAGCGGAGTTGCCCTCGCCAAGTCCATATTTTGCGGCAGGGGAAACGGCAAGGAATGACGAACGTCGCAATAAAAAGCAACGACAGCACCTCTGCGGTGTGGCGGAATCGTGCATGTGCGTAAGACATCCGTGACATGAATGAGATGGGGGAGGCGGAGTTATGACGCCTTCCATGTCCGCCCCACCACTGCAGCTAGCGAGCAATGGGGATTTATGCTGGGATTGTGGCGCCGGAGAAAATTATAGCAAATACGCGTGCCATGTACTGCAAACGAGAAGGTGCACATGACTAACTATTGTGGTTTCATTCATCCATTGTTGATTTCATTAATGTCATGTGCGGCAGAGGCGCCGAAATCGTTCACCAAGAATGAGGAAGGTTGCGGCCATTATGTGGTGTTGTGCAATGCATGCAACAGATGTGGTCGGCCATGTTGTCCCAAACGTGCGAACAGAGGTGTGGCCTCCACATTTCTAATCACACTACATTGTCAATGTTAGAAACTTTTCCGCGAACGCGCTTTCGCTCGTACATGTGGAGTCGTTTAGCGTATTTGTAGTCTTGCTGCGCTCCCTCCAGAGTCCCGCCCACATTCTCCTCTTGCAGGCAGGTCGTCGTCACACAATTTCGACAATGTCTGCTGCACCATCTGTGTCGCGCACCTCACTTCGGTAAGCTCCCCCCTCAAGTCATAGTTACTCACTTGATGCGCGCGCCTAACTCCCAACCTGGCCGCCGGGCCAACTTGGAGCTCCGGTTGCTCACCGGGGCATAACGGTCCCCCTTTGATCTCCCAAAGAACCCTCCAATGATTTGGAACCAGCGGAATTCCCTTTGGTAGTTGGCAGTCTGGAACAGCTCCCCACTCTTTGGTCGCTTTCCGGCTCGCTCGCTTACTCACTAGTTTTTGGTCACCAACGGGCTTGCACCGTTCTCGGGGTTACTACTCCCTATATATACTTCTGTAGCTGTCCGCGGGGGTTTCACAAACAACCATGCCATTTTATGGCGAACCACCACGAACACCCTCGACTCCCGGTGATGAGTCGCGGTGAGTCTTGGCCCACCCACCACCGCCCCTATGGACCGTGATGAGTCCCAAGACTCCCCACGACTCCCACCACGAGGTCTCCGCCCCATGGTGAGTCCTATGCCACCCCCACTAAGTCCCGCTAAGCTACCACCACCCCTTGTGGAGCCACCCCCACCGCAACCCGGTGTGCGGGGCTCCACCTAGTGAGCGCCTCCGCCTCCTTGAGTGCTTTGGGCACTCAAGGGTGCTTCAGCCCCCCATACCTATCGCTGCCACTGCCCCCACCACAGGGGCAACCCCTCTTGTGTCCCGACCCCCTGCCCTCAAGGCAAAGGGTCGCGACACACACCCCTACCAAAAGGGAGTCGATGTCCTCATCGGCTTGTCCATTTTGTGGAAACGAACATCCAAGTTGTGGCGTCCCACATCAAAGGAGTTTGTTTCCGTAACATGGCGTCCCATGGCAAAGAACCAAACCCCACACTTGACTCTACTCTCCACTAGCTAGTTCGGCCGACTTCCTCCAAGTCCCGGCCAAGGGTGGAGCCTCTCAAGCTCCTCCCAGTGCACTCTTCTTGGCCTACTTCAAGGCCAAGGAACGATCCTCCCCGAGGATCGAATTGCCTTACTGCAACAACATTGCTTGCGACCGCTCATGATGCCGCTTTTGGCATCACCTTGAGCAAGGGTTCACCTCGAACCCTCTTTGACTAGGAAGATAACCTTGAACCAACCGCGCGCCCCAATCACTACAATTGGGTCCGCCTTGGAATGCTGGCCTGAGGTACGGGAACACGCCGAAGCCGCACTTCGACTTCGTCCCGAGGCTACACGATTATAATACGTGAACGGAAGCACGTAGCTTCCGCGTTAGCCCACACTACAAAGCAACCCCCTCGGTAGCGCAGTTATAGTATGCGCACGCGCCAGGTGCGCACTAACACGTGAACTCCTAAAGAAGGCGCAAGTTTCCTTGCCCCTTGGATGGGAGTCACCCGATTTCGGCACTGCGCAAACACACGATTAACCCAATTTACCTCTCCCACTTTTGTAAGCTAGCATGCATTCTACACATTAGCCAACCACACCATGCATCACCATTCCAAACAAAATAGGACGCACAACATTTGGAACCCATTTCCTTTATAACAATTTTTTGTACAATACAAGTTTTTGCAATCGGATTCCTAAGTTAGCTAAACCGGGCTAAGCATGCATTTCCTCCCCCACGCTCCAAGGTTGATGTCCCCATCAACGCTTCTTCCACTTTTGAGGTCGCCCTTCGAAAACTGCAACCGCCTCGGATGCGTTTCCCATTTCTGAGGCACGCACCCAAGATGCCTCCACATGATGATAGCCCTTCCATTTGACGAAATACTCTGTTTCTCGGTTCTTGAACCTCCTCGACTTAAGTACTGCCTCCACCTCGTACTCAGGTTCATTTTCATGATCCAACAGCACAGGTGGCGGACGCAACACTTGATGCCGATTAGGACGCGCTTCATCTTTGAAGTAAGGCTTCAAAAGGGAGACGTGGAATACTGGATGCACCTTGTTGTTTGCCGGCAGCTCCAATTCATACACATCCTCATTCATAACCTTCCGGATGCGAAAGGGTCCCGCATACGGAGGTACGAACTTTGGACTCACTTCCAGAGGTAGTCGGAAATTCTTGATGTTCAACCAGACCTCCGTGCCTGCCTCAAACTTCACTTCCCTCCGCTTCCGATTCGCCTGCCTTTCATACCGTTTCCTAGCTTTGGCAATGTTGTACTTTGCGAGCTTCAACAAACGCTCGCATTCTTCCAGTACCGCCGCTACTGCCGGTTCCTCAACGTCCTGGGCGGCCCAACTTGTCGGCACCAAAGGTGCTTTTCCATAGACCAATACGAAAGGGGAAACTCCCGTTGCGGAGTGTTCTGTGTTATTATAACAGAACTCTACCGCGTCTAAGTGTTCCGCCCAGTCTGTTTGGTCTGCCGACACGTAATTCCGCAAGATCTGCTTCACTACGGAATTCACTCTTTCTGTTTGGCCGTCGGTCGTAGGTCAGAAGGCGGTGCTCATCTTCAGTCTCGTCCCCATCTTCTTCCAAAGTGCCCTCCAAAATTTACTCGTAAACTTTGGATCGCGGTCCGAGACAATATCCTTCGGGACTCCATGATGCTTTAAGACGTGGGCGAAGTAAAGTCACCCTGTTTCCTGTGTCGTTGCCGTCTCCTTGGTGGGGATGAAATGGCCCATTTTACTGAACCTATCTACCACCACCATGATTGCATCGAATCCTTTTGACAGCGGCATAGCAGTCATGAAATCCATTGAGACGCTTTCCCTTCCCGCAATTTCTGGAACACCCTTTTGAGGTGCTCCAGGTGCTCCTCCTTTGTTTTCAAATACACCAAGATGTCGTCGATGTACACGATCACAAAGTCATCCAACCACTCCTGGAAAAGGTTGTTCATCAGCGTGCTAAAGGTCGCGGGAGCGTTGGTGAGTCCAAAAGGCATCACCAAGAACTCATATGAACCATACCTTGTCTTGCACGCGGTCTTCTCTTCATCTCCTTCCGCCACTCGAATTTGATGATAGCCGGAGCGCAGATCGATCCGGCTGAAATACTTGGATCCCTCTCCTGGAGATGACGTGGGAGGTGAACTACATATTTGGGTGCCCACTTTAGGATCGTCGTTGCATTTATTGGCCATGCATGCAAGCTGGCCACTGCAATCATCGTCACTAGTGCACGATGTTCCGCAACCACTTTGAGCAACTGCAGAGTTCGTAACAAGGTTGCCTACCAGTATAACTAGAGCTAGAACAGAACGTGAAAGATTGGCCATTCTTGTATTCTTCTTCCGAGCTACTACTTGCTTAAGATCGTGTATATGTATGCGGAGGGAGCCGAGTTTGAGATGTGAAAGGTGGATGTGATCAAGTCTAATCAAGCGAGTAAAAAAACGTCATGTTTTCAACGAGTAATTAAGTACAGAGTCGTTGCTTCTTTCCACATGGGTTGGTGACTCATAAACAAAAGATGTTGACATGGCGTTGACAGCTACAAACATATATTACTCACGGCAAGTAAGTTGTATAAGCAATATATATTCTACAAAACAAGCACAAAACCAGTAATGAGCACAAATGAATGTCGGTTCGATGCTCGGGGGGTGGATTAAAGAGATATTGGCTAGTGCATGCCTTATATACATAACCTCTTCTCCTTCAGCAATTTCGATGTCCAGGCTGATCGACATGGATTCATTGGTGCAGTCTAAATCGCCTCTCTCTGGCGATTTCTTGATCTATGCTGATGCATGCGAACAGATCGTGCGCTGGGTTTGCTTTTGACACTCTGGAAGAGAGGACCTGGCGAAATCCCCCAACTGCGTCGTTGTGCGTTTCCGGTTCTACGGTGTTCCAGGAATGCAGTGGGGGCCCCAGATGCTGGGACTTGATCCAGAATCACCAAACGACCAGTTTGTTGTTGTGACATTGCTCCATTGGGCAAGCGACAAATGGGTTGAGACCAAAATTCTCGATCGTATGCCTCGTGATCCCCATGTCGACCCCCTGCAGGTGGTGAGGCCCAAGACATGCCCTGGCGATTTGTGTTGCACGATCGCAGGAGGGGATATGGTGGTAACGTTCGCCTCCACCATACAACTGCAGCACAACATGTCAAGCATGTTCTTCCATGTCATTCCCCGGTGGAGGGAGAACCCGCTGATTCAGGACGTGCGATTGTGGCGATGGGACATGGACACACGAAGCTGGAAGAAAGGATTGGGAGTGGAGACAACCACCGTACCTACGTATGCTTGGGACTTCAAGAATATCGACTAGCTTTCAGACTGAGGGTGTTTGTCGTCTTTCCCCGATGGTGTTGGGCATGCCCTGGTTAGGTTCATGTAGCCTAAATCTTGTTATCGTGACATGGACAGTTTAATATCTTGTGTTGCAAGTGCGCCAGACATTTTGGGATAAATTTATATGGCTTCTTGTCTGGTTCGTGCATACGGGTTTTCACTGTAGGCATGGGGTATAACAGTTCTCTTCTGTTGTGCGGGTCTTCCTTCATGTATGCCAATGACTGATGCTTTCAAATCCCTCCATGTACGTGTTGTGGCAAAGAAGAATGTTCATTATGCACCGATTTGCAGACTTGCATGCTACTGCTGGACAGTGAAGGGGATCTATTAAGATTAGAAAACACACACCCATCTTCATTTGTGTCTAGGGATTCCAGTGGAACATACTTTGTCGTGTGCGTATCTTATATGATATAGGGAGCATGGGTGTAAACTTTAAACGCATGCAATGCATAAATTGGCCTAACCCGCACAATGTCCAATTCAGATGCAGTATATGAAAACGATGACAATGCACATTATGCACCAATTTGCAGAATTGCATGGTACCCCCCCCCACCCTGAAGGGGATCTGCAGATAATGGAAAAAGTGAAGTGCATTTCTTGAGTGACTACAACTGAACTTCCTTCTGTGTATACATCATTCAATCACATAGGCATACTTCTGACCTGTAATGCAAAGTCGTGCAGGCATACCACTGTCCTATAATGCAAAGTCCCCATCTGGAAATGGAGTTCGAAGGCTCAGTTACTTTATTTTTGAAGGACAGTACATGCCACAGGAGAGTTCTTATTCATCATCGCGCAACAACACAAAGGAGGCTACACAGGATCAGTACAGAGTAGTCCGGCCTGCGCCATACTGACACGTGCAAGGTAATTATGAGGTCTACACTGGCAACATGAAAAGAGGAGTGTCCTCCCCGTCAGGAACTGCACTCTTCACAACATGGGGCAGCCCATGTGGAGTAAGGCCTTTCAACTCCTTGTCCACCATAGATTGCATTTCAACCCTCTTCTACAAAGCATCCTCCACAGGAAACCAGGCGTTGTCCAGTTGCACATTACAAATGAGCATATAAACAAACAGGAGACACGGGTGTAAACATATATAATATAGACAGTTTGCACATGATGGGGTGGTCAAAACTGGTGCATACCTGAACAGCCCCATTTGGACGACGGTTCACAAATGTTTGATCGAGGTACAGGTCAATGTAGTGGATAGAAAAGAACCCACACTCCCAAATGGAATCCTGCTGGGGGATAGAAGGTCTCAACCATCGGGCTGTGGACGTTGCCCACTTCCATTCAGGTGAAGTTGGGATGAGGCCATGTAGCACAGCCCACATTTTGGCAACATCAGAGCGGAGGCTAGGATCCGCATGAAAGCTTTTGATGGAGTTCAGATGCAGGTACCTGTGCGCCTCCATAATAAGGACGCTCCAGTGACAACTACACAAACACTTCGTCATTAATATCATGCATGCACACATGGGTGGAGAAACAGTGAATGGGACATGGTGGAAAATGGCTTGGGAGGTTAATGAACTTACTCCAAGTACACAGGTATAATTAGAGCTTCTATGCCAAAGACCGTCTGCGGCCGGAAACGTGCCTTCGTCCATGAAAGAATGGACTCAAGATCACTGCCATGCATCAAACAATGCTCACGTAGTCCAATCATCGCAAAGGAATGTAAAGCAAGGTATTTACTTGAAACACATTGAGGGAGAGATAAGCCTTTTGAGGCAATCCAAAAATCAATCATCCTATCACTAGTCCAACCCCTTGGGTTCAGAAGATCGTCTATATCGTCAAGGCGCAGTGGCACTTGCTTAGGCATGACATTTGTGAAGAACCAGACATCGGTGCTTCTCCTACGCATTTCTCCATGTGCTTTCTTGCAAAACAATTACAGTATGAGGAAAAGTTGTTCCCGATGTGGTGGTCGTTACAGAACTGCATAGCACACAATATTCCTGCAGCAAAAGCTCTCCATTTCACAAAAAAAGCACAAAATACATTGGGAAGCCCCCAGGAAAAATGTTGGATACTTGTGGGTAGAATTATGGCGTTCTTACACCACAACACAGATGCAAAGTATACCATGTGAATGGAAGAAAAATGGGGTTGATGACGTTGTTGGACTCACAGTACGGCCTCCATGCCTTCATGCAAACTGCACACACAAACCCGGGATACAAATGTTAGTCTACATGGTGCATTTGTGTGAATTGACTGTAATTGAGAGATAGCACATAGGAACTACTCATGTCATGTAATGAAGGTCCCTCACATATACCTGCTAGATGCAGGTTTGAGTTTTCCGGCCTTTCCTTTCGGAACCTTCGAGCCCTTGGAGCTCTGCGCATCCAGCAGTGTCAACTAAACTGCTTTGGCCGATGTTGGTGGAGATGTGGCATTCAAGAGAATTATAAAGTTGTTCCCTAATGTGATTGGTTCGTGCCTAAGTTGTTGGAGGAACCTTGCACCCTGCGCCACACCTCCAATCACATCCCCATCAAACCGCCTTGAGGCCAACGTGCTAGCCGGCTCACCCCAGAAGCACATCTGCGTGGGTGTGGTGGGGTCCATGTTGTGGCTGATTCCATAGAGAAGAACGGTTCAGGAGGGGCAGGTGCCATGATGACCCCACAACTGCGAGAGCACCTACCATGTGTGGGGTGCCCAATGTGGGACGGACAGGGGTAGGTGTCATGGGGGAAGATGCATGCGGGCAGAGAATTCTGGGCCACGTGGATTGGAGGATCAAGCAAATGAACCTGTGATTCCTGCAATTGCATCTCCATTTGCGTCAATGCCCCGAGCAAGTCCATGTGAGAGATGAGAAGGTCATACCCAGTATGGATGTTCGTATCGGCGGCTGTTGTGGTGTGCAGTTCCCGAATCCCTGGCATTTCCGCATGAACAAGGGCAGATTGTCTTTTTCCACGTACGTGAAGGTCATGCATTTCTGCAATTCCTTCAACTTCTTCAGTTTCTTCAACCGCTGTCAATGGCCTAGGGTTGGAATTGAGAATGTTGAGTTCCATGCCTTCAGCCCGATGTGAGACTACAGCCTCAACAAGTGCGGGGTCTTGTGCAGCAGGTACGTCACCTTGCATAGTGCGGGTCACCGTGCGCCATACATCATCATGCGCATGTCCAGATGCAGCCTGATTAGTACAGCATGTCTTCCTGTCCACTGCACTGAGAATTTGCCACAGCTTGTGTAATGCGTTGCGGGCAACATTGGTCGATTCATGAACATCAGCATCTTTGAATGTATATTCCTCACCTATAAAACATTGCACAAAGTCAGAATTGGAACACATAGAACTATGAGGTTCACAGGCAAATGCACAGGTAAACGAGAGACATGCATGTACCTCGAGAAATGCGGACGTAACCTATCCATATAACCTCCCGCTGCTTGAGGCAGTTGTGAAATACTTCCAAGGACGCTTCTCTGGCATCGCGGTTGTCAGTCCCGCACCACAGCGCCTTAAAGTGATTGGGATACGATATTGCCATGTCTCCGACAGCTGTTATTCTTATCAGCGAAACAGTGTCATGTATTTTCTGCAATGCACGGCTCCGATTGATTTCACAATCTCCAGTGGGGGTTGTTTTTCTATGAGCACTGAACACCAAAAAGCATGAGCAGAACCCCAAAAAAGAATATTTTTTGCATATTTCTGCGAATATTTCCAGGTTTTCGACCATCCGAACGAGTTTTTCAGTGTTACAAGTGCACAATTTTCCCTCATCATAGAACAATCAGGTTAGGTTTGGATGCAAAGCTAAGTTCGGGAATTCCCCATATTAATGGAAACTCCGGAATACTTTAGCAGGCACCTGACTTGGCTGTATCTAAGGCGAAACGGACATTGCTACAGTGTACACGAGATTCAGCGCAATATTCCTCAGTCGAGAAGATATACGAGACTGGGTTGCTAGGCCACATATAAGATGTCCTATCTGTATGTTGCAGTATGGAAACCCAAATGGGTCTGACCGGTGCTCCATCATACGCCATTGCGACCAACATACCTCTTCTTGGGTTAATGTGCATGAAGCCCTTGCATTTGTGGTTACGTCAATACTGGATATTGAGAATGGTAAGACATCCTTTTTATAATGTTTTTGTTCAAGCATGATTTGCTTAAATTGGCCGGATTGCCTTTGTTTGTTTTGCATGCAATTATAGATATTTGCATGGTGACGAACCTTTAATGTCATATATTACATGGTGCATCGTCTTGCGAAATTTCGGTCTGTCCACTAAATTGATGATGTTTCCAGAACCATGCAGATGGTCAGGCGCCTGCTGTGGAAAGCTCCCAGTGACCAGAGTTAGGACTAGCAAGTGCACATCCCATGCAACTGGTGGACTTTTCGAACATGGGCCGCGACCCCCCTCTCCCCATTGGACGCCCCGTCAAACGAATCAAATAATCAATCTTAATAATTGGCCACAAACAAAAATTCGCACTTCCAAGACTAGAGATTCCACGGAACTGCGTAGATGCTTGAAACATTTCAGGTCACCCCCTCTCTCCATGGGACAGCCCGCATGCATGTTTGAAATAACCTCTTGTAAAAGTTTAGCATGTAGGAGCCCTTCTGATACTGCACATTCCACAAAACTGCTTGCATGGCTCAAACATTGGGGCGATCCCCCCTGTAGGCAGTGGGGACCCCGTATGCATGTGCCAAACAACCTTCCATTGGAATTTTTGGGTGAACCACATGAAATACTTGAAAAGAAATGCACTTTGTTGTCACCACATGACATGGCACATGAACCTAGGGCATGGCTGACAGCAGGCAGGGAATGCGTGGAAACATTGTTGCGAATGTTTGAAGCGGACCTGTCTGGAAAAGCTACTGAATGTGGGTGGGACTGTACGCTATGAAGGCATCAGTGTATAAAGAAGCAATGTATCCCCAGTATGTATCCTCATTACAGGCTTCAACGATTTTTGCGCGCACAATTTCACCGGCTGTGCCGCACATGGAAACAATAAATTCATGATTGGATGAATGAAACCACGATGGTCCATTACATACAGGTAATAGTTGCAGGACATGGCCTGCGAATTGCCTGTCATTTTCTACAGCGCCACAAAGCCTGAGTAAATCCCCTTTCTGGGCATGCTCGCCCCATGCAGTGCCGTCATGACCCCCCCCCCCCCGCCACATTCATGTGATGGACACATGAAGGAGTGTATGGTGCGGGACAGATGGTGTGGTCAATGCACATTGTGTCCGCCCTTGTCTTTCCCGCCAATGGGTTTTAGCAATGTTCGTTAGGCTTTGACGTATCAATCATATCCCCTGCCGATGTACTAGTTATTGAACTGGTGTTATGTTCTGGAACACACGCAATTGTACTTCATGGGATGCCCCTTGAATGTGTGGGGAGTTGTCCTTGTCATGACGAGCAATTGAAATGCAATGGGCGTCCTGGTCAGTGGAGGTCTACGGTGGAATGCACGCAGTCGTGAATGTGTAACGGGAAATCCATATGAGTACATGATGACATAAGAGCACGTGAAGGATTTGAACATTCAGACAACCACACCACAATCATGTATTGCAAAAGTCTATGTGATGTGGCGACACAGAAGGGAAGTATGAGAAACTCGAACAACAATTTGAATATGTCTGAAGCACTCGTCTACACTAGAAATGCCTTCATGTGAATGGGGACAGACTGCAAACTGAAGTACAGAACAAAATGTCAGAGCATGCTACAATTGACTGACATGAATGAACTAGAACGGAAGGAGGATATGGGGGTACTCGTCCTCGTCAGGCGCGCCAATTTTGTCCACGTTGGGCAGCCTATGTGGAGTGTGCCCTTTCAACTCCATTCCAACCAGACGTTGCATCTCCTGCCTCTTGTGAAGAGCATCTTGTACAGGAAACCACGTCTTGTCGAACTGCGCATTGCAAATAAGCAAAAAACGGTAAGGAAAGAGGGCTGAAAACATATGAGGCAGCCAAATTGTAGCAGCAGAAATGCAGAGGTCTTACCGGACCCGCCCCATTTGGACGGGGTTGAACAAACGTTTCATGGAAACACAGGTCAATGTAATGGGTGCAAAAGTAACCACATTCCCAATTCGAAGGCTGTTGGGGCAAAGGCCGCAACCACCGGGCTGAGGAACATTCCCACTTCCATTCTGGTGATGCAGGGAACAGGCCGCGTAGCACGGCCCACAATTTAGTGACATATTGGTGGAGGTGACGATCCTTATGTGACTTGTGGACAGAGTTCAGGTTCTGGAACCTGTGAGCCTCCAGAATAAGCACGCTCCAGTGGGAACTACAAAAAAACTAACAATATGTGAGCATGTAAAAAACATGTATGTTCAGACATACAAAACGGTAATGGATGGGATAAGGACTTCACATGCGATACACAAAACAGGCAATGGGGATGAAGAGCACTTACTCATAAAAGACGGGCACAATAAGAGCATGAATGCCAGAAACCATCAAATTCCGGAAACGTTTCTCCTTCCATGTTCTTATGGACTCACCTGTACTACCATACTTCTTACAATGCTGTCGAAGTCGCAACCAAGTAGAGGAATGCAAAGCTACATATCTAGACGTTACATGGTGGGGAAGAGATAAGCCCTTCCACGTAATCCAAAAATCTACCATTCTACAACTAGTCCAACCCCTTGGACGTTGAAGATTATCCATGTCTTCCAGGCGCAAAGGCACCTGCATAGCTGGAAAATTTGTGAGGAACCACACATCAGTGCTTATGTTGTTGTCTTGTCCATGCCGCCTCCTGCAAACAAATACATTCATGCACGTTAGTATGGAAAACACGGTCACTGTACATGATCCACCCACTGTGCACACCCCTAAACGACACCATCAGATATAAATGGTATGCCAATATATGCATGAAATCCTTGTATACTGTTTGGTAATACAATCAAGGCTATTGTGCGCCGACATTTTCATGCCTCCGTCATGTGGACGCGTACTGCCACTGTAACAATTGTGAAGACCCCTCCATCCACCACACATTCCACTTCCCAGTACAAATTTACATGCCTAACATGCACCCATCGTCCAAAATTTTATTGAATGTGAGGCTCCAAATTTAATTGCGCCGGCATGTCCATATGTCGTGTCTCAAGATCGGCAGCCACCTACCTGTCAACGTGGGTGCATCCGGCACATGACATGAGTAGGACATGACATTGAGTCCGCATGAGGTGGGCGGGACATGGAGCTATAAGTTGGACATTGGTTGTCCCTTTGCTGATGGTCTTGGGGGGGGTGGGGATGATGTGCTGTCACTCTCGGGGGAAGAGATATCGGTTGTCTCTCGGGGGAAGAGATTGCGGGAGTCTCTCGATGGAAGAGACTGCGCCTGTCTCTTGGGCACATCAGCAGCAGTTGTCATTCTCGGACGCACCGGATTGGGCACTATATGAGCATCAATGCATGATGAGCATCCCACACCTCTCATTTGGGTTTGCTGCACCCATGCACTTTCCCGTCTGCTCTTCCCTTCTGCTGCAGGTTTTTAGTTTTTGCTCTTGCTTGTGCTCCGGAGTATTTGGTTTTCATTGTGCCCTTCTTTCCCTTCTGGTACATGCTTTTGATATTTCTTCTCTGCAGCACCTACTTTTCCCTCACCCAGTTCTGTCGTTGTGCAGCCGAGTTTTTTTGTCTTTGAATCACTATACATTTTTTTCTCTTATTTCTGCTCATAAGACATTCCATTACACATACCGTTATTTCATTACTTCCGCCATCCCCATCTGACAATGGACTCTGAGGCCCTTGTGAGCTCAATCATCGAGAAAGGCCTTATTGCTTGCTACGCGTTGCCTTGCGACGACATCAGAGTTAATGTTTTGCGCCACATTCAGAGCTATGAAGGGTAGGACAAAGTTTGGATATACAGAGGGGACAAGGGCGTTCGAACCATGGTCGTTGAGCTGGGGGAGCTGGAGCACGTGTACACGATGGATGAGGAGGAGCAGATCGCCGTCATCCTCCTGCATGTGCTACTGGGGGAGGTGGACAGGCTTGTCTTCCGCACATACAAATCAATGGGGCAGAGGTATGAGGGCATGTATATCAAGCATGGGGAGCACATTTTCATGGACGCTCCGTGGATGCAGGCCATAATTCAAAGAATTCCCCCTTCGAAGAGGCATATCGTGCAAGTAGATTCGTCTGCAGTGTATGGTGCAGAGTAGGCGTGGACTTTGCTGTCCATAGACACCAGATTGGGTCATTTTTTGACTCTGTAGGTGTTTGGTCTTTCATAGTAATTCGAGACAATGTGGACAAGTCATAATCCAAGCAACTCTGTGTAAAGAGAAGTTTCAGATTACATGCGGAATGTTTGAGCATGGAATGTAATCTTTCCTATAAATGCACCTAAATGAAACGTTGGAAATGGATTTCCATGTATGGTGTTTGTGTTGTTGTTTGTGTGCTGTTTTCAACCAATGTACTTGATTCAGAACTGCTTGAGGTCTGCTGCCACTTCATGTGGTCTTACTGGCAAGTTATTGCCTTCATTTTAGTTGGCATATGGCTCATTAGTCTTATCCGCAAGAACACCAATTATTTGGTCTTCTGGGGAAGGCGATCACCCTATAGAAATGGCAGAGGTTGAGGACTGAGAGGAAGTTGAGAGGGGTGCGATGGGCATCTTGGAGAACGACGAAAGGTACATAATGCTGCTACAATGCTCAGGTTCGGGGAATTTTCTGGTAAAAATAGTACCAGGTAAAATACTGCCACTTAAGCAGCCACGTCGCCGACACGGTGGCGGTGGCAAATACATTTTGAAAATTAACAAAATGAACGCGACCGCCAATTATGGCGGTCGCTTTGTTTTCGAAATTAAAAAAGAAATAGCGACCGTCATATTTGGCGGTCACTTCAATTTATTTAAAAAAAAAAGCAAGATTGGCGGTCGCACTGGCGGTCGCTTTATTTTCGAATTAAAAAAAGAAATAGCGACCGTTATCTTGGCGGTCGCTTCAATTTATTTTTAAAAAAAAACAAGATTGGCGGTCGCCTAATTTAAAAAAAGAAAACAAGCGACTGCCGTATTGGCGGTCGCACAATTTTGTAAATATGTACAGAACAAGCGACTGCTATATGGCGGTCGGATAATTTCAAAAATATATTAAAAAAACAATGACCGCCATTGGGCGGTCGTTTAATTTAAAAAATATATAGAAAAACAAACGACCGCCATATGGCGGTCAGTAAATTTAAAATTATATAAATAAAACAAGCGACATATGAAAATAAAAGCGACCGCCACACCGGTGGTCGCCTGTTTTAAAACAGTACAATATTTGTGATCATCAAACCGGCGGTCGCGTCAATTTTAAAATATATATTAAGCTTAAGCGACCGTCAGCCTGGAGGTCGCTTAAACTTGAAAATATAAAGATTAAAAACGACCGCCTTACTGGCGGTCACGTTTTTTTTTAAATATTAAAAATAAAAGCGACCACCATATTGGCGGTCGCTTTATTTTAAATATATTAGCAAATGAAGCGACCGCCATACCGGCAGTCGCATTATATTTTGAAATTTAAAACAATAGCGACTGCCATACGGGCGGTCGCTTAAATTTAAAAATATACAAAATAGAAGTGACCGCAATATTGCACAAAATGAAAGGAAATAAAAGCGACCGCAGTAGTGGCGGTCGCTTGTTTTTCATAAAAAAAATATAAATAGCGACCGTAGTATTAGCGGTCGCTTAATTTCAAAATTATAACAAATATGGTTGTACAGCATTTTTCTGGTGTGCGCTATTGGTTCGTCATTTATTCATTTCACTTTCATTTCACTTTCATCCTTCTTGGATCATATATAAGGGATGAGGGTCACCAAACTCCTCACTTCTTTTGACGTAAACACTTGAGATTGCTTTGGATGTTCTCTTCCATTGAACGAGAGTGTAGCCCAAGAGGAGAATGCGCACATTTTCCCGTTGTGGCTTCCACCAAAGCTACTTCAGCAGATTGTGTATAAGCTCAACACTACAATCCACATCGATCCACTTGGGTTGCTGATAGGTGTAGAAATGTTGGGCTATCGCATTGCACTCTATATTCACAACATATTCATTTATAGGTGACTGTTTTTTGTTGCTTACATCGCTAGGGCCCAGGGGAGTGGATATTGGGTGAAGATGAGGGAGGAATGGAGCCCTTGGTATACGACGGTCCCGAACACTGTCAGTGCCACTGGTAGTGTTGAGTGCAACCTATGTGGATTAAAGCTTTATTATCGTAAGAATCGGTTGCTCGCTCACCTCGGCTATAAAGGTGTGAAGAGCATCGGGGTGGGTTTATGCCCTAAAACATTTATGCGGGTAAAAAACCACTTTGCCCAGTGTGGAAGCAATATTCCAATGTCTTTGGATCTAGACATGACCTCTGAGTAGGACACTCCATCTTCCCGTCAGGATGCCCCGATTAGTACCAAGGGCGACTCTTGTGAGGCTTTGGGTGTCCTTGGACAAGTGGGTTGTGCCGAAGCAATACCTGCTTCAACACCTCTTTGTACCCCTACTCTTCAACGGAGTAGAGGATTACGGCAGCAATCCATGTAGGAAGGTCTTAACTTGTCTTCGAAAAGACAGTTGGATAAAAAATGGGCGCAATTTTTCTTCGATGCCAACATACCATTTAATGTGGCAAAGCGACATTTATTTCTGTCGTTAGAGCAACCTCGTCATAGTAAAGAAAACTGGAAAATGGCAGGTGAGAGAGAAAGAGCTCAATATGTTGCCACATGAATGGTGGGATCTGATTGGAGCTGAAGCAAGAACATTGGCTTCCATTGCGAAGCGTATTCTTGCTCAAGTGTGCTCTTCCTCATTTTGCGAACGCAATTGGAGCAGTTACTCATTTGTTCACAACAAGATTCGCAATACGTTGAATCCCGCGAGGGTTGACAAATTGGTGTATGTATATACCAATTGCCGACTGCTACGTGAGAGAGCAGCGGATGATGCTACAGCATGGTATGAGAGGAATTTGCATTCCGAATAGTCTGCTTCTGAGGTAGATTTGATGAGTGACGATACTGAGCCTCAGAGAGAATCATCTGCCGATGATAGTGAAGATGGATCCGATGATGCTCCCGAAAATGCGTATGATCCGTTTACATTCACAGAGGAAGATGCTTATATCCAGTCGACCTTTGATGACCTACTTGAAGAAATGCGTATCGTAGATGAAGGTGAAGCTGCAATTGTGTCATCCCCAGACCCTCAAAATGAAGTTGGGGTCGACCCTCGCCCCCCACTACATGCTGAAGCCACCGGTAGTGCCCCAATGGAGCTTAGGGGTGATGAACTTCCAGGACCGAACGACGTACGCAACCCTGTTCATACAAACAATGGTGTCGAACCCATTGTACAGTCAACGGGACGGGATCATGCCTCACCGATACGACCAGGTCCATCACAATGTCAAAACCGATCCAGCTCCCCATCAACACAACGGGCATTAAGGAACAACATGGTTGATCTGTTTTCCACACGCACGCATCATTCTGCTGCATTGGACCGAGCGGAAGTTGAAGCCTTGGATGATGACAATCTGCCACTACAATTCCACCTTAACCGACGATGTGTTGCGCAACAAACCCGTGGTTCCTCACATGCCGGACCATCTAATGCCGGTCCATCTCGGGCAGACCCCCCTCCGGTACCTCCTTCAAGACCACCTTTGATTGCGTCCCAAGTCCATAAACGACAGAGAACAGTCCAACCTTTTGTAAGCGATCGGCCCACAAACAGGCCAGATACCGTGGATGATATTCAAGACCGGAGTGGGAGTCGACCTTAGAGAGAACTAAATGTGGTTCGAGGTCGCTTGCAGATTCAAAGGCCCGGACATATGAGGTCGGATAGGGAGGGCGATTCCAGCACTGATTATGGCAATGGTGGTGAAGTCGAGGGTGACCTGGATTTTCAACCCATCGGAGCATTAGGATTAGGATCTTCTTTGTCCCGCCGTCGAAGCAGTAGAAGGAATTGAAGCAAAACAGCTATAGGCATGCATCAGCACATTTTAGTAGACATGTTTATATTTCTGTAGTGAAGTAATACCAGTGTGATCATTGTCACTATGAGTATTTGTATTGATGTTGTGTATGTGTTGGAAAATAAAAGATGTTGCCCATGTGTATACCAGCCAAAATGTCGCCCAAAGGCATCGTCACTTGCTCATGTTTGTGTTCGATGATTTGCTTGTGGAATGGAAATCAATTGTGCCATGCTTCCAACTCTGCATTCATTTTTATTTTAATGCAACGACCGACATCACTGGCGGTCGCATTTGTTTTTCTTCTTTGTAAATACCGTGAACACGATGTAATAACGATCGTCTTTTGTTTCTTCGTAAAATTACTGGTGGTCGCTTTAATTTCTGTTTTAAAAAAAAAATCCAACGACCGCCAATAGTTGCGGTCGGTTGTTTTTTTAATTTTAAAAAATGAATCGACCGTCATATTTTGCAGTTGTTTTTTTGGGATTTTTAAATGGAGCGACCGCCAAGGTGGCGGTCGCTTCTACGAAGTGTGCCCTGCGCATGGAACGAGGAATGAGGCGGGGGGAGGGGGGCATATAAGCTCGGACTCATTCTCCCCTCATTTCCATTTCAGGTGGTCGTTTGAAGTTTTTTTTTGTTTTTATAAATGCAGCGACCGCCATTACTGGCGGTCGTTTTTTTTTTTTTTTTTGCGAAATGGAGCGACCGCCATTTGTGGCAGTCATTTTTTTTTGTTTTTAAATGGAGCGACCGCCAAGGTGGCGGTTGCTTCTACGAGGTCTGCCCTGCGCGTGGAGTGAAGAATGAAGGGGGGGGGGGGCATATAAGCTCCCAGTCATTCTCCCCTCACTTGCATTACTGGCAATTTTTGTTTTTATAAAATGCAGCGACCGCCATTTCTGGAGGTCGCTGTAATGGTTATTTTTTTAAATGCAGCGACCGCCATTATTGGCGGCGGTCGTTTTTTATTTATTTAAATGGAGTGACCACGAAGGTGGCGGTCGCTTCTACGAGGTCTGTCCTGCGCGTGGAGCGAGGAATGAGGGGGGGATATACACGGCGGTCGCTTTACTTTATTTACTTTACTTTTATTTTAATTATTTTGGAAATGAAGCGACCACCGTTACTGGCGGTCGCTTTTTTGTTTTTTGGAGGAAAATTTATTCTACAAAATTAACTTTTAAGAACTATTTTGACATCTACTCAAACTCGTTTAGGATGAAGGGTTTAGAGTTACGTCTTATTAGTAAACCTCGTTTAGTGTTGCTCCGATTGTTGCAGAATGGCAGAGGGCTAGGACGATGACCGTCATGGAAGAGATGACCCCAATGAACATGGACCGCCCCCTAAGAAAATCAAAGGGTCAAGGCAAGACTTGAATTGGTATATGGTGACCCTAGCATACTAACAGAAGAGGGCTGGGAGGATGTTCCAGAAGAATTCAGGTGGCCGATGGCGAAATGTAAAAAATTCGTGAAATGGTACCACATCAATCGATTGTGGCCTTTGGATAGGCATGACGTGCAAACCGGAAACAATTACGCAGAGTCCAGATCTTGCACGAACTTGCATTTCCAGCATAGAGCGAATGAGGTGCATTGCACATTGTGGGGTCAACCTCTCTTAAAGGGCCAAATCCCGTACACCTTGGCAGCCATATTGTACGTGGAGGTCATACTCTTGTGTCCAGTGAATTGACAAACTGCTAGTAGGAGGAACGCAAGGTTGTTATATGATTTGGAGTACATCCCGGACACGTTCGGAATACAACCGGCTGCAACGTTAGAGGAACCACTGGCGGAAAGAGACCAGCGAATCAGGACCCTGCAGGACCGACTAGATTGGCAAACATTGCGTATAGCCGAGTTGGAAGCTAGATTGCAAGACATGCGTCCAAACAATGAAAGCACTGTTGTCCACAATGAGGATCGAACAAACGTCGTGGACATGGACGCGGAGTTTGTGATGCCCGATCGCAGTATTGACCTCATCATTCACGAAATTACGGACGTCCTTGACCCTGTGGCCGATGAAACCATGGTTGAGGAACAGCGAATTGCGGATGAGAGAATGATGAAAGGAAAAGAACCAGTACTGGAAACCGGGGAATGCTCGAGGGTCGCCATTCAATCCGAGATGTACCCGATATTAGATGTCGACCGCGTTACAAAAGAGCGGGACATTGCTATGGCAACTGCATGGCGCTTGTCCAAAACGCTGGAGATTCGGGCATGGGTCCCATTGAATGGCGATTGAGAGAATTAGATACAATGGGCGATCCATTTGACCTCCAGAGAAGCACGGGTAGAGCGGGCACTGTCAGGCTTGCAACGTGTCGCATGCATGTCGAACCGTAGCGTGGATAGCATTTATGCCAACATGCAAAGATATAACAATCTCCGCATCGCATCAAGCGTGTTCGCCGGGTATACCAATTGGGCAGATGTGGATTCTATGTTCGATCGATATGAGCACAGAATTTTGGGGTCAAACAGAAGCATAAACTGGGAATTGGAGATAGAAGAAGAGTGGGACACCACAATAAAGATGACCAACCTCATAAAACCGGCCCAGAGAGAAGAGATACCACGAGGCGTTTTGCCGTCATGGATATCAGATGACACAGTTTGTTCGATGTGTAGGAATCCATACGGCCCAGAGGGACGTCATGTGTTTGGATCATGTGGACATATGTTCCATCTCACATGTCTTATCCCACAAGCCTTGCGGATGAGCGCTTGCCCAGAATGTCGTGCATCAATCCATCGCCGTTTCTAGGAGCTGGTGGGCTTTGGAAGAACGGATGCCCATAGGTTTTGAATACAATCGACACAACCTCCCATTGGATGGGCTACTATTCACATTTCTGAATTGTGTGCATTGGGGCAAGAACTTGGTATAGGATGTAGACATAGAGATGCATGGCATACATGCCGGAAACCCGATATACATAAAAGATCCCCAGTATTTCTGGATCACATCTGACTGGGAGATAACCATACGTGCGGGAGACATTCGAGATTGGTGGGAGAGATAGCAGTTTTGCCGCAATTTGGGAGGGCATTTGAGTCAAAGAAGGTCCAGGTTTATCCGGCTCCCACAGGTTCCATGGGTGCCGGAGGAGAACGAATTGTATGACCAACAACCGATTGGGAGACGTTTGTTGCTGTCCAAACTGGAAGATGCTATAATATATCAACTCCGAATGAATGAGGCGTACAAGGTGGCTTATCGTTGAAACAACACAATGATTAGGGACAGGGCCCGCGAGAGGCAGTTGGAAAGTTTCAAAGTACTATCAAGGCAGTATAGAGAAATGGAGGCGATTATGGACAGATCGTTATCATCGTGTTTCGGGGCTCTATTGCCGGATGTGGACGGCCTCGTTGCCGATTAGCATGCAGCCTGAGCACTTGTTCTTGATCCACCTCCGCCACATCGTGAGAGTGAAGAAGAAAGTCAACTTTCGCCGCGAAGTAGGCGGATGCAGGCCATAATTGATCACATGCCATTGGGCCCCTAATTGACCATGAGATCGCGGTCGCAAGCTCTAGCAATTGGCAGTGCAAATCAGGCCACAACATCAAAATCCTTGTCCTCGGACAGTGACGACTAGGCTTTTAATGACTGGCAGCGTAGTACATATACAATGTGCATTTTTGTTGTACCTTGAATATTGTTGGAAAACACAGTGATGGCATTCCGCCAATTTTGTATATCACCAATTTTGTTAATACACAATGCACATGTGCGGCACCTGCCAATTTCAATTGCATAAGCAGCGTTTTCTTCACATTTACACTCGTGTGATGAGGAAGAAGTAGTTCACCCTGTAAACAAATTTACAATGGTGTCATATTTGGTCATGACGTGTATGTGGGTATTTGCAATGAACTCCGAAAACTGGAGAACAAGGAAAATTGATGTTAATCAATAAGTTATAACGAGTTACGAACGGTCATCTTCCAAACAAATTTCGCCTGGTATTTCATAATCATTTCGCAAAATCTATGATCTTTCTACGAACATACCCACAAAGTTCTCAAAGCACAAAATAATTTCAATTAATCTCATATTACACTGGGACGTATCAGAAGGTGCATTGAACATACTGGCCAAGTCTCAAAGCGAACGAAAATCATTTGGATGGGCAACCATCCGTTGGCCTATTGAACAAATTTTGATTGATCTCATATTACTTTGGGGCCTCTTACATGGCACATTGAACATAGTGGCCAAGTCTCAAAGCGAACCAAAATCATTTCGATGGCCAACCATCCGTTGAGCCATCGAATGAATTTGGATTGATCTCATATTAGTCTAGGACCTGATATATGGTATGTTGAACATAGTGGCAAAGATTGAAAGCAAACAAAAATCATTCAGATGGGCAACCATTCAATCACCTATTGAATGAATGGGGTTTTGTCTTCGATTATACTGGGACCTGTTACATGGTATGCCCTTTGAAGCTCTTTTTGTAGTGTCTCTTGCCTCGTAATGCGGTGCTTATTCATGTCCACTTTATCTAATATGTTGATATTCTCCATTTGGAACAGATCCACACATGTGTGTAGAAATCCTTAAATAAGCAAATGACCATCTCCACTTTTATAAGCCTCATCCCCAGCTTCCAGTTTTGATGGTCATTTGGTTTTTTAAATCTTTATATACGCATGTGTGGATATGTTCCAGATGGAAGATATTAACATTGGAAAAATAAGAGTTGGAGAAGCACCTCATTACGAAGCAAGAGACATTACAGAAGACCTCAGCATGTTGAACATCTGGATGAAGAACCTTGCCCATCGTCGCTTCAAAATTCAAGCGCTTCTGAAATGATCACATTTTTGTTGGTGGAAGCAGATCGCCACATTGATCTCGTACCCATCGAAGACTCTCGTAGGCCACATGGAACGGTTCATGTGATACATTTTCACAAATGCGATGTGATACATTTGTAAAATGGTATCACATCAACCGTTTAATGTGGCCAATGCACCTCTTCTACACCATGGCGGAAATGTTCGCCACTTGAAAGCACAAACACAAATACTCCGTGCAAACAATCTCAAGAATCATATGTATTGCAAGGTGTTTCATACTGCCCATGTTCATGTAGTTGAATTCTTTAGGAATCGTTTTGCTACTCCCATGCCAATAACATCAGGTCCACTGCGACTGCCATATTCTGAATTCCGTATCAGCAACCACGGACATGAAACCAGGAACTTCGCACAAAATTATCTCCAATTCATTCAATTTATGGTGGGCCATGGCTGCAGCCTGCAAGCTGGCCAGGGTGGCTGATACGTTCGTTTGAACATGACAGTCTCAGAGGACGTTAGCATGGGAATAGCAAAAAGAGTATTACAGAATTCAGCTAGAGGAACAACAATAGCATGAAACACCTTACCGTAAATATGATTGTTGACATTGACAGCTCTAATCAATAGAGAACTCGCATCATTAGTTGTGCTCGAGCAGCACTACCGGTCCCCTGAGTAAGTAAATTTCTGTTGTAAATAATAAATTGCATACGCTCGAACCTCACAGATGTCATTGCAACAAAACCGGCTGTGTATTGTGGCACTGTTTGTAACTTCGAATGTTTCAATGTTTCTGACAGGGTACTGAGAAAATGATATATTGGCTCCATAGGAGTTAGACAACAAACATTCCATATCTCGTTCAAATGTCGACACTACCATGAGTGACATGGATCAAAAAGTAATAGGTGTACATGCGACCTCCGGACGTTCAAGTAGACCATTCGCTGGACCTAGTATCAAACGTTCGGAGTTCGCATGTGCACTTATTACTTTCTGATCCATGCCTCTCATGGTAGTGTCGCACAGTTGAATGAGATGTGAGATGTTTGTTGTCTAACTCCTACGAAATTAATACATCGTTTTCTCATAACCCTATCCGAAAGCTTGGAACATTACAAATATAAACAGTGAGCCAGTACACAAACCATTTATGTTACGATGACAGGTGCCAGGGTCGAGCATATGCAATGTAGTATTTACAATGAGACTTTATTTATTACATGCACGATCAAAATTGATTTATGTCTTCATAAAAGAACCATTGTACTGCCACAAATCTCATATCTACGAGACTATGGTCTACTCCGTCCTATATATGTCTTTCGGCTCAGGCCAATTGAATGGCTTGCTCATGAGCCGAAGTACTACATGGGCTAATGTGACTCTCTCATTCTTATTGTTGTCGTACAACCTTTGTAGCATTGAATGCCAACAACCTCCCGTAAATTGGTTCTCGAACATACTTTGATCATAATGAGCGCCGCTATTTATTCGTACCGCTATTTTCCCAACGGCAAAGGTCTCCGACGTCATGTCCTTGGGGGGGGGTGGCATTCGCATTGAAAACTGATGCAATATCTTTTTCCACCCACTATTTTTTTGGCGAATTCCCGGTCCAGCTTGTCTTGGTTTTCAAACTGGTACGACGAGGCTTTGCGTATGCCCAATGGGATGGCTAAGCCCCAATCACACACCCCAATCTTGATCTCCTCGGTGCCATCTGGAAAATGCAACAAGATGTTGTCGGGGGACAAGTCGTTGTGCATGACACCGTTCTTGTGGACAACATCCATGATGCACACCAGTGCCCATGTAAGTTTACTGCGCACTTTCCAGAAACGAAGCAAGTGATCGCATTCCTGGAACTCTGCTTCCGTTCCCTTTTGTTCCAAAATCACCCTGTTGTCCGAATCGTTGCCCCATTTTCAGTCAAGGTTCATCATGTCGCGTATTGTCCCCCCATTCTACCAGCGAGTATAACCCTCTACCTCACGTGCATTCACAACAAAATATAAGATAACACCCGGGTGCTGGAACTTCACTGCCAAACACTCCTCGTTATGTTGTCTCAACACCTTTTCTGGATTTTTGGACTTGGGTTTTTTTCCCGCTAGTTCCCAAGGCTCCGGTATTCTAGAATCGCCAACAATCCTATACTGACGGACCTTAGCATACACTCCTTATTTGTAAGGGCCAATATCTACCACCTTCGCAGTAGAGTTCAGGTAATAAAGACCAGTTGTGCCTCCCCCGCCCGATGACCCCGCCTTCCAAGGGACAACCCTAGTCCGGCGATGTGAATTCTGACTTGCCGAGCAAGCCCAATACTCAACACGCCGCATTAACTCAGCTTCGGCGGAGGGCACTCGACCCTCGGTTGCTCTACTCTTCCATGTCTTCATTAGCTGCCTCAAATTCCACGTGGCGTCTTTCGCCCTGCTTTGAATCCACCGATTGAACTTCGGCTTGTCCCTGTCCGCCGTCCACTTAGCCCCCGCCAAAGCGTTTGTCATTTTCCTCTCCATTTTTTGTTGGAAAATCTGAAACCCCTCCCATCCATGCCTGACATAAGCACTCTCCGGCCTCATCATGTCCCTACCCTTGAAATAATCCACTACCACTTCTTTCACCCTATCCAAGGCATCTGGTCCCGGGTAGTCTGGATTGTTGACCTGGCTATCCCGCTCGTGGGCACGTTTTCTCTTCCTCCGACCCCCAGACGACCCCGCCCCAGAACTTGAATTCACAACCCCTGAGATTGTATAAACCTTTGCCCACTACAGGGTCCAAAACCTCAGAAAACGGCAATGAACGCGTGTGGATGGTGTCTTCGTAGTTTTCTGCAAAAAAACAGCCCGCCGGAGATCCGAAAACGGCAAAATGGTGATACGATGATTGAACCGCGAACAAGTATGTGGGACTGACCAATAGAAAATCGACAAACCCACCCCCCCCCCCCCCGGCCCAAATAATCACCTTTGCACCTCCCGTTGACAGTGCCAAGCAACGAATTCCGAAAGGACTACTTGATGCTAAGGAACCGCACCACGAGAGGGGCAAAAGTGATCAGAAAAGGAGGGGGGAATGGTTTATATAGGGTTCAAAACCACCTTCCCCCATCCCATTTGTTTCGTTTTTCCTGACCCGTGGCACCTCGCCACGTGGCTGGCCAGGCGCCGCTTCATGATTAAAAAATTAAAAACAAAACGCCACACGGCGGGTCCCTGGATTTCTAAGGAAAAAAAAACACGCGACCGCCGCATAACGGTCGCTATATTTATAAAAACAAGAAGAGCGACCGCCACATGGCGGTCGTTGTTTTTATAAAAAAAAATTTAAATAAGCGACCGCCTACTGGCCTACTCGCTTAATTCAAGATTCAAAATATAAATAAGCGACCGCCACTAAATGACGGTCGCTTCATTTAAAAATATATATTAAGTAAGCGACTGCCAAACGGGGGTCGCTTAATTTAAGAATCAAAATCAAATCGAGCGACCGCCTCCAAATGGCGGTCGCTGTATTCTTTATTGACAAAAATAGCGACGGCCGCCAAATGGCGGTCGCTGCATTTTTCAAAAATTAACTGAAGAAGCGACCGCCAAACGGCGGTCGCTTTATTTAAGAATAAAATTAAAAGTAAACGACCGCTGCTAAATGGCGGTCGCTAAATTTAAAATATATATATAGCGATCGCCACATGGCGGTAGATGTATTTTTACAGAATATATCAAAGATATAATAATAATAATATAATAAAGTGCGAGCGACCGCCAATCTGGGCGGTCGCTTCATTTAAAACATAATAAACTTCACCCGACCGCCAATATAGGCGGTCGCTTATTTTAAAATATAATACAGTACAATTTATTTTAAAAATAATAAATTATATGCGACCGCCAATATAGGCGGACATTTTTTTTAAAGAATTAATAAATATTAATAATTGGCCACGTTTGTTTGATACCGTGGCTGCCATGTCATTACAAAGGGTAGAAGTAAATCGTATAAGTCAAATGTAAAAAACATTACATGGATAAACGTCCAGATTCGACGTGATGGCCAACGTGTCAGCGCCACGTCACGTCAGGAATGATAACTAGGTTCCATGGGACTGTGCCATCGAGAAATTGAAATGTCATCTCCAGACTACGAATTTATGCGAGTTGCATGGAGAAGCGCAACTATCTGGTGTTGAACAGAAGTGCAGGGCCAAAATCCCGCGCAGTCCTTCTTTGCGAGGGCATGAGGATGGTGAGGAGCTTATAAGTCCCTCAGCCTTAGCCCATTGATAAACCAAGTCTTCTGTAGATCTTCATGTGGCACATCTGTTAACTGTTTAATTAACAGACCCATTTTCTTGAAGTACTTTTCTACTGACTCATGTTTCTTCTGCCTTAACTGTTGAAGGCCACTGACAACCAAGTTGTAGCCTAGTGGTAATGGGCACATACCACCTCGGAAGTGGTTGTGGGTTCAATCCACCCTTGGTGTCACAAAGGTGTCCACCTTCTTAGCGGAAGGCAGTAGCCCTTCGGGGTGAAGTGACTC
The DNA here is from genome assembly GCA_030704615.1 of Takakia lepidozioides. Taxonomy (NCBI): domain Eukaryota; kingdom Viridiplantae; phylum Streptophyta; class Takakiopsida; order Takakiales; family Takakiaceae; genus Takakia; species Takakia lepidozioides. The sequence continues at coordinate 79,465,585 of CM060731.1, forward strand.
CATAAGTTACGCTTCCTATGAGAGGCGTCATACTTTTGAAGGCCACTCTAGACTTCTCTTGTCGTCCTACTTGTTCCGAATCTTCTTTAGAAGGCTGTTCTTAACGCATTCCAAGTAGGGTGTTTTGGAACTGAGCATATCACTCGGTAGCTCGTTTTGTTAATGAGCAAGCACTACAACAGATCACGATATTTATCACTGTATATATGAACTACAGTCAGATGAACCAAGTGATATCTCTCACTGTAGTCATATATACCATACTGCAGTCGCCGCTGCCGCGCTACGTGGCGAGGCGCAATTGATTAAAAAAATAAAGATTTAAGATTTAAAAACATTACAAAAATATTTATTTTTATTTTTAAATGTCAAACGCCGCGTCGCACCGCGTTGTGCCATGTGGCATAATGCATGTTTATAATAGTTTTAAAAAACCACGTGGCAGTGGTCCATCTAGTATACCACGTGCTATCCCTAGCTCGCCTACTAATCCTAGGGCCATCTTATATATTTGATTGTACTTGAAAGAGTTTGAACCTGCAACCTCTTCGCTACAAAATTTAGAGTTCACTACTTGCTAACCAATACACCCGTTACTCATTCGTGTGATAATATAGTGTTTTAATTGTATTATACACACAATATTACAAAATTCCCAGTAGTCCTCATGACTATGTAACCTCATCCATGCTCACTGTAGTCATGAAAATGATTATGAGTGGTGCTAACTCTGGTGAATTGCCGTTGACCAGCCTTCCGCCCATTCCGGAGTCATGTAGTCATATAGACGACTACTTAGATAGTCGTTCATATGACTACAGTCGTATAAACGACTACGGAGGTCAATTTCATATTAAAAAAACATGGTGCAGTCATGGTCAAAGTCAGGAAAACCATGACTACCGCGGGTTGGCAGTCATACTACCGCGATCTGTTGTAGGGAAGGAAATTTCCTCAACCTTGCTGCATCATCATTCTCATTATTAACAATGCATATATGTTCAAACTGAATGATCAATGTGAACATCTGGGTCACCATTTCCACTATAGGGATAGATGGTCTCATCCTCGTATAAGCAACCAGTGTTGTCATAACTTGTCGTACTAGTGTGCACAGGTCATGCTATCCTTCCTGGACCCTATGTTCCTAAAAGTTGTAGTTATTACTGTTAGATTACTGTCGGATCCCCTTCAATTGGTCCTAGGAGAAGTGTAACACCCAGGATCTACGCAGACTATAATTGAAGTGTTTGTCAACTTTTTCCCAAAACACTCGATGTCTTCTAGGCTTTCATTGCAGGTTTATATAGCCTTCACAATATGATTATTTTAAAGGTTTGACTTGAGAGCATCAAATCAAAACTTCCTGAAGTCAACATTCTTAGGTTTGACATATTCTCCACAATATGACTTTCTCAAACATTTGACCTACTCTTCATAATATGAATATCTTATAGGATTGACTTGAGAGCCTCAAGTCAAACTTCCTTAAGTCAAACTTCTGAGGAACCTTCCTAATTATTTTGAAAACTTCTAGGGAACTTTCTTCCTCCATCTAGAACCTTCTAGATTCTATCATGTTACAATCCTCTCCTCTTTCAAGAAGTAACGTCCTCGTTGTTCGAATTTTCAAAAGCTTGAATTGTCAATTGAGCATTTGTGAGATTTTTCACCGGTTCCCACGTAGCTTCATGTAATGGAAATCATTTCCAGAAAACCAAATATTCCAACGCATCATGTCGCCCTCGTTTGTATGTGCGTTTTTTTAGAACACGGTCGACCTCCAACTCTTCATTTTCGTCTATCAACTCTGGTAAAGGTTGCGGTTCTTGAGTATCTTTGAATATTGATGGTCGAGGTTCGTAACGACGTAGTAGAGAAACGTGAAACACCAGGTGGATCTTCATTTGTGGTGGTAACTCCAGCTTGTATGCTACTGCTCCAATACGTTTAATGATCGAAAAAAGACCAATGAACAGTGCCCCTAGTTTTCACGATCCAATGATGTGTAAGTTGATTGTAGACAACCACACTTGATCCCCGACTGCAAACTCCTCATCCCATCGATGTGCATTTGCATACTGCTTTTGGCGATTTTGGGCAACCATCAGCTTCTCTTTAGTTTGACGTATTCCCCGTCGAATTTGTTGTACAAATGCGTTAGTTGCGGTTACCTTGGATAACTCTTGAACTTTGTAAGAGTTGTTGGCACATTTGGATGTTCGCCATACATTAAAAAGAAATGAGTCTCTTTGGTTGACACATTGACCGAATTATTGTCGGGGATCCAAAGCTTACCTTCCTAGAAAAACAACCCTCGAACTTTAGTCACTTTGTCCTTCTTCTTAGCGTCCACGATGTCCCCATCCTCTTTAGAAGCTTTCGCTATCTTGTTCCACCAATCGGGTTGAATGTTGACCTCTGTCAATGAGTTTATGCGCGGCATCATTGTCATTGCATCCGCTAATTGTCGTTTCCCCTCCACGTAGATAATCTTCATGTTAAACTGTTGTCGTCACTCCGCCCAACGAATTTGTCTCTTCGATAGATCTTTCTGTGTCTCCAAGTACACCAACGGTTTATGGTCTGTCTTCACTATGAACTCTTTGTCTCCAAGATAATGCCTCCAATGTTTTGTGGCCAAAACAATAACCAATTTTTCTCGCTCAGTTGTATGGTAATTCTGTTCCGCAGGTAATAATTTACGAGAAAATTATGTCACTAGGTGTCATCCGTCTTCCCGTTCCTGTTGTAACACCCTACCCACTGTTGAGTCTGACGCATCTACCGAGAGCTTGATTGGTCTTGTCGTATCATACCATTTCAAGATCGGAGCATGAAGCAACGCATCTTTCAAGGCCTAAAATGTTAACTCATCTTCTGTAGCCCACTTCCATCTAATTCAAAAGATTTGTCAATGGTTGGGCGATCTTTGAGAATGCTCGTACAAATCGTCTGTAGAATCCGGTAAAGCCAAAAAAACTCCTTAATTGGGTGATGTCTTCAGGTGCTATCCACTGCTGAATAGCTTCTATTTTATCACTCATCACCTCAATTCCCTTCTTACTCATGCGATGCCCCAAATAATCTACTTCTTGTTTTCCAAACTCACATTTAGATGTTTTGGCATATAGCTGATTCTCACGGAGAACTTGTAGTACTTGTTTGAGGTGGTTTCTATATTCGACAAGGCTGTTACTGTAGATCAAAATATCATCTAAAAAGACTATCACAAATCTATCTAAGAATGGGTGGAAGATATCATTCATGAGATCCATGAATGTGGCTGGGGCATTTGTGAGACGAAATGACATAACCATGTATGCAAAATATCCATACCTAGTGCGGAAGGCGGTCTTATATACATCTTCATCGGCGACTCGAATTTGGTTGTATTTACTCCTCAAATCAAGCTTCGTAAAGTATTTTGCTCCTCGCAGTTCGTCAAATAAATCGTCCATGCGTGGTAATGGGTATCTATTCTTCACTGTCTGCTGCTTGAGTGCTCGATAATCAATGCATATCCGCATTGCTCCATCATTTTTCTTCACAGACAACATCGGCGCTCCATACGGGGACACACTTGGTCTTATAAAGCCATTTGATAGTAGGTCCTCGACTTGAGCCTTACATTCTTCCAATTCGTTTGGTGCTAATTAATAAGGGACTTTACAAGAAGGAGTACTACTTGGAACAACCTCAATCTCATGATCTACTCTTCTCTTTGGCGGAAACCGTGCTGGTAGGTCATCTGGAAATACATCTTTGAACTCTTTCAATACACTCTGTAATTCTATAGGGACCTCACTCATGTTTTTTTATAGATTTTCCACGTCTCTTATTAAACCTACAAATAATAAGTCTTTCTTATATGTGGCTGTAGTACCTATAACAAACGATGGTAGGTTTCGATATGGCGTCCTCACTCAATCTCCCCATATTTTCCAATTCTGGGTTTTGACTATCTTTCGATGCCAATCAACATGGGGTTGTGAGATTCCATCCAAGGCATGCCTAATATTACGTCATATCTAGCTAGTCTGACCACTCACCATTCTAAGGTTTCTCTATATTTACCGACCGTCAACTCTGTGCTTTTAGGTAGTGTCTCAATGGCCTCTGTATATCCATTTGGCATTTCTACGTCCTTTCTTTCATCTTTCTCTAAGGGGAGTCCTAGTTTCAAGGCAGCCTCTCTAGATAAATTTTTTTTTGTTGCCCCAAGGTCTATCAATATTCTCACATGAATACCTTCCAAAGTTCCATCTGCCACAATTAACTGCGTCTCTTTCTTGCCCGCACGGTTGATCTGTCTCTTCTCCTTGTAGAGCCCCTCGCATTTCTTCTTATTTGTAGAACCAGTAAGACCGCGAGGTCTACTTACTGGTTGTCCTCGTTTTCCTACTCATTTTGATGTTTGTCATTTTCTCCTCTCCTTAAACTATTAAGAGGTCTTCGATACGTTTGTCGATTGGACCTTCCACTTCGACAGTTGGCCGCAAGATGTCCGTATTTTCCACAGTTGTAACATTGTCTGGTTTCCCTTTGTCCTTCTGCTCGTGGGAATGTTGAGGAGGTCATATCCTTGTCGTTTGTTTCATTCGTCGTTGTATGTTATCTTCCCCATATCTGATTCCCAGCCTATTTCTTTGATAATATTGGAAGTTTTTCCGTCTTCGAAGATTTCCAAGCTCCATAGGCATTGGTCCGTACTGGTTCAATGGAACGTGTGTACCTTCATCATCGTATCTTGGTAGCGTCCCTTCAATCTTTTGGGCCAATGAAATTGCTTCGTGGACATCAACCGGGTTGCGTAGAATCACCTCTCCTTGATTTTTTTTCTTCAATCATCTTTTGAAGTTGTCTAATGCTTCTACATGACTCATGTCTTCGATTTGGACTTGAAGATTCAAAAAATCTTCAATGTACCATAGTAAAGGTTCTCTTTTTGCGATCTATCTTCTTTCCCATGTACGTAACCAAGTTGAAGCATTGTCGAGTAAGAAAGATCGTATGAACATTCCGTGGTCCAAATCGCTCGATGTAGGGAAATATGATAGATGTACCTCCATCCGATAAATCTATCTTTCCAGCACTCCCATGGCGCGACTTCCTTTATACGGCTCGACCTTGCACGTCTTCGTCATCTTTTGTAGTAATGTCTCCAACCCACCAACAACCAATCCCGAGGCGGTTAATTGTCTTACTTGTATAACCTCATCCATCAACACGTTGTTTTGTTGTTGGGTCGTAACGAGAGCATTCTGTAAGTCGTGTAAGCGTTCCATTATCCACACCGTCTGATCATTGGTTTGATGGGTAGTGTGTGTGTTGTCCACCATTTCTTCATTGTCCGCCATCTCGCTCCACTACTCCTTGCTTCGTAGTGTTTATCTTCTAAGATTAATGTATACTATATTTATTCCCTTATCCTAATATAGTATGCAAATAGTACAATCCCAAACCATCCCGTACGTGACTATTGGTAATACGAAAGAAACGTTTGAACTCATGACAAGGTTCATGAATTCTACTCCAAATTCTGCAACTAAAAATCTTACAAGATGATGTTTGTCAATTGCGCGCACATTGATACTAAATACATTTGGCGGTGGAAAATTGGGCGGTATGTATCTACCTCGATCCATGAACTATGTATATACACATATGTACACCTTCCAATTTCTAATAATATGAAAGACGATAGGTCGTGGGTTTTGTAACACTTCTTGATATCGTTCCTCTCCAAATATCCGTACTATCATATCTCTAATTTCTGCCTTACGTCGACATATAATTTTAAATTCACACTAAGAAGGAAAATCACGGAAAGGGGGTCGATTTAGGTCCATAAAATTTTTACCCTATCGCTATGACACACCATCACTACTACATATTATTACAACACCAAAAAAATATTAACAACCATAATCCTTCAATATATATATATATATCTATCTTTATCGTATCATCCCCAAGAGGGTATTAACTCTCAACTTCCAGAAAGACTAGGCTCTGATACCTTTGTAACACCCAGGATCTACACAGACTATAATTGAAGTGCTTGTCAACTTTTCCCAAAACACTCGATGCCTTCTAGGCTTTCATTGCAGGCTTATATAGCCTTCACAATATGATTATTTTAAAGGTTTGATTTGAGAGCCTCAAGTCAAAACTTCCTAAAGTCAACCTTCCTAGGTTTGACATATTCTCCACAATATGATTTTCTCAAACATTTGACCTACTCTCCATAATATGAATATCTTATAGGTTTGACTTGAGAGCCTCAAGTCAAACTTCCTTAAATCAAACTTCTTAGGAACCTTCCTAATTATTTTGAAAACTTCTAGGGAACTTTTCTCCTCCATCTAAAACCTTCTAGATTCTACCCTGTTAAAATAAGAGACCCAAGACTTACGCTTGTTCCTCCTCCTATACTCCCGCTACCAGTCAGTAATCCAAGTGCTCTACTTGATTTTGCTGCAGGGGGTAAGGGTCCTCTAGTGTCTGATCATTCAGTCTCTACTTGCTCTAATTCATCTTTTGGTCCCCCCGAGATCCCGATATCTTGAGGTCATTCATTTTCACTCACTAGACAGTTCAAAGTCACTGCTGTAGTATAAGAAGATGTACTTCATTCTACTATTTCATCCTCTGATGGCTGATTGAATAGATGTAGGTGATTCTCTTCTTGGGGTTCCCTCCTATGTAGTATATTTGAAGATTTCGTCAAACTCTTGTGCAAATTTTCTGGCTACTTGTTGGGTGTCTTCAGTCTGTTCCTGTAAAGCTAACTCCCAGAATCTCTCTTGTAAATTGTATGAAGGTGTTGCTCCTCCCGCTCCGTTCACAACCAATAAAAGTAAAATTGCACAATCAAGAAATTGGAAGCTCGGAAATTCTACAATAGCATCAAGTGTATGTCCAACGTTGAGAGATATAGAAATCCAACAAGGCTGTGGAATTCTCATGTGGGCTAATTTGAGCAACGATGGCCTGTCTGAAATGACATGTCGCCGCCTCTCCATATATGTATCCGATGATGGCATTGCAGTATTGGCGTAAAATATATAACCACTTGGAAGTTGATCCAAACTATTGTTGGTTTCATCCGTATGACAAACATTTTCCATCCATGTGCAGCTTCATAATTATAGATCGTCGATCTTAAACGTGACCACCATTTTACAGCCTATCATGACTTTGACAGAGTCCAACTTATTAGAAGGACAAGTAGCTCAATGTAGTCGAAGAGGGTTCTCATGATATGCCCCCGACATCCTACAGGTGAGCCCGCATTTATTTGGATCCGGACTTGCACCATCGACGTGCCTTGTCACACCTTATGCATATCTTAGAGAATCATCGAGAGCACGCCAACACCTTCACGCCAAGTAATAGAAGTGCCCGGGGAGTTGAATGCCCTGACACCCCTGTCAACGCCCTCAGCCCTGGCCCACCTGGCCCTCGTTGGGGCCCATCCCCCTCCGCGGTCGCTCGCCCCACCGCGGTGAACTACATAACTACATGAACTGCCCCACATGACCGAATGTCCCCCCATGCCCACCATCCCCCCTATGAGTACCATGCATGCTCATTCCCATGCATACTCTGAATCCTACTGAAAGCCATACATGACATGCCTGCGAAGACATGCTTGGGGTTTACGAAAATTTGAATTTCAAATTCCCAAAAAAAAAACGGCGGACGTTCCCGCCGGCTGTATTTGCATTGATGTCTTGAATTGGAAGCTCCCATCCCGCGGTTTAGCATTGCATTGCTCTTCCAAACAGCATATACGTTTGTTCTTTCTTTACTGGCATGTCGCTCTCCAAAGACGTTGTTGTTCCTCGCTTGGTCGCACAATTGCGAAGCGCCGTTCAAACCCCTTTCATAGGCCCCTTCTCACACCACGCACTATCCTGGAGGGAGCAATGGCACGGAGGTGCGGCTGATTGTAGCAGGGCGGAAATGGCTTTTGTTCCGTGGAATCGTGTGGAAAACTTCATTGCAGGAGAGTCGGCGCGCCCAGATGCCCCTTGTAAATTCATCAAACAGCGGCAATCTATGACACAAGAAGGTGGGCCCTGCAGGCACCACGCATGAACAGCTGCTTGCAAATGACTAGGTTTATTTTCAATCGTAGTTTTTCATGTATTTCCGGCAGTTTGTTTCCTGTTGTGTTTCGTGTTGTCGTGTCGTGCAATATGTCTGTACTTACATTCCTCGCCTTGTGGTTTGGAATTTGCGATGCGACCTTTGGTACCAACGAGAAAAAGGTGCGGTGCCACTATGTTTTGTCCTTCCCACCGTGATTCCCTGTCTGTATGCTACCCTCTTCTCCATGTATATATTCTACTTCATGACCTCATCGCTGCCTATCCTTCCTCAATGATTGTTACGTATTGTGTTTCTCCTTGTCGCCTCCACTTCCTACAGTACTCCCACACTAACATTTTTCTTCTCCACTCACACAAACCACTCTTGATGCGATCTTCCTGGATCTGGATTACGAGACTCCCCAATTTCGGCTTGCAATTTCGTGACCAAAAGTATACATCAAGCCCACCCGCGCACCAACTGATGACAATGTCGACAGACCTTCCCACAAACACACCTTCAATATGGCTCCCTTTCCAGACCCAATGGCCGGTGAAAGACCTCGGAGGACGTCTGCGCATAGTTCCGACCCACGGTCTCTTCCCACTATTTCCTGTCTTTGCTTCATGACCACCACATGCAGCTTCTCCAACTTCCCGTCTCCGTAATGCAGGTGACGGTTTGCGTGCCCTCTCTTATTTCTAGATCCACAATAGATAGTACGAAACAGGCTGTCCCCTTTCTGGTCAGTTCCTCCGCTTCTTCCGTGCTGCACATCTTTGCACTCATCTTCTTCTCTCCTTCTTTCTACACCACTACATCGTCTGCTCGTGAAACATATGGCTCCATCATGCGTTGTCAAACAGTTACGGGCGGACGTCTCTTATATGCGGAAAGTCATCCGGCCAGTAGCCACGGTCCATATTTTGAATTCAAATTTCTCCTGTTATGTGTTATGAAATACATGAAGTCTGAATCCACTAAGAATTTGTGCTGTGCTGGTGCAGTACCCACTGTACACTATGATGGTATTCGACCAATGGCTTAATGGAATCCTAGTGGCATATGTTGTCACAGCAAGGAGCAAGACAGTCGACCTGGAACCATGGATGTTGGCGCTCAATGTACGAATGACTGCTGCTCATCCGCTTTGGCGTCCAAATGCGTTTATTGTGGACGATGCGAATGTTGAAATCAATGCCATCAGGTATGCTCAAAATACATCCCTATATGGCCAGTCACCGAATACATGAGTATGACTGCCTGGATTCAAGAATTTTGTTTCGTGCATGACATCATCTACTCTCAAGATGTTTTCACTGTGTTCTCCTGTGCTGGCTGCAAATTCGGAGCAGATCGGTTTGGGGCGACTCCGCTATTTTTTTGTGCTTGTGGCATGTGCGTAGAGCATGGTTGAAAAATGCGGTGGCAAAGATTAAAGATCCAGCAATGCGTGCCTCGGTTTTGCACGACTTGGGCGAAATTATGTACGACTCCAGAGGGATATCCGGACATGCAGTTGCTGCCTGGGCCGTGTACAAACTTATTAGCTTGAGGGAGAAGTACCCTAGTTGGCACGAGTTCATGCATTACATGGAGACATACTGGCTGCCGAAGGTGGACATGTGGATAATGGGGTCTCAAAAGATCCCCCATGCTTCTCAAGATACAAACTCAGCAATTGAGGCGTACCATGGAAATCTGAAAGCCCAACTTAAGAGCACGAAGTGCACCCTCACCAGCTGCCGTGTCGACTGGCTGGTCTCAGAGCTTGTTGGCGATGTTCTCACTCACTACTGGTACATGACTCAGCTGAAAGAATATGGGTTTGTGCGCAACAAAAGACAAGAGGGATTTGTTTGCAGTTCCTTTTGGCGGCCCGTGAAATTCCAGATGCGAACGTCAAATTGCCCGAAGAACCGGGTGGTGCTGCTATTGTCAAATGTGACCTCCGGCCTAACACAACGTACACCATTCACAAACCGGAATCCACGTGGGCATGTTGTGACTGTACCTGGGCACATAAGGGGAATTTGTGTGCACACCAAGTGAAAGTATTGCAAATGCTTCATCCGCACTTGGAGGAGGGACTCATTGCCAAATTTTGTGGTTCGTTACTTGGGGCGAAAGAAGGGGCCCTGGTCCGTCTCATTGCAGGCCCAACCACAATTCTTCCTCCAAATTCAACGTCAGCATCATCTCCCAACCCTGCAGGCAAGTCCACTTCCACTCAAAAGCCCATCAACAGACTTGAACGCATGTATACAATCTGAAATACATGACCTTCTAGAAGTCACTTACGGAAACGTCCGTCTCCAACAACATTTTCTTGCGATGTTGCGACTTGCCCGGGGAAAAATTATGGGACTGAAATCACAGATCCTTGAGGGAATCGCTCACCCGGCCAGTGAGCCCACTCTCTCCGTTGTGAACGATGGGAAAGGCAAATCCCTTGCTCGTTTGAAAGACTTCTTGGAGGGCCCTGGTAAGCGATGCCGCCGTAACGACACCACAGATCTTTCTCCTTCAGCCCGTAAACGCCTCTACGACTACTGACCTGCACAGACAGTTTCTTTCATTCTATGTAGTGATGTTTCTTCATTGTATGTATTGATTATTGAGCTTACCATGAAATTTACTTACGGTGTGGCGCCATGTCGATTTGTGCCATTCCGTCGACTTGCATGTGACCTTCAGAAGCCCCCTTTGAGGTCGTTCACATACATTGAATCCAAACTGGCATTCCCCTGCACAGATAGTTCCTTTCTTTCGCCTTCTTTCTATGTACTTTAATACTGTCCATACCATCTAATTTACTTGCGGTGTGGCGCCTTACCCATTTGGTGTGTCTGTCGACTTGCATGTCACCCTTCACAAGCCCATTTTCAGGACGTTCGCATATATTGAATGCAAACTACCATTCCCACATCCTTCGAACACGGTCCATCCATATACACGGATGGCAGTTACACATGTCAAATCGGATGGGAACACCCTCAAGTCTCATTCATCCTGTGCAAAAATTTAACCTCCCCTTTCAGTTGGAAATTGGTGGGATTCCGAAAGTCCTCATAATTCAATGTCAATGTTAACGTTATTAACTTGTCCACGCAGTATACCTGGTCCGGCCGTGGCCTTGCTCTTCCTCCACCCGGCCAACAGACTCACGAAGCCCTCCAGTGGGCCCCAGGCAGTATGACACCTTCACAAACTCCTCATGAAACACACATAAACTCGTTGGTTCTCCCTTATCAACGCTGACACTTATCAAGGGCGATCCCTTGATCATACTACTTCGACATTGCTGCTCCCATGTCATTGCCCCACCATACTGCGCAACTAGGCTATGCCCATACATACTCCTAGTTATTGGACTGCCTCTCAATGGTACCCCCCGTACTGCCCCCTCATACAATCTTATCATCCATATTGTAGAATACACCTAGTGCCATGGGCGACACCCCAACACAACCATCTTAATTTAACGCGAAAAATACGCACATCTCATCCTTGCAATTAGACAGCAAGGATGGTGCACTGGCCCCTTAACAATAATCATAGTATGAACCAGAGGTGGTATCCACAATGTTAGCTAGCCTACATGCTCTACATAACAACTTCAAAATCCGTACTACACATTTCCATCAATGCTTAAAAAATATCCATCTCACTACCATCAGATCCCTTACTGCCATCATCACTAACAAACGTAAACTATAACAAACACACACATAAAATAACGGTTACGGGCGCAACGACCCTTTTGCTTCTATATGGCCCACCCCCGAAAGGGGGAAGTAGCCACAAGGCGAAGTGGCTCTTAGATACACCGGTGGCCTGCCATCAACGGTGGTGGACACTGGATTTTCTTGCCCCCTGGCACTTTGGAAAATTCTAGGGAGCATGGCATTTATTATTTTAGGGCGCTGAAAATTCCCACTTCTGCTCCTCCCTAACCTGTACATTTTCTCTTTAGGGTTCACTTCCATCCACTATCATCCATGAAAGCTCGATCGTGGCAAAAATCTGATGCGACCGGATTCGGGTCGCGTCGTCCTTTAAGGGTTAAGGAAACAGAGAGAATCATTGCACGATTAGAGACAGGAGATAGACATTATCTTCAGTGATATATATACAATGAGCGGCATTGAAGGTAATTTGAAAGAAATCACTGCATAAGAGTGGCGGCAGAGGAAGATGGCCTCAACAATTAGCCTGAAATGGAAATAATATAAATAACCAGCAAATAAGCAGCTTCCTGTGGGCCCTATGCTTTTTTGTGTTACTGCACCGTGCCTACTCTCTCTCTTGTCTGGGGATGGTGCTCTTCCCATCTATGTGTAGTGGGAATGATATTGGTTTTCTCTACTGGGACACAATCACAAGCCTTGTGAAACAAGATGCATTGTAGGAAGAACCAACGACATAATAACTAATGCTAGCTCTCATTTCAGAGGATCGGGATCGGAAAACAATAGGAATAATGTAAGAACTTAATGCAAACGTGCGATATCTTTCCAACATGTCACCCCTCTTCAGAGTGACACAGATTAATGGGGTGACATGCAATGCGTGACATCATCCAGAGCGACACCAAACACCGGGGTGACATGGAAGGGAGTGTCTCTCCAATCGAGGTAACTCCCACTTGGTGTCATTGTCATGGAATTTGACTAATTATAAAGATTACTAGGAGGAAGTTACAACAGACATGGGGTGACACAAACCACGCAAGTTGGGGTGACACCACTGGCCAGCCAAGAATCAAACCCCGCACCTCATAGCTACTACTCCACACTGCATAGATAGAACCCACCTGCATTCTGAAATAGTGAGTCCTGCCTAATAAGAGGGGATGGCGAGGATTTGACAGAGGGCCTGAAGCGGGCGAAAGTACCATCAGATTTCTCGCATGAATTAAGTTTGATACATTATTCCTATTGTTTTCCGTGGCTGTGTACTTCCAGCGATTTTTTTGTGAATAGCTAACATGTTTAGCATATGTCTCTTGACCTCAAACGGCTCAATGGCTCAAGCGGGAAGGTGGACACCTTTGTGACATCATTCGGTGGATTGAACCCACATCCACTTCCGAGGTGGTATGTGCCCATTACCCATGGGGCACAACTTGGTTGTCGTGAGTGGCCACAATTATATGGACCCAACTTCCACGTTTTCAAGGAAAATCATGAGAGATTTTGTGAACGACATGACATGAAACCGTGAATCCTTTGTTCCTGCGATGGTTTCAAAGGATTCGTTCTAAGGAAGTCCTAAAAAATCGTCATCCTTGATGGTCATGGGTCTCACGTATAATCTCAGAAGTTGCTACCATGGGTTTAGATTTGTTCGTGATACCTCCGTACACCTCTCATGCATTGCAACCGTTGGACATTGCAGCCTTTTCATTTAGTGGCATTTAGATTGGATCGCTGACTGACACTTCGGTACCAATTTCGAGAACGCAGCCTTAGCTAGGATAGTTAGTCGAGCACTGACTTGTACTCGTACTCGTAGCTGTAATGCTACCGGCTTTCGGGCAATTTGCTTATGGCCACTGAATCCCTCTACATGTGCAAACAAATTTGGACAAAGTGAGTCTTACGTGGAAGCAGCTTGCAGAGAAGAATGTTGTAAGCTTGACTTAGGCTTTTCGCCGTAAGTCCATGTGAACGAACTAGAAGTGGATGATAGAGAAACAAATTTGTAGGCAGCTTAATTAGAAGTGGGTATACAAAACGATTGACATGACAGGTTATATGATCTGGATCCTACAACACCATATATATAACCAGAATCAAGACTCGAGGAGGAGCAAGATGTAGACCTGCATGTGTTGTGTGCGAATGTGCGAAACAAAACAACACTAAACGAATCAGTGCATGCGGGATCGGAGTAGGATGATGATATGTCTGCATGTGTGCAAAAAGAGAGTGATGATGTCTTTCTTAATATGCATTTGAGAATAACGTTTATGGAGTCGATGGAGTTGTACGAGAACAAAGCAGAACTCAATTCCCAATGGACTACTGTCCAGAGTCCAGACATCTTCTAATGTACCTACCCAGCCGACCCTGGGCCGCCTTGAAGTATCCACACACGTTATGGGACCATGGACTTACTGACCCCTCTTGTGCATGGTTTGAGTGATCATGGTGGGTGACATCCAGCATACCTACCTATATTGTTTTGACCCACAAAATATTTGCAAAATGATCCTAACCATTCTTGATGCTTGAAAGCTACCTCTAGATCAGACAGAAAAAGAAGAAGAAAGAAAAAGAGAAACCGAGTACATACTTCCATGTGGGAGTATTTGCTAGATTTCTCACGAGTGGCCATGAATAGCTCTCAAGTGGGCTCAATCCTGACTACCACATCTTGAAAAATTTTAATAGGAATAGACGTGGTAATTTGCACGTCCAATGAAGTTTGGTCAACCTCCAAAATCAGTTCAACTGGTTCCTTTGCACTCTCGGTACACCTCAGTAGAGTCTTTAGGATTTTGAGAGAAGTTGGAAAGCACCCTGCAACGGATTTGTGGGTTTTCCGTTTCATGTAAGGTAGCCTCCAGAGCTATGATTCTTACGTATGATTTGAAAGGGCCATATCGCACAGGAAGAAGACAGAAAGCAGAAAGGTGAGATGACAACAGGTGTATTTGGAAAAGCAAACTACAGCTGACAGTGGCGTCATTTTGTGGGATGTCGCACTTGCACCATTTTGAGAACCTTAGGGCCACCGTCTGATGAGTCCGGAACAAAAGGAACCGTGTCCGACTCTGTCCGGCTCACCCTTCTTAACTGCTCAACACCGGTTTTTGGATATACTTTAGGAAAAGACCAGATCTATCCTTCCCTGCATACAAAGTACACATCGAAAAGCTTCCATTGGACCTCTTTTGAAGCTATAACTTTACGAGATCTATCCCTCTATCTCCTGTACTGAGATTTGATTGGAAATAGATGGGCAAAACTACTAGCAACTGAAGTCACTTAAGGTTGAATTAGCTAGCCAGTACCTCCCCACACTGCCAAGGACCCCAAACTTCAGCGAGGCGCTTAAATCTGTGACCCAGAGTCTATTTACCGGCATCTGTGATTCTAATTCCTTTGTAACATCGTCACATGCAGGCCTCTGGAAGCAGGGTTAAATGCTGGCCCCATGCTGGCTACTTTGAAGCAATTCCACCATGACGCTACAGTAGTGTCCATGCCAGAAAAGGTGAAAGCGCACTTGCACGGCAATAGGCCCCGCGCTCCGCTCCCGGATTGATCCCATAAAGAGAGACTTAAGACAGGAGCTGGAGGCCTCCAGGGGAGCTGGAGCTGTAGACCCCATGGGGTCCGGCAGGCTCGCTTATGGAGAGAGAGAAAGCGACAGTCCTACCGATGTGGAAGCTTATCCACATTCCAGCATCCCCTTTTTGATAGCTACATAGCTAGCAAGTGTATCTGCGGAACTGAAGCCTCCAAACTGCTCCATCAAACCCCGTCATCCTCGTGTCACCTCTCGTTTTTTCGCTGTCTTTGTTTGTTATTCATGGAGCTGCGTCTCATAAGACTGCCAGGGGTCTTTCAGGTGCGGGGTTTTGGACTGGTCAGTGGATCATCTTCTCATGAACGCTAATTGCGTAGTGGGGTGCTCTTTTGACCCTCTTTGTACCCACTTGGGCTCGCCATGGATCACTTCTTTACTCTCCACACAAGCTCCCTGATGAAATTGCCAGAACAGTTGAAACTTGAAACCATCTGTAACTATGTTCAGATATATCAATTGGAACCTTTAACCGATACATCCCTTCTTCATCCCAAGAAGGGTTAATTCGTGTTTTGTGTTGACAAGGGCAGTTTCGTGTTGGTAATCGCAGAACGGAACGTGGCAGCTTGATCGTCGCCACGTCGTTGCACCTACAGGGGCATTCAGCGGGGACCTGGGGTAACCAGTAACTGTTTAAGAACTCACCATTCTGACCATGGTACTGAATTGCAACTTAGTCATGAATTGAGATCAGGCGGTTGAATCTGATGGCGTGCAAAACATCACCTGCTGTTCATCAGAGTTCATATAGTCCTGGGCTCGGCCTTTTGATGTCGACCGAGATAAAGTCTAGGTCGTTTTGGTGGATAAGTTTGTAAAGCCTGTTGAATCTGATGGCGGATTCAGATGATGTGCAGACTGCAGAGCTGTCCGTGATCCCATTAGCTCATGTACCCACAAGCGATCGAGTTGTTACCGACACAGATTATGTGGCCGTCCTCCACTGATAGCTGACGGACGGCCAGCAGCCGTAGAAGCAGCTCAATCCCACGGCCCACCGGAAGACCATCTTCTCCGAGACAAACGTCGTGACCACTGACCCGTTGTGGGTATGTGGGTACTGCACATACTTGCACACAGCAAGGATAAAGTGGAATCTCGCACGTGAGGAGGTTTCAGAGCCACTTGGAGGTTGCAGGTCGCAGGTACCCTCTAGCGAAAATTGAAGAACAAAAGTACATTTCAAACCTCTTCATGTTTAATGTTGCGCTAGTGTCCAGATTGACATTACCCACGGTCCGGTTGGATGTCACTCTTACCAGATCGATTGATTACTGACTTCTCATGATCGCTTTTGCCGTCAATAAATGTGAGGGCTGTGCATTCAGGCCCGTGCGAGGTGAGTTGCTGAATTTGGCAGCTGTGCCGGTCATGCATTTCTCATGCTCCAGGAACTACTACTCAGAATAACTCCTTTGCACACAACTGAGCGTTCAGGGATGATACCTACACAGACGCGGCAATCTTGAATCTTATAAAGTTCTTTGGAGCCCGACGCAACTGCATTCATTCATATGGCATTCTTTCATTGAATAACTGAATGGAAGAATGCAAGTGTTGATCCAGTCCCAGTTACAGGAATGATGGTACCTTCCTTTACAATTGATCATTTACGAAGATACACAAAATCTAAGAACATATATAGCATGAATAAGGAATGGACCAATTCTATCATTAGCTTGTCATAGATCTTGTTGTGTTTCTTTAACAGATTTTGGGCCAAGTCGGACTGGGGAGTTTACAACATTCCCTTAGATTGCCCAGGAAACCGTCACGGTTTACAGAATTGAAGTACCTAGAATTGAAGATTGACTAGGTAGGTACTTCTTGAGGATATCGGTGCAGACAAATCTCCCCTATCTATCAACTTATCATGAGCATTTATAAGCAAACTGAAATGTTGAAACAATCGTGTGATGGATGCAAAATGACCCTCCTCAGGGATGAGAATATAAGCCTCACTGGCTGATGCCATAATTTCTGCCAATATTCAATGACTCATTGTTCATCGCAGTGAATGAGCTGCTGATTCTAACTCAAAATTCTCTGTCTCAGTGTACTCGAGTGTAGTGTACCTAGTAGTCAAGTGCAGTCCTGTCATACCTGCTGTGCCGTCTTTGCACTGCGCCCTTGTAAGTTTGCAAACCTAACCAACTGGGCTGTCACAGTGTAAACAAGGGGTCAATTATAGGGGTGCTTGTAATTGTTTCTCATTTCAGCCCTCAGCGCCCACTGTCCTTGTATTATAAATTCTGACCTTGAAAGGATGCTCCATCATAATAAGGCCATCTTCTCCCCTTTTGTTTGTGCTTGACGCCTCATGGCGAGGTTGTAATGAAAGAGGTGGTTTTCTCCTCCAACTATGGAGCTGCGTATTTCTCCAGAGTGTTTCACTTTTAAAAAATAAAAAATAAAAATAAAAAATGCGAACTTAAATTGATGGGATGGACCAAACACAGTGGGACTAGCCTAGCGCATGAGGTCCCAATATATAACAAAATCAATAGTGGGATTCTTGTACATACAGATGATAAGAATAAGAACCCAATTTCATCCATCTAATCATATATATACCCATACATTTGGTACTCTCTATAAATGATTGTCACTTTTCTTGCATCAGTATCCGGAAACTCCCAAAGTGTGTCCAAACTTCACCCATGAATGGCAAAAGCTCAGATGTACTCATTTGTGGTACTAGAGAACATCCAAACGGTGATGTCACCGTGCCCTTTCGAACCAATGCACCATTTTTAAAGCAGGTGGGGCATCGCGTAGGAAGAGTCAAACATCAAATGAAGGGTCCCTTGTCGGCATTTCCATGAACTTGGCTTGGCCCAATTCCATTACAAGGGCCGTCCTTGCCTCCAGGAATAGTAGGAGCCATCGAGCTGGTCGCAAGGGCCAACTCGATCCTCTCCAATGAGTATGGATGAACGGCTATTCACCGCACAATGATCGTAGCCAGCCTCATGACCCTCTGTGGGTACGAATTCGGGCTGGCAAACATCTTTTGCTGTGGATTGTTTAGGCTTATCGACCAACCCATGTGAGAGGGCAACTATTCCTTCTCCCTGTGAAAGTGAGGAGTTAGTAGTCCGACAGTGTCACTCAACTCAACACTTCTCCAAACAAGATGTTGATCCTGCATGCACATACAGACTGTCCCACTGTAATTTATAATGCTTTTCCTGTCATACATGTCACGATTTGACCAAGGTCTCTTGGGACCTTGGTAACTCTCATCATTATCAGTCCCATGCGGGAAGAATTTATAAAGTGCTTTCTTTCTGATAGACTTTAAAACTGAAAAGCCCAACCTTGTCATGGAAATTCTTTGGTCAATGGCAGAGGAACATGAAGTTTCATCAGGCTAATCGTGCCGCCAGTTGTCACGATGGTCTTATAAGTAATATTTTTTAAACACGCATATGACAAAGATACTGTGAAGGATGCAGACGCTTATTTCTGCGTGACCCCCTCCAGAGATTGGGTCACCGGTTGCTGCTCACACGAAAGGATTGGCTGTAGATTGCAGGTTGTAGAGATTGAAAAGGCCTGCTATTAAGGGTGCTGGGTATTTGACGACAATTACTGCGCCCTCCACTTCAGGGGGTGAGGGGCTACATGCCACTACAAGAGTGTTCTTACCCCTCCATCACTAGATGGCCCCAATTGGACTTGGGAATTTGAGCATTGGACACTTTGTTCACGAGCCCGGCAGAGTTGATCCGTTTGAACACCTTCTCGAAAATCCATTGTGTTTGCCCAGATTGTACTAATAAAGATGACATATTCTGTAAGCCATTATTAGACAAAACTGTAATAATGCCTGCACTCTATGTAAATACATATTGGAGTTGAGATGCATGCATCCTCGGCTTTATGTGACGGCCCATTAGTCTAATCATCAATGGTAGGGTATGGGCCCTGAAAGGTTGGGGTGCCCCCCAACTGGCAGGTTTTTACATAATCTGTTCACAAATTGAAGTATTAATTGCACATTGACCATATCGCCAGCTTATAGAATGGTTTATCCACTGGATTCACGCAGAGGGAACAAAGGGAATCCCACTACCTACTTACTGGTGCACACGCACAACGTCTTTCCTTAAAACCCTATTCCCACCTTCGCCTGTTAGATTTTGTCAGGAGCGCCTCAGTGTGTCGTGCTGATATTGGTCACACGCCGCTAAGACTAGCAGACGAGCTGAGCCTTTGGCCTGCTCTCTCTCTCCACTCAAAACTTTTCCTGCTCTGACCTCTCCCGCTAGCGTGGATCACACCTTTTGATCCACGTGAGCGGGCCACGTCACTGCGTTGGGCTATGTGCCAAGATGCAGAGGATGAAGCCAGTCCGCAGAGGCAGGAGGCAGGCAGCAAGGGAAAGGTGTTGGAGGAACAAAGGGAGGATGTTGGAAAAGGGCATGGGTGGCATGTTTAGGAACTGTGGCAGAAGAGCCCGCGACGAGGAGGAGGAAGGTGGTGGGGCGGGGCAGTGCGAGGAGCAGGAGAGGGCGGGGCCGGGGCAGACGGAGTAGGTAGTAAGCCCTACAATAATTGGGAGAGAGCCACCAAAGTATCTAACGTGCGCGCTTTTTCCCGACACGCTGCCACCGCACGCTGCGGGATCGCCCAACCGGGCACCGCCACGGAGGCGCGGGGCAGCCAGTCGCAGGTCCCACGTGGCACACGTTTCTCGTCGCGCTGCGAGGCAGTCGTCGCGCGGGTACGATGGGGCGCGCGGGCGGGCCCCGCCCGCGCGCTCACACGAATGCGCGCTGCGCGGAAAAGCGCGCGGGCGCGGAGGCGGGCCAATGAGGCGCGCGCGTGTCGCGCGATAGTCGGTGCGCCGTGCAGCCCCGCCCGCGCCCCGCGGCACCGCACGACTCCGCGCCTGCCCGGCTGCCTGCCCGGCTGCCCGCCCTGCGCGACTGGAGGCGCGTGACGGTGGGCAGCGTGGGAGGTAGGCGAGTAGGGTCGCGGGCCCGATAGGGCTACAAAGGCCAGCTCACGCTGCGTGCAGGGCATTGCAGCGCGCACAGTGTGCAGGCCTTTTGTGCCCGGTACGCCTTTCAATAAAGTTTTGTGGAGGAGCGTATACCCCCGCGCCGAGCATTTGCGGCTGCTGCTGTCCAGCGTCCCTTTGCAGTGCGCGCATGTGGGAGGTGGTGGGCAAATTTGGATGGAGACGCCCTCGCGGAGTGAGGTAGACAGACCGGACCGGCAGCCCGGGGTGTGGTGGGTGTTTGATGTGGGACGGATGGTTTGCATGTAGTTTGAAAATATTTCCTTAGCTGTTGAGATGCGTCTTGTTTGATCCTGTCTCTACTCGAGCTCTCTCTCTCACCTCTCTGCCCTCTTCCTCCCCTCTTTCCGTTCTGCTTGGACGGGGTGGCCTCTTTTCTGGTGTCTTCTCTTTCAAGTACTCGCTGTCGCTGCCTCTCTTGGCGGGGGCTTCACATCACTTCAGTTTTGTGATGTATAATTTTGAAACCATCTCTACCCATGAAGATGGAAGACAGACGTGCCTGGTAGTTGGGAGTCGAGAGGAACCGAAAGTAGAATCTATTGGGACCTTTTGTTCAGCTTCCAGGTAAAGGAAGGCAACAGTTGTCAGAGCGGGTGGAACATTGTTCGAGTTGTTTGTCGCTTGCTTCCTTTGACGTGAGAGAGATAGAGAGAGAGAGAGAGAGAGAGAGAGCTTACTAGAGAGAGTAGCAATCCTGTTGCAGGTGAAGCAACAGTGTACATGAAAGCTTTTGCTTACTTCTCGAAATCTCTCCTCGTAGAAAACCATAAGTTTCGGATTATGGTGGCGCGTTTGAAAAACTTGGTGTCGAAGCTAGACAATGAATCTTGTCGTGTACACCCCAGAAGTTTCGTCACGAAGATATAAAGAAATCGCCAGTTTACTCTGCCTCCTCTGCCCTTGTTGGCCCCATCATTCACTGTCATTTCTACCAAGGGCATGTCTGGGCTGGCGGCCTGGCAACTTGTTGGCACCTCTCTCAGCAGCCATCATTCTGAAGAGTTTGAACTTTTTTGGGAGTGATTGAGCTTGTTTGGCGAACTTTCTTTCTTCCTCATGGTTGGGTCCTTAGATCTCTAGCGACAGTGCAGGGAAATATGTACTGACCAGTTTCGTCTGGTGGATCGTGGCAGGCTTCAAGCTGCTGCATACAAGATTTGACGTAGATATCCAATTCAAGTCGTGCTACATCCGATGGAAGAGTGTCTTTGTGCAGACGTACCGGAAAGCCCATGATATATGCGCAGGGTCGAGAGCGGGAATTGACAGAGACCGCTGGAGGCAAAGAGTGACGTAAGGCGCCCCGAGACATCTTAGTTCGCTTAGCAGTTCGCTTAGCCAAGCACTGTGCAGCTCCAATCATCTGAAAGTGTAGTGAAAGGGACTTGGGAGCAAAACAGGCTGTACAAGGGGTCGCTTGTCATAGTCTCGAAAGCCTTGTGGTAACCCGTCAAGCTGGTAGTCCAGGCTCCCGTGATCACTGGACAGTCGGCTAGTAGCAACGTTGGGAGAGAAGAACAACTGTCAACAGCTCATCCCGAGCAGGGAGTACTCCAAGCGCGGCTTTCGTACTTGTATGTGCGCGCCGATTATTCTTGGGTGTACCAAACCCGTACACTGTAAGCAAGGAGCTATCCCTGGGTGCAAGTTTCTTCTCAAGTCCCCAAGTCACGGCGTATCGCCTCCTCAGTCTGGAAGAATTTGGTGGGAACGACACCAGCCTGTCGTAGACTGAAATGGAGACCTCTCAGGTGCTAATGCTGTTTACCTATGCAGTCGTGATGCATTTGGCTATTATCTTCGAGTTTTGACTTGTCTATGTCTGTATCCTGGAATTAGTTCGTATCCTCCCCTCTCCTCTTGGCAAACGGCCTGCTGAAACCAGCCCCTAACTTTGGGAAAGGAATTTGGCATTGTGTTCTAACAGACCAACACCAATATTGGATTTGCTGAGGTGCTGCACTTTGTAATCCAAAAGCAGTCATCAATGAGTTAATGTGACAGCAATCCCTGATCTGGAAAATGCCACTGTCTGGTCTAGGCACGGGTGTGCCTCATATCCTTTCCTGCAATGAAGGAAAGATATATAGTTTACTTCAAATTAGGTGGTTCTCAGAGAAGTGATGAGAGTGTGGTGGCTGAAGTCTCCCTTTACTGACCCGGGAGCATGTGTTTTCTGATTATGAAGCACTGAGTGAATCTGCGGGCTAGTTCAGGGGATCAAGTCTGTAGAATTTTGAGCTTACTGTGTGTTTCGCCTGACAATCTGGTCTGCTTTGGGGGATTTCGAGATAGTAACTGCAAAGGTACAGTAATAGGTCAGTCCTGGGTTGTCCTGACAAACTTTGGCCTTTTGACCTTTGGTAGTAGGTGGTCAAGTTTGCTTCATGCCTCATATTGTGCTTTGCACAGGTGTCTGAATCTCTTCTTTTTCTGGCAAACAGATTGAGGCAGTGTGCAGGACACAGTCGAGTTTGTGATGATCGTCAAGAGGACACGCAGGCACTTAGTCAGCAGCACAGCATTTAATTTCTTGGCGGATGGTTGGACGGGGACGTAGGGGAGTCAAGAGGGATATGGTAGATGCAGAGATGCGTTGATGCGAGCAGTTGCACCAGGCCGAGGGTGGGTCATGCTGCTTAGTAGCGCCAGCCATGAGCAGCAGCAGGAGAAGAAGGCAAGCCAGCTGTTTGCCCAGCGTGCCTTGCAGGAGCGCCGATTAAAGCCGCCTGATCAAATTATTGCCTGCCCACGTTGTCAGTCTTTAAATACCAAGTTCTGCTACTATAACAACTACAGTCTCACTCAACCTCGTCATTTCTGCAAGAACTGCCGACGCTATTGGACTGCAGGTGGCACCTTGCGCAATGTTCCTGTGGGTGGTGGCTGCCGCAAGAACAAGCGGGCCAAGCAACGGAGTGCAGATGTGCAATCATCCACTGGAACAGTGAGCGTGGAGAGTGACAGCTCTGCTGCCGTGGGGCTGCAGAGTCAGAGTTTTGCCTCCTCTTCTGCAGGCTTCTTTGAAAATGAAGAGGCTGCTGCCTTTGCCCGCTCTCAGCAATCCATTCGAGCAGAACCCTCGGGTGTGAGTCAGAGTGGGGACGCGGGTTTGGGCTTTTCAAACCACAGTACCCAGGCGTACACTGCTCAGGCGTCAAACATCAGACAGCATTCTCAGCCTTTTGACAGTGGGATCATGAGCCTAGGCTTCTTTGGGTCTGCCAGGCCAGAGGCAGGGCTGAGCTTGCACTCCCATCATCACTTACATAGCGGGGACTTGAGTGCCATGTTTGAAACTCCAACCTTCAACAGGGCAGGTGCATTGGCTGCGCTGAGTGAAGGGCTTCACAGTTACAATCATGTGGAAGCGGGGGGTGGGGATCCGGCACCACCACCGTATACAGGATTGGATGTGTGGCGAGGTCAGCATCAGAGTAAGCATGGCCCTGTGTGGGCAGAGGAGACAATGACATTGGACATCAACCGACAGCAGTCTAAAGGCAAGTCCACACTGTGCTTGTCACCCTCCACTGGGCTGGATGATGAAGCTGCTCGCCCAGCAGTGGCATGGCAAGCTTCTGTTCCACAGGAAAGCTTGCCACAGTATGACACAGCTCCAGCCGATGCTAATTTCTGGAGCAATAGTGGGTGGCCACCATTGGACCTCCAGTCTATGCCTGGAGCTGCTGGAGGAGGAGGCGGCCAACTTCTGTGAAAGCGTAGTGTACAATCGCCCTTCTTCCCTGGTAGTTGGGTGGGTAGATCAATTAACCTAAATGGAGTGATCAAATTGTAGACCTGTGGAGCTCTGGACTTAAACCAGTCCAGTATTTATTCTTAGCTACCTTGTTATGTAGCAGGGTTCCGAAAGGTTTTGAGCATGAGTTGAGCGAGAGTAGTGTTGCAAGTGCAACGTTTTGATACACTTGCAGATAGTCTGCGCTCACCACTTTCCGTAACAATTCTGTTATCTTCTAGTTTTTACTCATGCTCTACCTATTATGTAAGTCACATCTCTCAAAGCCACCACCCTGCCAGTTTCTAATCCTCCTTTCCTTTCTTGATCTTAGTTCATCAAAGTGTATGGTGTAGACAGGAATTTAGGGTATATTACAAACTGAAAATTACAATGTATCCACTGCTTAAAACAGCAGACTTGCACAGAGTGAACTTTTTGACGCCATGGCCAATGAATGCTTGGCATTTCCAGACAAAAGCTGCTTTGGGAAGTTTTTTTCCTTCTGAACTTCGTTGGATGATCTCTTTTGGATTGCACCGCTTGCATGTTATTTTCTTGGCAGTGTGATGGTGTGGGTGATCTTAAACTGTTCTTCTTATTGGGTATAGGTTGGTGTATCCATGAAACTGCACACTTGTGGTCCGTATATGAGTTTCTACTGCTTGTGACGCCCGGTGATGTTTGGTTGTATTCTATTGCAATCTTGAGGCTCTAGCAAATGCTGAAGAGGTTGTTGGGAGAATGTGAAGCGTGTAGTATTTCACTGTTGTTTGAAATGTGAACTGAATCCACTGACAAAAACTTCAAACTGATCAGCACCCGCCCCTTGGAAAAGGTAAACTACAAAATACCTACAGTGCGGTCAGACGCTGCCTAACTACAAGAAATTGAAGTAGCCTAGTCGAGGCTCCTGAATTCAAATAAACACGGATTTGAAGTTATTCCACCACAACCTACAGGGGAAATCTAATGAAAACTTGATCCAGCAGACTGCAGTGGTGGACAAAGAAGCCAGAAGTAGCGCAGTGGCAGATAGGAAAGGGAACCTGCACTCTCGCCCTCCCGACTGATAGCACGTCGTCTCTCCAGTGATGAGAGACGACCGCCTGCAGTAACAACGTGGCACCAACCCTCATGTAAGAGCGCGCACAGATAAAAAGATGACCACCAAGGTGA
Organism: Takakia lepidozioides; assembly: GCA_030704615.1. NCBI lineage: Eukaryota > Viridiplantae > Streptophyta > Takakiopsida > Takakiales > Takakiaceae > Takakia > Takakia lepidozioides. The sequence goes on from CM060731.1 coordinate 79,490,955, forward strand.
CGCAAGCCAAGGAACGCCGACCAGGAATGATGACGCTGGTAGGCATTGATGAGTGGCATGCGCCGACGCGAAGAGAGATTCTGCAGCGCTTCCTGCGCAGAGCGCTGTGCATGCAGCATCCACGGATGCCGCTACGGTACTCCGTTATCTCCTGCTCCCTCCTATTCTAATAGGCCCACCGTATTCTCCTCCTCTCGCCTCCACCCAACCTGCCCAGCCTTGGTGTCCCCTTCCTGCACCACACACACACAAGCGGATGAGGCGCACACACCCCCACACTCCCACACTCTCTCTTTGATTGCAGCCTTGACCTTCCCCACCCTCGACTCCCGACGTTAGGCACCCACTTGCCTACTTACCGTATCCGCCGTAATTGGCTGGCGTGCGGAGTCGGGAACGTCTCTCTCGCGCCACGTGCTCCAGATTTTCACCCACGATATTTCACTCGGCAAGCACTTGTTACGAGCCGCCCCAAGTCGGGGTGGAAGCGCGAGTGCCATGCACAAACATGCATGTCGTGACTGACATGTACAGTGCAGGCGCTCGACGGGCCCACCGGCCGGGGGGACCTCCCTCGCTTTTGAGGCTCTTTGCGCATTCAAGAAGTGGCAGTGTTTCAAATTTGTGTGCTACCAGTTCCAATGATTGCGGTCCTTGGGCTGGTGTTGACGGGATATTATAAGAATTTGTGGGTTCTTTTCTCCCCATTTTCGCTGGGTTGGTTTCAATGATATCGAAGCGGAATGATGGCTGTGGCCCACTGTGGCGTTGTGGTCGTGCTGCTCGGTACCTCGCTGCCTCCGTGGCCCGCCTTGCACTTCCCCACGTGGTGTGCTTGTAGGAGTTTGAGAAATCCATCATACGAAGAAATTGATGTTCGGCGTCACTGTCCCATCGCGAGGCTGCTTGTCTTGTCGGTTGTGTGGGACCCGTACGGCTACCTAACTCCCGAGTCCCGAACGCTGGTGTGACGGTGTCCCCTTCGATATTCCAATGTCGAGGACGAAAGTATGGCCCGGAGGAAAAAGAAAGGAAAAAGAAGAATGAGGGTGACGGTTCCCGTGACCCTCAAACCCTAACCGGATACCCGTATGGCTGGCGTACCCTAGAGAGTCTTGAGTTGCAAGTGGTTTAGTTGCCGAAGAGTTGCAGCAGAGGAGCCCTTCTGCGTTAGCGATGGCCGGCCACGATGATGGCAACGCTGACTTCGTCGAGCTTTTGCGGCCGTTTCATGAGCGCGCTACTGTTGCCGAGGTTTGTTTCGTATTAGCTTTAGTGGGGGAAGATGCATTCCAAGAAGGAAGGCAGCCCTAATTTCTTAAATCGAGTCGGAGAGCAGCTGGACCTACGTTTTTGGTTTTATTTCTTCCTTACGCTATGGTTTGGTTCAATGTTGGAGCGATCCAATGGCAAGATAACGGGCAGGGTGGATGCATGAATGCTCGTCTGGTTTTAGGTCATTTCTATATGAAGGTTGTCTCCTGGGACCGCATTTTGTTTGATGCGTTCCACGGACTATCTGACCGTCATTAATTTGGCGCATTGTCTGGGTTTCGCAGGCGCGCCTTGCCGAATTGGAAGCTGCAGTGCACGGCGTCACAGGTAATAGAGTTTTCGATGTTCTCATTCAGAATCCCATGGACCTATTCGTGAGCAGTGACAAGAGTGATGTATTGAGCTGCAGGTCTCAGTGGACAGGATGGACTTTTAGAGTCATTGATAGAATTGCGGGAGAAGTTGCAGAACGCAAAGGCGGAACAAAAAGTTGAACGGGAGAAGCTGATTTCTGAGAAGAGAAAGCTATCCTACCAAGTTTTGCATCTGCAACGAGCACTCAAGGAAGCTGACGGGAGGCTGGCGCAAGCGCAAGCCTCCTGACAGCACTGCCATTCATAGCCCCCCTTCCAGATTCTCTCCAGCTGTGTTTGACCGACAGCACAAGTAGGGTTTTCACAACTGAGCGGCTATGATGTCTCACCAGGTGGTTAGTATCAAGTGTTCAGTCACTTGGGAGTACTTGACACTTCAAATGTGCAGAATTGAGGGAGGGGTTCGCTTTCATTGGACTTAGGGCCAGGATAGTCACGTAAGTTACCAGGAGAGTCACAGAGCTGCAATTTGTGTGGCTGAAAGGACAGAAATTCGAGGCACAGACAGGCAAGAGGAGAGGGAGAAGTTTCGGTTTGCATACAACGTTTACATTAGTTGCGAGTGCATCACTGCTTAACATTTTAGTATAAAAATTTAGAAAGACACCACTTTACCAGGGCTTACACTTTTACCGAACTGGTGACTGCTGGCAAAGTAGATGCCTATGAACCTGGTTATACGAGTATGTGTTGCAGTATGATCTTGGCGGCTTAGAACACAAGTTGAAAATGTTACCGGTGGGTTATTTCGCGTAAATTAGGTACTGGAACCCTAACCCCTCTTCAAGTGCCTAGTGTGTGACCTCAGTGTAATAACTACAGGGGAGGATGGAGATATTAACTTTTCATATTAATTTCCCACTGCTATGTAACGCAAAGATTGTTGCTAATTCAAAGTAGAAGTGTTGTAAGATGGTGCCACCTCATGATACTTGTCAAGTTGAGGAGTATGCAATACTACACATGTGCTCTTGAATTGACCACACCAGTGCCTGAGCAAAAACATGTGCAAAATGTAACAAGGTGCACAGTAAATGATATGTGAAAACTTCTTGCTTGTTACATTTGACGAAGTTTCCATGCTTAAACCCATTCTCGAGATTATCTACATCTAATTGACAGGGTTGCTTCAGTTACCTTGCAGTCCAGTCTGAAAAACTTAGGTGGCACCAACATATACCACCACATACTGGAGCTCAAAAGAGTGCCTGCTATCTAGTGACCATGGACACCTTGCTTTACAGATGTTTCGGAGGGTAACTGTGCAGAAAAATTCATACACTGGGTATTCGCAGTAGGTATGTTTGGTGGCCCAGGAGGGTTATTATTTTTCCTTTATTTGGTGTCCCCATGTTGGAATGAGTCCTAGAGGCGAGTTGGTTCAATCTCCAACCAGTAAGGCCATTGTTTTGGACCGGTTGACTCGAAACCGGAAGCCTCTTAGAGGTTTTGGTTGCCAAATTTAACTGTGTCGCCCATGAACATGTCCTTTATCTGGTGGACGGCCATGTTGGGAAGGATACTCTCAGTCCGATTATGGAGGGGTTGTTGTCTTAGAGGTGAATCTAAACGAGTCCGTCACTAAGACGAATAGAAAGGGAGCTAACGGATAGCCATGGCGGATTGATCTCTGCAAGCTGAAAGGTTTGCGTTGATTTGATACTATATTGGTTGTGTACTTGAGTAGTATAGATACCCACTTGTAGATGTCATTGGACATCTTTTCATGATTTCTAGAAGGAGGTGCCATTGTCAAATGTTTTGTCAAAATCTAAGAGTAGCATAACATTTGCTTGGTTATCCCTCGGCTATTCCATGAGTGAATTTAATCGAGGTGTGGTTAGGCTGAGAGGTTGGGTCTCAATTCATGGCCTATTGTTGGTATAGTAGAATCTGGTTCATTTGTCTACGAGGAGGGATTTTGTCTAGGTTAGTTCACTTGGGGCTTTTGGAGCTGAAGTTGCAAGCTCTATGTTTTCTTTGGTAAGAGGTTTTATCTGGAGGCCATTGATCCAACGTAGTTTAACCTAATTTTGGTTGGGGGAATGTCATAAGCTGCATACAAAAGGGCCCAAATTGTTTGTCTGAGTTTGTATGTGAGGCAGCTGCCTTGCAGATCGGAAATTGGTGTATCCATCTAGCTCTGTCTCAAGCGTTCCACCATACTAATGGTAGGATTTCCTTGGTTTCCCCTTTAATGGTTTGGTCTTTGATACAAAGAACCTTGCTTCTCTGGAGGTTTTGAACCAATTTGACATAAAGAAAACTGGGAGAGGGCAATGGTGTTACATTTTATATCCTCGATGGTAGGTGGGGCTGGTTGTAGGGGCAGAGACGTTTGTGGGAAGTCCTTGATAAAAAACAATGCATGGTTAATTAGCTCTGGTTCCTATTGCGTGAAATCAGCCATTATTTCATCTTACTGTGACAATGGAACAAGCGACTGCCTGCCATGCCATTTCTAATTGTCCCATGTTTGCCGAAACTACTTCTGCTTTTGTTTCCAGCTGGAGAAGGTAGAGGAGTATGAGCCCAGAGAGAGGGGGGCTGGTAAGCCAAGCTGGAAAATGTTGAACAAGAGAAAACTTCATCAGCACTAAGGCCTCTAGAGAATGGTGAATTTGACATTGAGGTAACAATGCCTGACCAAATAGATACACTGAACATTCTTGCCAGGGACCAGTTCCATTATACAGCATTAACCAATCTTACAAAGCCACAGTAAAGCCCATACCAGGGCGTATGGTCATGACCTACAATGTTGCACTTTAGGCTTACAAAAATTCCAAGGGACATGAGCTGCACATGGGGGAACCAGGCACCAGAGAGTCGCAATGAAGGTGCAGCTGACTCATATCACTTACTACCATGGCTTGAGGTCTCGAGGGGACCTTCGGTCTAATTTAGCATAGCTTGCCCCGGCTCTAAATAGATGTTCAATAGCAGCGCGTAAGTTCCAGCATGATGTGGATCACATTTGAGAAGGCAATTTGCTGCACGCTCTGCTATTGGATAACAAAAATAAAGAAGAATGTCAGAAACACGCAAAAACCTCAACATACGTAAGTTGAAACACAAGGAGCAAGACCATGATATTCTACATTACTGGATTACAAAATGTTAGAAAGGCCCCATTCAACATCTCGTTCCACATTGCGGTGGATTCAACAGGCACCAAGCAAGGCCCCCCCACACAAAAAGCCTCCGGCTTGACTGGCAAACTGTTATGAATTTCTCTGCATCATCCCAACTGCCCTCCACCATGCAGCCGAAATGCTCCATTCTCGGAGTGAGGCCATGATCTCGAGTCATGGACCCAAAGTAGTGACAGCCTTCATCCACTAGACCTGCATGGCTACAAGCAAAAAGAAGACATGTAAAGGTGATACCATCTGCCGTCAAGCCTTCCTGGTGCATTTGTTCAAATAGTTCAAGGGCCTCCCTACCACACCCATGCTGAGCATACCCTGCAATCGTCACATTCCATGAGACCACATTTCGTTGAGCCATATTGTCGAACACTTCTCGTGCATCCTTTATGCTCCCACATTTGGAATACATCTCTGCAAGGGCAGTCTCCAGAATGATATCTGATGCAATTCCAGCAGTGCTGATGTCAGCATGGACCTCTCTGCCCCTGTCCAGGGCAGCCAGGCTGGCACAAGCGCTGAGAATGCAAATGAATGTGACTTTGTTGGGTGTCACTTCTTCCTTCATCATGTGCTCATAGATCTTGAGAGCGTCCATACTGCACCCATGCTGGGCATATCCTGAGAGCATGGCATTCCATGAGAACACATTTCGCCTAGTCATATTATCAAACACCTGATGTGCATCCTTTGTTCTTCCGCATTTGGCATACATGTCGACAAGAGCAGTCTCCAAGATGACATCTGGTGAGATTCCAGCTTTGATCAGTTCAACAGGGACCTCTTTGCCCTTTTCTAAGTTTCCTAGGCTGGCACATAGTTAGGCATCAACCCTTTCTGCATCTTTTGCTCATACATCTCAAGGGCCTCTCTGCCACACCTAAGCTGAGCATATCCTGCGATCATTGCACTCCATGTGACTACATTTCGTTTAGCCATGTTGTCAAACACTTGACGGGCGTCCTTTATGCTCCCACATTTGGCATAAATGTCAACAAGTGTGTTCTCAAGAATGACATCTGGTGCAATGCAACTTTTTCGCATGTCCGCATAAATTTCTTTCCCCTTTTCAAGAGCTCCTAGTCTGGCACACGCATTGAGAACACAGATGTATCTTACCTTGTTGGGCAGCACTCCTCCTTATATCATTTGTTCATATATCTCCAAAGCCTCCCCACCACACCCATGCTGAGCATAGCCTGCAACCATGGCATTCCATGTGACAATATTTCGAGGAGCCATATTGTTTACTTGACGTGCATCCTTTATGCTCCCACATTCGGCATACATGTCAGCAAGGGCAGTCTCCATAATCGTATCTGACTGAATTCCAGCTTGACAATGACAGCATGGATCTCTTTGCCTTTCTCCAGGGCTCCTAGGCTGGTACACGCATCGAGAACAGAAATGAAGGTTACCTTGTCAGGCGTCACCCCTTCCTGCATCATTTGCCCATAGATCTCCAAAGCCTCCCTACCACACCCACACTTGGCATATGCTGATATCATTATAGTCCAAGTAAACAAATTTCGTTCAGGCATTTGTCAAAGACTTTGCGTGCATCCACCACACTCCAATTTGACCACCACAAACTGAGAAGACAGGTAAGAATTCTTGTGCTGTGCAAAAAAAAAACTCCTTTATCATAGCCCGTATCCCCAATTCAGTCCAGGCAACGTCTCTTGGAGCCCATCTCTATGAATTTCTTTACTCCTCTTGGTAGGACAAAAATAGCTCACCAGCACGGAGCATCAGGTTTTAGGATAAGTCTTTGGCAGAGCAGGGCTGGATTTCACCAACACTTATTCAGAATGCAAGTAATTGATCTCCATGTCAGAGCCCACATGGCCGATGAGGTGCATTGTGTTCGCAATTTCTTTGGTGAATGTCACTCAGTTGAGGCCACTCATTTTTCTGCACCTCAAAGGTCCCTCCTCAGTCATGACCCTGTCCATAAACCTCGCCTCCCCTCTGATGGTTTCCACTGCCCCGCAATCCCATGACTGATTCCAAGAAAACCAATGCTTCCCTGTTAGAGGAGTTTCAGAAACAACACAATGGCTTGCCTACTTCTTCATAACCTGGTGGGGCTGAAAACCCAAAACCAGCTCTGGGTGGGTTAGTAATACACCATCAAGGATACAACGTGGACGAACAAAGAACCCTCAAGCTATGCTAGATATTCATAGTCTGGCTTAGATGTGGCACAGGCGCGTTGTAACATGTCTGATAGAAAAGACTTATCTTTTGACAATCACCTTTGAATAAATGACTTGAGTTGGGGCAGTGAACTGTTAGCAACAAGTGGAAAATCTAAACCCATACATCAACCACTTGAAAGATGATTATCAGCTCCAACTGCAAGATACTCTTGTGGGAAGAGTTCTTACCTTCCCGAAGCCAATCGGTGTGACATCATGCGCCCGCCAGACTTCAACGCTCGCTCGAAATTTGGGTAGCGGGAGACACGCCATTGAGGCAGAGAATCAGCCCTGGCTATGGACTTGGCAGCAGGTGCATGTAGGTGTGTGAAAATCCCAGACCTCACCAGCCCTCCTGCCATCGGAACGCGCATCTATCTCTTCCTTCGAGAGCGATCGTCGCTTCCCATCTGATGCAGAGTGTTCATGCCCACCTCTCCTGGTTATTTTGGGGGCATTTCCGGCAGAATTGAGACGACGATTACCGTGTCTAAGATGGACTTGGCACTCTATGGCACCCTATTCTTCCTTCTCGATTCTAAACTCAAGTATCTTCCGACCCTCTTTGGTCGTCGTGCTAATTGTAGGATATACATAAATGGCAGAATGTTGGCATTTGTAATTTACCATTTGCATGGGGACTTGAGAGCCGCCCCTCTCTGGGGAGGGGACCTCTCGGACTAATGTAGAACTTAATATGCCAGCGTTTGATCTGACTTATTTCTCGCCGGATTCCGCATACTGGGCTGGGGCCCTTTTTTTTTTCTCCTCCCCCCCCCTCTTCACCTCCCCCTCGTTTCATCATCACTGTTTACATACTTCAAATCCAGGGGTTTCAAGCTGCGGTGGGTAGCATGTTGGTAAGGTGGTAGCGTTGCAGGTGGCAAAGTTCAGCATTCGATTCTTGATGGGAGGCGCTTGTGTGTAACCCTGGTCGGTGTAACCCTCCAATCGGTGTAACCCTCTATAATCCCGGTTTCTCATATAATCTCGTTAGTAGTCCTTTTATACTTAAACCAAATTTGGACTTAGTCAAATTTCGAGACCATGGTGAGTTACATCGAGAGTAGTTACACTCCATTCTGTGTAACCCCGAGTGGAGTTACACACCTCATCGTGTAACCTGATGTAATCCCCCAAGTTGTTTACACACACTCGTCGTTTAGCCCAGTGTAACCCCAACTCGAGTTTACCCTTACCCTTCACCATGTCACCTCAAAGAGGGTGGGGAAGATTTGACATGCCGGAAACCGGCATACCATCCTATCAGAGGTTGCACGTGTAGTTCTTACTTATTCCGTTTCCTTCCCTCCCTCAACTCACCCTTCGCTCATAATGCTCCTCCTCTTCTCTCTCATTTGGGTTTTTGTTTGTTGGCTCATCTTTATTCTAAAGAGAATACTACGCATGAAGGTCAAAAATCGCTAAGCCCTGTTGTGCCTTCCCTAGGTATCACCTCCTATCCTTTTTTGAAAACCAGTTCTTGCACCTCTCACAGGTTATATCTCTGGTACTAAACAACTTATGAGAAATAAATAGATGATTTTTCAAGTTTATTATGGAAAAAATATATTTCATTATTTACAACGAGGAGCCATACACAACTAGTCGTTTGTTTTTGCTTTGGGTGCAGTATGCTTTACAATAAGAATAGTTCGTATAGGGAATTTGGGACCAAATTGACTCAGTCCGAATGTCTTGTCGAGTCTCCAACAATTACAAAATTAAACGTACTTTGATTTTGTATAGAATAAGAAACAAATAATCTAGTATATAAGCTCTAAAAATTCGGCACATTTAATTGTCGTGCATCTTTTAAATCACAAAACCATTGTGCCCAAACTGAACAATCTCCAAACTCCAAGAATCCAGTTTAGGCACTTTGGAAGCTCGCCATTACGAGGGGGGGGGGGAAAAAAAAACGCCTTCGAATCCGTTAGCGACTCCTACACTTGTGTGCAAGCGCAAAACGATGCACAAATTTCTTACATCATTTGAAGATCATCTACGTGTTAATTGCAATTTATCTTCTAAAACCAAGTAGCATACATTTGAGCCTTATGCATCTGACCATGTGATGTCCATCCATCCGTAGCGATTGTCGTCGGAACCTACTCCGAGAGCCTTCCACACTGTGGGAGATGCATCAACGTCATTGTTGATGCAAGGTGGTTGATAATCGTGATCTCCGTCACAACCATGCATGGAATCGCATTCGTCGACCACCATGGCTCGCACGCTCTTCCCATTTCCATGTATGGTGATGTGATTGCCGCAACGGCTACCCTCCGTTGTACCAACCCCTTGAGAGCAACCACGAGTGTGGAATCCGAATGATAATGATTATCACACTCTGATGCAGTGCCTCCTGAACCCCCTTTTTGAAAACTGTTGAGGGTTAGAATGGCAGATTTTGTACTTGGTGAACACGTATACGTAGCATATTTTTTACCTGTCTTGCAACATTCGGAACTCTGCGCTGTGTTGCAACCGTCTGGTAGGTTATTGGGACCTATGAGATAGCCGGCCACCCTACAAGAATGATCGGATCCCTCTCCTGGAGATGACATGGGAGATGAACTTATACATATTTGGATGCCCACTTCAGGATCGTCGTTGCATTTATTGGCCGTGCATGCAAGCTGGCCACTGCAATCATCGTCACTAGTGCACGATGTTCCGCAATCACTTTGAGCAACTACAGAGTTCATAACAAGGTTGCCTACCAGTATAACTAGAGCTAGAACAGAACGTGAAAGGTTTGTCATAATTTCTTTGGTATTCTTCTTCCGAACTACTAATTACTTAAGATCGTATATATGTATGCGGAGGGAGCCGAGTTGGAGATGTGAAAAGTGGATGTGTTCAAATCTAATCAAACGAGCGAAAAGACGTCATGTTTTCAACAAGTAATTAGATACAGAGTCGTGGCTTCTTTCCACATGGGTTTGTGACTCATAAACAAAAGATGTTGATATGACTTTGACAGCTACAACATATATTACTCATGGCAAGTAAGTTGTATAAGCAATATATATTCTACAAAACAATCACAAAACCAATAATGAGCACAAATGAATGTCTGTTCGATGCTCGAGGGGTGGATTAAAGAGATATTGGCTAGTGCATGCCTTATATAGATAACCTCGGCACACCCTTAGAGTTTTCAGACGACATGAGATGTTGCTTCCTAGATGGCTGCAACTTTGGAATCACGTTGTAGCCGATCAACTTTGAATTTTCCAGCAGGGTAGATCCAAACGTTCGCAACCAATAAAAGTAAAATTGCACAATCAAGAAGTTGGAAGCTTGGAAATTTTACAACATCATCAAGTGTATATCCAACGTTGAGAGATGCGGAAATCCAACAAGGTTGTGGAATTCTCATGTGGGCTAATTTGAGCAACAACGGCCTGTCTGAAATGACATGTCGCCGCCTCCCCATATATACGTATCCGGTGATGACATTCTATTGTCGTGAAATATATTACCACTTGGAAGTTGATCCAAAATATTGTTGGTTTCATCCTTATGACAAACATTTTCCATCCATGTGCAGCTTAATAATTATAGATCATCGATCTTAAACGTGACCACTTGCCATTTTATAGCCTACCCTGACTTTGACGGAGTCCAACTTGTCAGAAGGACAATTAGCTCAGTGTAGTCGAAGAGGGTTCTCATGATATGCCCCCGACATCCTACAGTTGAGCCCGCATTTATTTGGATCTAGACTTGCGCCATCGACGTGCCTTGTCAGACCTTATGCATATCTTAGAGAATCATCGAGAGCACGCCAACACTGACACACCGTATACCACATGTAAGTTTGCGCATTAGATCATATTAAATGTGTATGATGCATAAATGACCTTATATAATTAGTCACGCACCATATCTTTCCACAACCCACATGGTTGTACAACTTCATCTAGCATTGTACAGGTCGGACCACATGCCCCATATATTTGTTGAACATTCAACATATCTCTAGCTATAAGTGCTTGAACTATAAATCAACCACCCGACCACCTACTAGCATGTCGCACCCACCCATAGTTCATATCATGGCCCACCCCCTAAAACGGGGCAATATCAGCCGAAAGGCAAAGTGCAGGTTCTTATGTGCGGCGCCCGTGGCCGAAGTCTTGTCTTTCTGTTTTACGAAATGCAGTCTCTGCATTGGGAGTGCACGCCGCAAGATACTCAAGAAAGTTTTGTTAGGGAGGCTTTTGAGATTTATCATGAACACATGGTACATGACCCAACAATATCACATTCATGTCTATTCTAGAGGCATGGCCAATGTAGGCTCGCCAGAGAAAAGGTTTATAAGTTAATGTAAGGCCTCAGACAGGGCTAAAAGTTAAACAGATAATAAACGTACTTTCAGGGAATTCAAGGTGAGGGACAAAGTGTTTCTATTGATACCCATCACCTTCACCTAACCTTGTGAAAGGAAAAGGTAAGAAGAAAGGTACGTAAGAAGTTATCTCCTTGATATTGCGGACCTTCGCTGATTGTGAAACGCATTAACGATGCTGCATATAAACTAGAGCTTCCACAGTCATGTAAGATACATCTGGACAATGTTTCATGTTAGCAAGCTTAAGAGATATTTACATGATGCGGACAATTTGGTAGAAGGAACTAAACTTCTACAAGAAGGGCCGGAGAGTGACCAACACGGACCTCCGCGGATTTTGGACAAATTTAGAGAACGCAGATTGCGCAGTTGTCTCATCAAGGAGCGTTAGGTTGCATGGCACCGGCTTCCTTTGACTGATGCTACTTGGGAGTCTGCAGACTTTGTCATTGAGGACAATGACCAAGCTTTGAAGGGGTAGAGAATGTCACAGCCTAGATTAGCAAAAGTTAGTTACATGGGCTTAAACAAGCCTTAAATAGTAAAAGCATAACAAAGGCTTCAAACAAAGCCATATACAAGAAAAATATATGTATAGACTTAAGCAAAGTCAAAATTGTCCAATTGTTAAGAAAAATCACGTTTGTTTTTATTTTAAAAACGTGTTTTGCAAGTCAATGTGTGGAAACATAAACCTTGGATATATGCCATTCGTTTCAACACGACGCATTATTTTGTCTAGAACGTCGTGTCGCGGATTGCACAAAATGCAAAATATGCTCAACATGGGTACTGTTGTAACTAGGTTTTGAAGATTCATATGCAAAGACGGTGTAACGGACGTTTCCCAACACACTCACTTACAATTGTGCTCTCAATGGATGTGCCAACCTAGGGTCGCCGAAAAAAGATCAAAACATGGGTATATGCGGACGTCATCAAAAGCCTGTGACAACATGTCTGTGAAACCATGAACAATAATACATCAAATTGCTTGCTAATATGAGTCAGTGAGGAAGTCATAATAGTGTCACGTTCATCCATCTTAATTGATGAATTTATGTGCAAACTTAGGATCCTTAGTTAAATGCAAGGAGGTATATGCAGCCAACAAACTATGTAAATATGTTCCACAAATGGGCAAATTTATGGCCAACCTTTACAATAACAATAGTTCGCATAGGGAATTTGGGACCAAATTGACTGAGTCCGAATGTCTTGTTGAGTCTCCAATAATTACAAAAATAAACATATTTTGATTTTGTATAGAATAAGACACAAATAATCTAGTATATAAGCTTTGGCACATTTAATTGTTGTGCACCTTTTAGATGACACAACCGTTGTGCCTAAACTGAACAATCTCCAAAATCCAATAGTTCAGTTTAGGCACTTTGGACGCTCGCCATTACGAAAGTGGGGGGGGAATAAAACACACCTTCGAATCCGTTAGCAAGTCCTACACTTGTGTTCAAGTGCAAAACGATGCACAAATTTCTTACATCATACATTGATCATCTACATGTTAATTACAATTTATCTTCTAAAACCAAGTAGCATACATTTGAGCCTTATGCATCTGACCATGTGATGTCCATCCATCCGTAGCGATTGTTGTCGGAACCTACTCCGAGATCCTTCCACACTGCGGGAGCATCGACGTCATTGTTGATGCAAGGTGGTTGATAATCGTGATCTCCGTCACAACCATGCATGGAATCGCATTCGTCGACCACCATGGCTCGCACGCTCTTCCCATTTCCATGTATGGTGATGTGATTGCCGCAACGGCTACCTCCGTTGTACCAACCCCTTGAGAGCAACCACGAGTGTGGAATCCGAATGATAATGATTATCACACTCTGATGCGGTGCCTCCTGAACCCCCCTTTTGAAAACTGTTGAGGGTTAGAATGACAGATTTTGTACTTGGTGAACACGTGTACGTAGCATATTTTTTACCTGTCTTGCAACATTCGGAACTTTGCGCTGTGTTGCAACCGTTCGGTAGGTTATTGGGATCTATGAGATAGCCGGCCACCCTACAAGAATGATCGGATCCCTCTCCTGGGCTTCTTTCCACATGGGTTTGTGACTCATAAACAAAAGATGTTGATATGACTTTGACAGCTACAACATATATTACTCACGGCAAGTAAGTTGTATAAGCAATATATATTCTACAAAACAATCACAAAACCAGTAATGAGCACAAATGAATGTCGGTTCGATGCTCGAGGGGTGGATTAAAGAGATATTGGCTAGTGCATGCCTTATATAGATAACCTCGGCACACCCTTATCTAGTTTTCAGAAGACATGAGATGTTGCTTCCTACATGGCTGCAACTTTGGAATCACGTTGTAGCAGATCAACTTTGACCCATAAATGGAATTTTCCAGCAGGGTAGATCCAAACGTTCGCAACCAATAAAAGTAAAATTGCACAATCAAGTTGGAAGCTTGGAAATTTTACAATAGCATCAAGTGTATGCCCAACGTTGAGAGATGTGGAAATCGAACAAGGCTGTGGAATTCTCATGTGGGCTAATTTGAGCAACGACGGCCTGTCTGAAATGACATGTCGCCGCCTCTCCATATAGATGTATCCAATGATGGCATTCTATTGGCGTGAAATATATTACCACTTGGAAGTTGATCCAAAATGTTGTTGGTTTCATCCTTATGACAAACATTTTCCATCCATGTGCAGTTTAATAATTATAGATCGTCGATCTTAAACGTGACCACTTGCCATTTTACAGCCTATCATGACTTTGACGGAGTCCGACTTGTCAGAAGGACAAATAGCTTCGTGTAGTCGAAGAGGGTTCTCATGATATGCCCCCGACATCCTACAGGTGAGCCCGCATTTATTTGGATCTAGACTTGCACCATCGACGTGCCTTGTCAGACCTTATGCATATCTTAGAGAATCATCGAGAGCACTCCAACACTAACACACCGAACACCACATGTAAGTTTGCGCATTAGATCATGTTAAATGTGTATGATGCATAAATGACCTTACATAATTAGTCACCCACCCATATCTTTCCACAACCCACATGGCTGTACAACTTCATCTAGCATTGTACAGGTAAACCAAAGCTCTAGATCTTGACATATTTTTGTTCGACCACGTACTAGAGTGTGGCCAAGTCAAACAAGAGCCTTGAGATCAATTCCGATCCAAACATTTCCATGTTTTGAGTAGATGTGCACGCCTCTTTTCTAATCCATCATATCGGTCCTAATTCCCGAACAAGAATTTGCTTAGAAAATACAAGAGGTGGTCGTATGTGGGTCTACGTCGGACCACATGCCCCATATATTTGTTGAACATTCAACATATCTCCAGCTATAACCGCTTGAATTATAAAACAACCACCCCGGCCACCTACTAGCATGTCGCACCCACCCACAGTTCATATCATGATCCACCCCCTAAAACGGGGAAATATCAGCCCAAAGGCAAAGTGCAGGTTCTTATGTATGGCGCGCGTGGCCGAAGTCTTGTCTCTCTGCTATATGAAATGCAGTCTCTGCATTGGGAGTGCACACCGCAAGATGCTCAAGAAAGGTTTTGTTAGGGAGGCTTTTGAGATTTATCATGAACACATGGTACATGAGGTAGTGAGGCCCAACAATATCACATTCATGTCTATTCTAGAGGCATGCCCAATGTAGGCTTGCCACATAAAAGGTTTATAATTTAATGTAAGGCCTCAGATAGTGCTAAGAGTTGTGCAGATAAGAAACGCACTTTCAGGGAATTCAAGGTGGGGGACAAGTTATATTGCGGTTGGCTGATTGTGAAACACATTAACGATGCTGCATATAAGCTACAGCTTCCAGAGTCATGTAAGATACATCTGGGCAGTGTTTCATGTTAGCAAGCTTAAGAGATATTTATATGATGGGGAGGTTCCGCTCGCGGAGGCGGGGCGGCGCTCCACCTCCCCGCTAACCTCTCTGCTATCCCGTTAGTTATGACTGATTCTTAGGGATCCGCTATTTTCCCCCTAAACCCCCTTTCTAATCACCCTCTCTTTAGCGCTCCCGCTGTTCGGGGAATGCTTGCGCGTGAGCCTAGCCAGGCTCACGCCACGTCAGCAAGGTTTCCCACGTGCAGGACTTAATTTTGCGGATGCCACCTATTTCCGCGGAACTGTAGGTGACTACCACGCCCCAGATTTGCCACTTTATTTTTCGAGAAGTCTCATCCTTCATCCAAATCTTGGTCGGATGAGAAATCACGGGTGGTTTGTGGATGGTTAACGAAGTTCCTTCCCCCCAATTTACATCCACTTTTCATTGATAGACGTTCTCCAGACAAACACCAGGAAATCCCTAAAGCGTCTTTGCGGTTTATGAAAAAACATGGTGCACAACAGGTTGGCAAGACTTGCAATGCAAGACACGAAACGAAGAACAATAGGGCCAACAATCATACAAAATGCAAAAAATAGTCCTAAGAAAAGGATGCTTTCATTTCTCAAATCAAGGTTGCGTCAACGCAAGGTTGATTTGCATCATCCTCCCAGGAAAAATAATAATAATAATAATAATAATTTCATTTCTCAAATCAAGGTTGCGTCAACGCAAGGTTGATTTGCATCACTCCCCAGGGAGCCAAAAAAAAACAACTCTTCAAAAAATGATGTTTTCATTCTCAAATCAAGGTTGCGTCAATGCAAGATTGATTTGCATCATCCCCCCAGGGAGGGGAAAAAAAAAAAAATCAAAAAATCAAAAAATCAAAAAATGATGCTTTCATTTCTCAAATCAAGGTTGCATCAACGCAAGGTTGATTTGCATCACTCCCCACGGAGAAAAAATAAAAAATAAAATAAAATGAAGTCGTGTGTCTGTCGGTGTATGCCACTCATCAATCGTGTTGTGCGTGCATGTACCATTTGTTGCATTCGTTCCTCAAACTCATTTGTTCATTTGCGAACACATCAAGTCACATTCAAATGAACATTCTCGGAAATCAACCTCGTGTTAACACAAGGTTGATTTTAGTTGTAGGAAATCAACCTCGTGTTAATACAAGGTTCATTTCAAGTTCTCTGAAACCAACCTCATATTAACACAAGGTTGATATTTGCGGACGCCCTAAACCCTTAACCCATCTCACCTTCAAATGGTGAAATCCCACACTTATAGGCTCCACGGTTATAGGCCCACCATCTTTGTGGTGACATGGCACGACCTTGGGTGGGCTCACGCCACATCGGCACCAGCGCCACGTCAGCGCTGTGAGCGTAGGCTCGCGCCACATCACCATTGTGTGAGCGTATGCTCCCATGCTCACACGCCAGGCTCACGCGATAGCGTCGTTGCAGCTGTTCTGGCCCCTCTGCCATTTTAGCTACGGTCGCAGCTATGGAGTGCATTCTTGCTCGAAACGAGGCAACGCCTGAGTTCTACCGCATCGATCTCAAGCTCCTTCACCCACTCTACAGCTCTCTCACGACGCTGTTTTTGAGTCTGCTCTTGCTGAGTTCTAGGATGTATTTCACTTCCCAGTTTCCATTATGACTTCTCTGAGCCCCGTTTTTCTATCTATGATGATGTGCGCACCTCATTCTACTGGCCTCACTAGAAGAGAAACCGGCTTTTTCCACGGCTCTGCCATCTCACACCTGGCACATTCCACGGCTTTTATCACGGGTCTGTACACTGAGCCAAGGTGTGGGTCTAAATATGCCCTAACTGTGGGGTGTCTCACATGTGGTCCACACCCCAGGCAAGAACGGTGTGAAAACAGCCATGAGCGTGGCAGGGGTTGGCTTAGTTTACATGGCATGTTACACACCTGTGTGAAATGAGAACATACAATTATTTCCGCTGATTGTGGTGTATGGGGAGTTTGAGAATGATGCCCTTGGAAAATGATTATGAACTTCATGTTCATGTTTAGAAATTTGCACGATGGTACTAGCAAGTGAAGAATACACCCCATTTTCAATCTCTACATTATGAAGTTTATAATGCCCTTGGTGAAATGAGCATGGGGATCGCATTCAAAGGTGGTCCCGTTCCGTTGCAACCTAGACACAACTAGGACAAATAGGCATAGGCATGATTTACACTTTTTGCCACAAATCACTTGCATCATCCTTATGTTGAACTCCTTGTTTATGTGACATGCTTGGACTTTGTCATCTCACACATCAAAGAAAAAACCAGAATATTTCGAAAAAATCCTAACCTAAAAATCCTAACCTAAATTTACTAACAAGTGTTCAAACCAGCCCAATGGTAATATATTTTATTACCATTATCAAATGTTTGTCTACGTGGTGTTTTGGTTTTCTAGACAAGTCTGATAGCAGGACTTTAGCCTCTGACCTAGAATGAATCAAAGTGCAAAAGGCTAAAAAGTCAAAAAGTTGTTAATAAGGTTGCCCATTAGGTTTAAAAAAGTTAAAAAGTTGCTAATAAGGTTGCCCACTAGGGTAATCGTGAACACAGAGGAGGGCTGGGACTTGGCGTTTTTTTTTGGTTCCCTGCACCACACCATGTAGCCGAGGGATGGAACGCGATGATCGCAGGATATGCAAGGGCGTGGGATGGAGGCGTTGAGCAAATGATGCAGGAAGGAGGAGAGGAGGAGGAGATGAGATGAGGAGAAGCTCGCAACATTCTTGCGAGCTTGCCGTTCTTGGGAGAGTTAGCTTGGTCATAGCAGGCCGTGTTTCAATCTCTGCCTACTCAGCTACACCGTGGTGGTTCGATCTTACAGACCAATCCGACATTACCTGACTACAGACACAAGCAGCACACACAAGAGGTCCTTTTGGGTTGATGGTCAGTCAAGTCATGACACAACCTCAAGGACAATGTGGTGAGGGCATCTTCTTCTTTGACCTATTTCAACCTGTTTTGCCCTCCCACATCATGTTTGTGTGCATTGCAATGCTTGTGCAAGCCCGGCAACCCTTGAGAAGGGTAAAGAGGTGCATGGGGATATCATCAAAGCTGGAATTGTACCTAATGTCATTCTAAACATTGCCCTGGCAGCTCTGGAAAAGGGGAAGGAGGTCCGTGGTGACATCTTCAAAGCTGGAATTGTACCAAATGTCATTCTGAACAATACCCTAGTGGACATGTATGCAAAATGTGGGTGCATCGGGGATGCAAAGGGAGTGTTCAACACTATGGTGGAAGAGATGTGGTGTCGTGGAGTGCGATGCTTGCAGGGTATGCACAGCAAGGATGTGGGATGGAGGCTTTGGAGACCTATGAGCAAATGATGGGGGAAGGGGTCCAGCACGGCCACATTATGTTTGTATGCATTGCAGGCCTAGCAGCCCTGGAGAAGGGCAAAGAGGTGCATGGGAATATCATCAAAGCTGGAATTGTACCTAATGTCATTCGAAACACTGCCCTAGCAGTTCCATGGTGACACCTTCAGAGCTGGAATTGTACCAAATGTCATTTTGAACAATACCCTAGTGGACATGTATGCAAAATGTGGGTGCATCGAGGATGCAAAGGGAGTGTTCAACACTATGGCTGAACGAGATGCGGTGTCGTGGAGTGCGATGCTTGCAGGGTATGCACAACAGGGACGTGGGATGGAGGCTTTGGAGATCTACGAGCAAATGATGGGGGAAGGGGTCCAGCCCGGCCACATCATGTTTGTATGCATTGTAGGCCTGACAGCCTTTGAGAAGGGTAGAGAGGTGCATGGGGATATCATCAAAGCTGGAATTGTACCTAATGTCATTCCATACACTGCCCTGGCAGCTCTGGAAAAGGGGAAGGAGGTCCGTGGTGACATCTTCAGAGCTGGAATTGTACCAAATGTCATTCTGAACAATACCCTAGTGGACATGTATGCAAAATGTGGGTGCATCGGGGATGCAAAGGGAGTGTTCAACACTATGGCTAAACGAGATGCAGTGTCATGGAGTGCGATGCTTACAGGGTATGCACAGTAGGGACGTGGGATGGAGGCTTTGGAGACCTATGAGCAACTGAAGGGGGAAGGGGTCCAGCCCGGCCACATCATGTTTGTATGCATTGCAAGCCTGGCAGCCGTGGAGAAGGGCAAAGAGGTGCATGGGGATATCATCAAAGCTGGAATTGTACCTAATGTCATTCTAAACATTGCCCTGGCAGCTCTGGAAAAGGGGAAGGAGGTCCGTGGTGACATCTTCAAAGCTGGAATTGTACCAAATGTCATTCTGAACAATACCCTAGTGGATATGTAGGCAAAATGTGGGTGCATCGGGGATGCAAAGGGAGTGTTCAACACTATGGCTGAACGAGATGTGGTGTCGTGGAGTGCGATGCTTGCAGGGTATGCACAGCAAGGACGTGGGATGGAGGCTTTGGAGACCTATGAGCAAATGATGGGGGAAGGGGTTCAGCCCGGCCACATCATGTTTGTGTGCATTGCAGGCCTGGCAGCCCTGATTTAAATCAGACACCTCAACCATACCACAGCTTCTAAAAGAGGATCAAGAGAGGGAGTCCATAATGCCTCTTCTTGCTCTTCTAGGCATGTGAAGATGCTTTGTGAGGCAGGCAGACTGAAAGAGGCTCTACAACATTTAAACCAAGGAGCATTTCAGTCACGTTATCCAAAGTGGATTCACACCAAGTGTTTTTCTCCTCAACCCCATTGTGAACATGTCTGTTAAGTGCAGGAGCATCATGAATGCACACCGAATGTTCAACGGAATGCCTCAACGAACTTTGATCACGTTGAATATAATGTTGGCAGGATTTAACATGGGTGTGGTAGGAATGCTTTGGAGACCTATGAGCAACTGCTGCGCAAAGGGGTGAAGCCCAACCACATCACATTTGTTTGTAATGCATGTGCAAGCCTGGGAGCTCTGGAAAAGGGCAAAGAGGTCTATGGTGACATCGTCAAATCTGGAATTGTACCCAATGTCATTCTGAACACTGCCCTGGTGGACTGCATGTATGCCAAATGTGGGTGCATCGAGGATGCAAAGGAAGTGTTTGACAGTATGGCTGAACGAGATGTGGTGTCGTGGAGTGCGATGATTGCAGGATATGCACAGCAAGGGCGCGGATGGAGGCTTTGGAGACCTATGAGCAATGATGCGGGAAGGGGTGACTCCCCGTGGAAAAATAGCTCCAAGAAACCTGCATGGGTAGATGGTCAACTGGAAGCCGCAGCAGCAGCGGCACAATTGATAAAATCAGGCAATGCTAATCAAGGCACCTTCTTCAACCCATTTCACTCTGTTTTCCCCTCTTATCAGAATCGCCATAAATTTTCATGTTTTAAAAATTCTGCAAGTTAGCTGGTTGAGTGAACCTTTGATAAAAAGGAGTGACTTTGACATGATACTGCCAAAGTGACAATAGGAAAGTATCCAGAAATAGGTAACAGAGAGGAGAAGCTGTGGAATGAATACTTTTCTGACCCCAGTCAATGTTGGGACAACCGTCTTGGAAGGTAAATGCCTTTGGATTACAGAGTGGTAGATGCAATTGAGAATAGGAACCGGTGTGATAAGTTGAGTTGGGTGTTTGCTGGAACAAATCTAGGCTGCCATTGTCAGCTGCTAACAACAATGCAAGGATGTATGCATGATCTGTGCAGAGGCATGGATAGTTGAAGGAGCAGGGATAGAGTGTCATCCAAGAGGGCCAGATTTCAAGCTCCAGATTACTTATGATTCCCTGTGGAGGGTTAGCTACAAGAAACCTGCATGGGTAGATGGTACATAGTTTGGAGTGATTTTGACATGATACTGCCAAAGTGACAATAGGAAAGTATCCAGAAACATGTAACAGAGATGAGGAGAAGCTGTGGAATGAATGCTTTTCTGACCGCAGTCAAGGGTGGGACAACCGAGGGAAAAAGGTGAATGTCTATTAGATTACAGAGAGTAGGAGACGCAACTCAGCATAGACACTAAGGCAAACTCTCCTCCCCTGCAAAGGGTGTGTTTTGGTATCTGAACGAATAAATATAATTTTTAAAAACATAATTTCAATATTTTGTTATTTAATAATGTTCTCATCCAGGCCACTGTCCATTTTTCCTATAATAATAATAATAATAAATTAAATCCATTAATATTCAAACTTAATATTGGAAAGCAAATAATAATTAATTAATGTGTACCACCACACATGAACGAACACGTGTTGCATAGTGACTTGTCGAAGGTGTGAAATATGACACGTGTCGTATAGTGGCTTGTTCAAGGTGTGAAATCCACCGTGAAACATGCCACACTGGCCTTTTTCACACTCTGCCATGTCAGCTATGCCATCGGCCATGTCAGTGGCCATGTCACCATGCACCCCATGAAAAAAGCCCACCCATGGAAAAAGCCTCCCGTGGAAAAAGCCACCCATGGACTTTTCCACAGGGCCACCCGAGAGCCAGGCCGTCCACGGGGTGTCCAAAAGCACTAGTCGTTCCTTACACCCACGGCAGGTGTGGACTGCGGCTGATTCCACAGCAAAAAGTGTGGAAAAAGCCGTGGAAAAAGCCGGTTTCTCTTCTAGTGCCTCTACACCAATGGGCCTCCATGCAACATGTTGCTTCCAATGTTTCTGAAGCCACTACAGGCGGGCTCGTTTATCATCATTAACGTTATTTACAACTTTTGCTTCACGACTGGGACATTCCTACTATATCAAGCTGAGGAGACAATTAGACTACTCAAAAGACTCGTGTCAGGCCCACAAACTGTACTACGAACGATCTGAGAACCACTTTTTGAGTTACAATGATGGTCGACCTCTGTATCAACTCTACCGACCTCTGCATCAGCTGAATGCCGAGCATCAAGCCGATACCACTACCCCCCCCCCCCCCCCCCTCTCTGGAGGCAGTCTCGCCTCTTAGTTTTAACGTCCTCCACAACTCTCACCAGCCCCTGGATGGAGTACACAACATCAATCCTCTTACACCAAGATGAGGGGCCAAGTTTCTTCCAGCGTGACGCTCCAAACCCACCAGGTTCCTCCTTATCACCATCCCTATACATGCTACTTGCCCCATAATATCACACTTATGTGTTCATATGTCTACTCGGGCTATATCCCTCTAGAGGGGCCACAAAGGCCCCCATCTGTACTCTCTCTTTCCACCCTATCTTTAGGTAATATTGTAAAACCCTTTGTTTCTTAATACCCTATTTTTTATATAAAAAATTTGCAACAATTAATGAGACCATATTTTAAATTATCTCCAACATACCAGCAGGGAATATGGCTCAACTGAGAGACTGTAATGATTACAGCTACACCGTGAAGGGTTAAGCTCCAAGCCGCAAGCAAATAAACCATGCGCACGACACCATCGCCCTAATCCTGAAAGATGGATAAAAGAAGTTTTGAGAAGATTTCATCCTGATGGATTAGAGTTGGATGAAATATGAGGGATGGATACATTATACTATAGGTAAAACCCTTTATTACATTAATTTTTTTAAGGAAAACTTTGGATTTTTTGTGACATTAAAAAAAAAAATGGGTGAAATGATATTGCCTTACCGTATTTTTTAAGTAAACATTTTCTAAAATTTACCTCAAAAGAATAAACTGCACCCTATATTTGTTCTCACGTGGTTTTGAAAATACGGGGAGTGACCCCCCCCAAGGGTCGACTGGTACGACTGACTTATCCTGGATATTGCCTCATACTCTTCACCTCCCACCATCCCCTCCACCCAGATGAGGTATGATACTGCTGTTGCTCACCACTGCCAACCCACTAGGTACCTCTCTCCTCCCACTCTTGCCTCAAATGACTGGTTGCGTTATACTACTTTCCCAATCCCTAATTGTGCCATTCTGCATCTACTTCCCCTCAACATTTTTTTGCCCTGCTTTGGCTTTATCTCATCTCCTATCAACATCCTGCAGACGAGCACTCACTGTCTGTATCTCCCTACCTTGGCACCTTTGCCCTCATTTCTATCTCTCTGTCATTGCTCACTCTCTCACTCCCTCGTCCCACTAGAAGCATTCGTGTCATTTACCACTAGGGTAACGATTCATTTTGAGTCGTAAAAGTCAAAAAACTGGGATCGACTGGAAGTTACAACAGACTAGTTACAATAGACGTGGTAGTTGGGTTGGACATCCAATGATTGGAGTGGTAAGGACGCAGACGCGCGAACAAGTGCTCAGCGATTAATGCGATTAATACTGAAGAACCACGTGGCGTAACCAGGCGGGCCGCCCGTGTGTCTGACCTTTTGGGCTGACTTTGACTTTTCCCTCCGGATGAGTGGACCGACTCACTGAAGCGCGGTGACACATGGACGCGGACGTGGACGACGATGTGGATGGCGACGTGGCGGCGCCACGACGTGCACCACTGCTGTCACGTGGCCACGGGCCCGGGGCGCCACGTGGTAGTAGACCACATAACTTGCAGTGCTACATGCCCAGTGGCAATTGCGACTGCGGAAGTTGGCGCAACCACTGCTTTACTACTTTACATGAAGTGCTCAAAGTACTTGAACAATCATTCATAGTGATTCATGCTTTGGAGTTTTGGTGTTTGTAGTGAGTCGACTAGTAATGCCATACAAGAGAACTAATCATGCATTAGAAATGTACAAACGATGAAAGACATGCCATGAAACAAAATGAAATGAAAATGAATGAAATGAAACAAAATGGTACTTTATTACATCTGCGGAAAGCTCAAAGAGCTTATGGGACAAAATGAAAAACACAAAGTAAAAAAACAGCCCAAAAGCTACTGCTGCTCTGGGGATTGCCTAAGGGTCAAGGCCTCGTGCAAGTCAAGCAGTTCTGATCCTCATAATGCAAGACTTCAGTGAGTTCCACGGAATAGACCATCTACCCATGGAGGTTTCTTGTAGTTATTGATCCACAGGGAATCATAGGTAAATCTTTTGCTTGAAATTTGGCCCTCTAGGATGAATCTGGACCACACTCTATCCCTGCTCCTTCAACTATCCATGCCCCTGCACAAATCATGCATTCATCCTTGCCTTGCTGCTAGTAGCTGACAATGACAACCTACATTTGTTCTAGGAAACACCCAACTCAGCTTATCACACTAGTTCCTATGCTCAATTGCGTCTGCTACTCTCTGAAATGTAGCAGGCATTCACCTTTTTGCCTCGGTTGTCCCATCATTGACTGGGGGTAGAAAAGTATTCATTCCACAGCTTCTCCTCATGTCTATTACTTGTTTTTTGATACTTTCATGTTGTCACATAGCAGTATCATGTCAAAGTCACTCCAAACTAGATTCACTCAACCAGTTAACTTGCATAATTCAACATGGAAATTTTGGACCGATTCTAATAAGAGGGAAAAACAGGGTGAAATGTGCTGAAGAAGATGCCTTCATTAACAATGTCTGATTTTATCAATTGTGCCGTTGCTGCCAGTTGACCATCTACCCATGCAGGTTTCTTGTAGCTTCATAGTTAATCTGGAGCTTGAAGTCTGGCCCTCTTGGGTGAATCTGCACCCACACTCTATCCTTGCTCCTTCAACTATCCATGCCTCGCACGCATCATGCATACAACCTTGCCTTGTTGCTAGCAGTTGACGATGACAGCCTAGACTTGTTCTAGGAAGCACCCAACTCAACTTATCACACTAGTTCCTACGCTCAATTGCATCTGCTACTCTCTATAATCCAACAAACATTCACCTTCTTGCCTCGATTGTCCCACCATTGGGGTAAGAAAAATATTCATTCCACAACTTCTCCTCGTCTGTGTTACCTGTTTCTGATACTTTCCTGTTGTCACATTGGCAGAATCATGTCAAAGTCACTCCAAACTATCAAAGCTTCACTCAACCAGCTAACTTGCAGAATTCAGACATAAATAATTAGGGGCGATTCTGATAAGAGGGGAAAACAAGGTGAAATTGAAGAAGGTGCCTTCATTAGCAGTCATTACACTCTATCCTTCGCTCAGCCATATTGTTGAACACTCCCTGTCCACAAGGGTATTGTTCAGAATGACATCTGCCACAATTCCAGCTTTGACGATGCAACCATGGACCTCTTTGCCCTTCCCCAGCAGGCTCGCACATGCACTACAAACGCAAACAACTGGTTGTGGCAAACTGGGAGCAATATGTGTGAGAAGAAACCACTTATACAAATCTACAGCTTACAGGCTGTCTCTATCCTCAAAATTGGCACATATATTGCCCTAGACACACATTGCCCTAACTGCCATCCCCCAAGATGCTACCCCCACCAGACTTCTCTCATTTGGGTCCTTGCAAGGCTGACTTCCAGCTTTGACCCTGTGCATGGGGCCTATCGGACAACATACACCAGCAAGCCCTCCCCCTATCCTGCATCAACTCATCTCAGTCTTATCAACTGCACAACGTATGATGGGAGTGAGTGCAACATGGGAAAGAGCCACAACACATGATGAGCTGTAGGGAAGAAGCAACATCGTGCAAGTAAAGCAAATGATGAAGCAGAAAGACGAGGCAACATGGGAGAAGGGAAAATGGGGTCCAAGGGCTGAGAAGGTCAACTGGTCAACAATGAGGAACTGACTCTGGAGCACTATGTTGATGATTAAAGGGAGCAGCAAATACATGTGGGGCATCGCAACAAAGTGCATGAAAATGAGGGTCAGAATAGTGCAAGAAAGACTCCACGGATGGTGGGCAGCCAAGGGAGATGTAGTGAGACAAGGCACTCATGGCAAGGGAGCTGCCAAGACAAAACTGTTGATTAGGCTACGGAGAAAAAGGAAAGCACAAGATCAACTACGAGGAAAAGTAGCAATTCAAGCATGGGAGCTGCTGCTAAAACATGAGGAGGAAGACATACGAGGTGAAGCATCAAGGGAACCAGTAGGAGATGAGGAAGATGGAGCACACTTTCTTGTCAAAGGTTGGCGGCGAAGAATGCAACCCAGCAATCAGAAAGTGAGGCACCCGAGGCTGGACTGCTGCAAAGAGGTACAAAGACAGGAGCTGAGAATGAGATGTTGTCTTTCATTGAAGTTCCCCACACAAGGGCTGTTTGGCAAGCAAAACCCCAGGCAAGGATGAGAGGTGAATTTGGGATAAAACCAGCAGCTGGGAGTGAGGAAAGACACAAGGAAGGGCAGCAATACCTTGTCAAATCTGACGGTGATGGCTGGAGAAAATTAAACAAGGACTGGAAGTATGGGAGCAGCAATCGCATGAAGAAAAATCTGTCTGAGAGGCTGAAGAGTGAAAGGGAGGAAGACAGGCACCTTGCTTATGAAAAATGGAAGGGCAGGGTAGAAAACCTGATGCCTGAAATTGATGGGAGCTCGTGGGATACTCTGCCAAGAAGACTCCAATCAGCTGTTGCCAACAATCGGACCAGTGAAAGATCGCCCTTGGCTGGCGCAACACCACAAAATAAGTGCAGCCCTGATAGCATGGTGAGTGGGGCACCAACAGAGCCAGAAAATGAGGGAGAAGGAGGAGACTTCCCTGCCAAGAAAGTCAATGCGGGCCTGCAGTGGCATGCAAGGAAAGGGACACCGTAAGTGTTGCCAACAGATGTAAATCAGTGCTCATTCATTCGAAAGCACCACGAGAGATGAGGAAAAGACACCTGCAGGGACGTTGAAGCATAAAAGAGGAGAGCACTTCACTTGGGAAGAAAGTGAAGCATTGGAGAATGAGGCTGATGACTGGCAGTCTGAAAAGGAAAGGCGGTTGTGGGAAACCCTGCCAAGACCCAAGACAACCATATAGAGAGAATCAAGCAGGTGGGAACTGCCCTTCATTGGGGTGGTGCAAACAAGAGCAAGACCAGAAGCTGAACCACATGAGAAGATAGTGTGTCATCACAGATGGAGACCCTGGAAAATGCTCTGCCCAGGAGATGAAGAACATTAGGCAACTAGAAACGTGGGGGGCTGAATATGCTCTGCAGTCAACTTGGCTTGTTGAATGCTTGCATAAGAGATGAGGGGTTGCTGTCAGTACACGACATTGAGTTCATCAAATCCTACAACAGCCCACCATCGCTGCCCACTGCTTACAAGATGCCACAAAAACAGTTTCACAGGACTTACAGATGATTGGTGGAAGGTAAGGCCTCTCGCCATGGGCCAGATTAATTGTATGTTGCAGCCCAGAACAACGACGGGAAGTCATCGAGGGCAGCAAACCCCATCTTGGCAGCGTCTTTTGTGTGAGAGAAGTCAAGCTGAACCTGCTCATCATATCGAGTGGGATGGACCAGATGTAAAGCTGCCAAGCCAACCACACTCATATTCGCACTCAAGCAACATAAGCTGGAGCCATTTTCAGATTAGAAGTACCCGTGTTTTAAGAATACTCCTTCTTCAACTTGCGGTGAATGGGCAGAAAACTTCACAATGTGCAGTAGATTAATGGACCAAGATGCGGAGCTGAATTGGGTATCCAATTAGGCAATGCTGGTTTCAAAACCCCGTTCCATCCCTGCGTTTCGAAGATCTGGCTTGAATGGGCACACTCCGGCAGTGGAAGGCTCACGGAGTAATGAGTTTGGGCTAATATGCATGCTGACATGCCATGCCGGTGCAAAGAACAACGTTCTGAGTGGCGATTGTGATCTCAAAATCTGCCCCTGCATTCAAGCTGATTTCTCTCTCGAGCAGAGCCGCCTTGCGGATGTTCCAGCCAGTGTCCAAAAACAGCTCAAGTGCAAGACAACAACATCAGCAAGGCATGGTTAGCTAAACAAGGTCATGGTGGAGATGCATTTGAACTCTCTGAACGTAATGTGGTCGGACTTCACCCCCTCCCACATCAACTGCTCATAGGTCTCCAAAACCTGCAATCCCCGCCCCTGTTGTGCATGTCCTGCGATCATCATTTTCCACGACACCACATTTCGCTCAGCCATATTGTTGAACACTCCCTATCTAGAAGGGTATTCATGTTCAGAATGACATCTACCATAATTCCAGCTTTGACGATGCAACCATGGACCTCTTTGCCCTTCTCCAACAGGCTCGCATATGCACTACAAACACAAACAAACGTAATGTGCTCGGGCTTCACCCCCTAGACCCACATCATTTGCTCATAGGTCTCCAAAACCCGCAATCCCCGCCCATGTTGTGCATGTTCTGCGATCATCACGTTCCACCACACCACATTTCGCTCAGCCATATTGTTAAACACTCCTTGTCCACAAGAGAATGCTCCCACGTTTGGCATACATGTCGACAAGGTATTGTTACATTTGGTACAGTTCCAGCTTTGATAATGTCACGATGGACCTCTTTGCCCTTTACCAAGTCTCCAGGGCTGCCAGGTTTGCACATGTATTGCAAACACAAATGAACGTGACCCGGTCAGGCTGCACCTCTTCTCAACATTTGCTCATATGTCTCCAATGCCCTCATCCCGCACACATGCTGGCCATATCTTGCGAGATTCAGTGTGTTCCTTGAGACAACATCTTGTTCAGCCATGTTATCAAACTCTTCCTTCGCAACTTCTTAGGTCTCCAAAGCCTCCATCCCACGTCCCTGCTGTGCATACCCTGCAAGCATCGCACTCCACGACACTACATCTCGGCAAAACAGGCTGAAATAGCTCGAAGAAAAAGGTGCCCTCACCACATTGTCCTCTACCTTGTGTCATGACCCATTGCGGATTAGACTGACCATGAACCCAAGAAGACCTCTTGTGCATGCTGCTTGTATCTCTAGTCAGGTAATGTGGGATTGGTTCGTAAGAACCACCACGGTGTAGCTGAGCGGGCAGAGATTAAAATATGGGTTGCTAAGACCAAGCTGATTCCCCCAAGAACCTTGTGATCATCAGGAAGAATACCAAATCATGGTACAAAGGGGAGCCAAGAGCCCACATTTGCACATAATGCGCCCTTGACGCCATAAATGCTTGCAACAACAGGACATGGGCCTCGATTTGGTCTTCGTCCTTCTCGCATCACTTGTTCGTCTCTCTCTCAAGCCTCCATCCCTCTCCCAACACTTAGACAAATTCAGGCAAAGGACAAAGTTACTCTTCCACCCTTAGATTATTTTACATCCGACGATTAGAACAATCTCTACGAGCCACACAAGCCCTAAAATACATTAAAATATTCCACGTCATGAGCCATGTGGAGCACTTATAAAAATTCCATTTTTGAATAGGGTGTGCAATGAATGCCTAGTTGTTAAGAGTCGTTCTCTAGTGCTTAAAACCACTTGTAATTGTTGTTTTTAAAAAAAAAACAATTACGTAATTGAATTAAATCGTCGCGAATATTGTGCTGACTGCGGAGTCATTGATGCAACTTCTATCCGCCATTAGAAATGTGAATTTATCCGTTACGACTGTGCAGTAGTAACAAACATCTCAAAGTTGTTCCCTCAGTGGTTTTGGACATGCAGTCGATTCGGAAAAGACACGAATGCTTCTAGTGGATCCCACTCAATTTCTCCGTCACCCAAGCAGGAACATTACTATCACTGGCACACCCTCCTACCCATTACACCCCCATCTCACATATGGAATGTCTCTCTCTCTTGGCAGGCTGCAAGCCCCCTGTTGGCTGAAGACTTCATCTCGATCGGAGCCTGGATCTCTCCTCCACTCAACTGGACTCCCCCGATATCCTCTACTAGCACCCACGACGCCTGCTAACATTCTCTATTAATTACTGGAGTAATTTTCTTGCTATGGTTATCTAGGCGTTATCTAGCCTTGAGGCATATTATTTTTTTAACCTTTAACCCCTAAAGGCCTATAGCTTTATTGATCGTTGACTACAAAATCTGCACCCTGGCCACCTTTTTATTTGTTACTAAGATAGGGCCCTCACCTAAAAAGGGGCAGTAGCCGCAAGACGAAGTGGCTCTTAGTTACGCCGGCTTCGGCCAGAGTCATCTCTCTCTCTCTCTCTTTGTTACTAATATTGTGCTAACATTTAAACAACTTGACCGTTCAATCATGTTCCTAACTATATCGCTTACCTCCACCTCTAATTTTATTATTTGTTTCAATAAGAATTGGAATCTTATAACCATTTTGTCAACATGAAAATCTTTTGCAACCTATGCAAAATAGGAAAACAAAATCACAGATCTTATCGAAATTCCTAAGTGGCTGATCCGATTGAACCCAATTTCCATAAAAATCTCATGATTTTGGGCAGTTCTCCTAATTATTTTACAATTTTTTGGACACGATTTGGGTATACTCCTTTGTAGTGATCCGTAGGGGAGTCAACACTTGCAATTCCAACACTTTGCCACTTTTTTTATTGGCTCCTCCCTATAGGAGAGACCACGCATTGGTGCCAAAAATGAGTAAGATCCTGATATAAATGAGTCATTCCGAAAAGGCACTTCCACTGCTATCTGATTTTGAGCCCAAAACTGATGCATAACTGTTTATAAAGATACTAGCCCTGCTCTGCACAAAACCACCTCTGTCGCGGACCATAGGAGGGGCAGATGAGAGGAGACGAATGGGGCTGAAATCTGGCTGGTCTTCTGAGCTGGAATTAAGCTCCAACAAGGGCTGGGAATTAAGGTGGCGTTAATGCCGAGCCTGTTTCCTCTACGAACATGGCTGTTCGCCAAGGCTTTTATTTAGTTTTTATTGTTTTTATTGTTTTTGGGGTGAATTGTCATGTTCCAACAGGGGCTTGGAATTAAGGTGTCGTTGACGACACCTTAATCCGGCACATTCGGAAGGGGAAAAAAAAAAAAAAAAAAAAAAAAACTAATTTTATTTATTTAAATCACCTCCCACCTTTATCTGGTTGGTTTTGTGGGTTGGAATTAAGCTCTAACAGCGGCTGGGAATCAACGACACCTTGATTTGTTGGAACATGACAATTCATCTGGTTGGTCTTTTGGGCTAGAATTAATCTCTAACAGGGGCTGGGAATTAAGGTGTCGTTGACAACACCTTAATCTGGCACAATCAGAGGGATTTATTATAATAATAATAATAATTATTATTATTATTTCCTCCGAATGTGCCAGATTAAGGTGTTGTCAACGACACCTTAATTCCGGCTAGTCCCTGGTGGAACATGACAATTCACCTGCCACCTTAATCTGGTTGGTCTTCTGGGCTGGAATTAAGCTCTAACAGGGGCTGGGAATTAAGGTGGCGTTGACGCCACCTTAATGCCGAGCCCGTTTCTTCTACGAACATGGCTCCTTGCCAAGGCTTTTATTTTATTTTTATTTTTATTTTTGGTTTTTGGGGTGAATTGTCATGTTCCTTGTGAGGGCTGCGAATGACGCCACCTTAATGCCCAACCTGTTTCAATGGTAGAACATGGCTGTTCGCTTAGGTTTTGTTTTAATTTTAAATATTTTAATTGGTTTTTGGGTTGGATTTCCATGTGCTGTTTGAATTAGGGTTACTGTTCTGGGTTTTTGGCTTCCGTTTTTGCTTTGGGGTTTATCATTGCGGGCATGGGTTTTCGGTTTATGGTTTTTCATGGGGGTTGAAATTTGGGTTGCGGGATCAGTGTTTGTAGTTACAGTTCCTGTTTCCGGGTATAGAATTTGTCATCAATGCCGTGTTTGCCATGCAATCAATTTTATTTCAGTCCATGCATCCTCCACTCTTCGGGACTCACGTTCATCCCACATTCATCCATCACCTTCTTTCATTCATCCATGCCTCTTTCATCCGTCCGTTTTTGATGACATATTCATCCCACATTACATGCATGGAGCATGACATGGAATGGTCCCTGGCCTCTTACGTGAATTTGCATTTAGAACAGTTTGCGTCCACGGCAATAAGCCTTGTATTACCTCGGCTGTAGGCTCTACTTCCCTAATATGCTCACGCTTAAAATCTACTCACGATTAAGGAATTCTCCTCACGCGTAAAGGATTCTGCTCACAATTAGTGTGCAAAGCGTGAGCAGCGGTAGCTACCCTCAAATTCTCCATGGGTCGTGACACAAGGTAAGGACAATGTGGTGAGGGCACCTTCTTCTTCAACCTATTTCAGCCTGTTTTGCCCTCTCATAGACTCGGCCCTGAATTTGCAGCAGAGCTGGCATGAGTTTCTTAAAGATCCTTCACGATGGTGGGACAACCGTAATCGCAAGGTGTGGCTTTTTCTTAATGTACGATGCGAAGAAGTTTGTCCACCCTACAAATGTGGCCTTTTGGCTCTTGTTAGTACCATCATTTGGTATTCTTCATGATGTTCACAAGGTTCTTGGGAGAGTCAGCTTGGTCTTGGCAGGCCGTGTTTCAATCTCTGCCCGCTCAGCTGCACCGTGGTGGTTCTCGCAGACCATCCGACATTACCTGCAGATATCATCCTAGAGACTGTTCTTGTTCTTGTTGACGTGTATGCCAAATTTGGAAGCATAGAGGATGCGCGTCAAGTGTTTGAGAATATGGCACAACGGAATGTGATGTCATGGAGCGCAATGATTGCAGGATATGCTCAGCATGGGTGTGGTATGGAGGCTTTGGAGATGTATGACAAATGATATGGGAAGGGGTGACACCTGACAAGGTCACATTCCTCTGCGTTCTCAATGCGTTCGCCAACCTTCAACCCCTGAAAAGGGGCAGAGACCTTCATGCTGACATTAGCAAAGCTAGAATTGGGGCAGATATCATTTTGGAGACTGCCGTTGCTGACATGTATGCAAAGTGTGGGAGCATGAAGGATGCACGTCAAGTGTTTGACACTATGGCTAAACAAGATGTGGTCTCATGGAGCGCTCAGCACGGGAATGGTAGGGAGGCTTTGGGCATCTATGAGCACATGACAGGGGAAGGTGTGACACCTGACAAGATCACATTCGTTTCCGTTCTCAATGCATGCGCCAGTCTGGCATCCTTCGGAAAGGGCAAAGAGGTCCATGCTGACATCTGCAAAGCTGGAATTGCCCTAGATCTCGTTCTGGAGACTGCCCTTGTCGACATGTATGCAAAATGTGGGAGTGTAAAGGATGCACACAATGTGTTTAATAAGATGGCTGAACAAATTGTGGTATCATATAACGTGATGACTGTTGGCTATGCTCAGCATGGAAATTGTAGGGATGCCTTTCAACTGTTTGAACAGATGCAACAGGAGGGTTTGAATCCAGACGGTATCACCTTCATATTTATTCTCTCTGCATGTAGCCATGTAGGCCTACTGGATGAAGGCCGTCGCTACTTTGAATCCATGAGTCAAGATCATGGCCTCACACTTATGTTGGGGCATTTTGGCTGCATGGTGGATCTTATGGGCCGTGCAGGGTTGTTGGATGAGGCACATGCTTTCATTAAGGAAATGCCGATCCAAGCAGATTCTGGGGTGTGGGGAGCCTTGCTTGGTGCCTGCAGAATTCATGGTAATGTAGAGCTAGCAGAACACGGCAAATTGCCTTCTGCAGTTGGATCCACGGCATACTACAACTTAGGTGCTGCTACTGAGCACCCATGCTGGAGCTCGCTGGGGACACACTCAAGAAAATGTACCTTAAAGGAGCAAGGGTGCAGCTGCATTGAGCGAACATTGAGGTACATACATTTGTCGTAATGTGATGTTTGAATATGTGTGCTATGGTACTTGCATGCTTGTCACTGTAAGGGTAATAATGTGGAAGTCATCTCACAAATGAGTTTTTTCAGCATCACATGATGCAGTGAAGGCTTTCACCCTTGATGTTCTTAAGATTCATACTCATGTCGACACAAAATCTTACCATGGACAATAACCTCATACATAGAGAGGGAAGCCTTGTTGTGATGCTTCATGAGAGTGCTGGCTGGGCACAACTGATTCGCATAAATGGGTGATACCATCCAGCAAATCCAGTCATAGTGGTGACTTTATCAGGCCAAAACCTCCAGATATGTTGCTGTTTCTGTTTAAGTAGATTACGAACTCTTTTGCCAGAATTTTCCAGAATACTGTAACTGGCTTTATGACCCTTTGGAAATCTTTTAGCCCTTCATTAGAATAATTGTTGTTTATCCCCTTTGATTGTGATTACCCAACCAAGGGTGAGGCTCCCAGAGGCACTTGATCACTTCAATATTTCAAAGGTCCGTGGAAGCTGAAGATGCTAAAAGTCCTCCATATTACAGTGGAAGATCCTTTCAGGCCAACCATGCAGCACGTGGTGAAGATTCTTATGGATGTTAAATCTGTTCAACCTCCATTCCTTGGTAACCTTTCCTGATTTTCAGGTGAGTTGAGTATGCTCTTGAAATTTGACAGCTTCCTCACAACATCAATTATGTGCCTCCATTACTTGTTCATTCTTCCAATCCTGTAAAACAACTTGTATCGTTGGTTGCTGCATACCGGTGTCTATGTGATGAATCCTCTGGTTGTTTATAGTTAGCAGGCTCTAGCAATGGCTCAAAATAGTTTAGTCATACCTCCAGGGGTTCAGTCCAGATACTGATTTCCAAGGCTTTTTGGCTGGCATCTACTACAAACTTTACTGAGCTCCATGGCACAATTGATAAAATCAGGCACTGCTAATGAAGGCACCTTCTTCAACACATTTCACCCTGTTTTTCCCTCTTATTAGAATCGGCCCTAAATTTCCATGTTGAATTCTTCAAGTTAGCTGGTTGAGTGAGTCTAGTTTGGAATGACTTTGACATGATATTGCCAATGTGACAACAGGAAAGTATCTAAAAACAGGTAGCAGAATTGAGGAGAAGCCGTGGAATGAATACTTTTCTGACCCCAGTCAATGGTGGGACAACCGAGGCAAAAAGGTGAATGCCCATCAGATTACCAGATGTCATTCTGATCACTGCCCTGGTGGACATGTATGCCAAATGTGGGTGTAGCGAGGATGTAAAGGAAGTGTTCAACACTATGCAGGCTGAACGAGATGTGGTGTCGTGGAGTGCGATGCTTGCAGGGTATGCAGAGCAGGGGCGTGGGATGGAGGCTTTAGAGACCTATGAGCAAATGATGGGGAAGGGGTGAAGCCCGACCTCATAACGTTTGTGTGCGTTTGCAATGTTGAGAGCCATGGTGGCTCATCTGACTACATTGTAAGTGCTGCAACTGTTCTCTCTTCCATCTGTTTCACAAGTGCCCATCGTTTGTCATCATAAAAACAGTATGGACTTGCCAGGTTACTGAAGCTTCCCTTCGTTACGTCTTATGAGTACATTCTCTCCTCCTCTCTTGTATCTTACTTTACATTGTCCAGGGTATTCTCTCTGAATACATACATGAATTCAAGGTCAGATGGTGGGGTCAGCTGCAACATATGCCCAACACCAGATATCCTAAGTTAATCGACTCTATATCTTGGAAACAGGACCGCCCTGTCAAACAGGCTAAGTCCTGGCAGAAGAGAGTAGAAGAGATCCTCTAGGACCTGGACCTGGATCCGCAAGTCTGGACCCTGCTGGATAAATCTGACTTAGAGGCTGTAGTGTCCTCAGCCATGTCTGTTGCCATGAGATTGTCTGATGAAAATGAAGTTAGGCAGAAAACTTCCCTGAACTTGTTTCCAGTCTGTGACATGGGGGAGGACATCTTGGATGACCTCAAGGGTCTACCCACTCTCGGCACTAGACTGAAATTTAAACTCAGGGCAGGAAGCCTACCTTTGAACAGCAAACAGAAGCAGAGAGGAAAGGGAGAGTGCAATTGCCCGTTGTGTGGGCAATCTGAAGACAGTATTCATTTTCTGATACACTGTCCAGGGTTCTCTCACCAAAGAGACCCTCTCTTCAAATCTATTAAGGGAATTGTGCCTGTACCCCTGTTTACCAACTTTGAAAGTCTCGAGGCTGAGCCAAAAGCCCAGGCCCTCCTGAGGCCTAGTTTTTGGGCAAATCACACACAGCAGATTGATGCTTGTGTGAAGGGATTTCTAGAGGATATCTGGAAAACCCGGATTAATTCTTTATATGGAGGTAAGTCTTACTACCAACGTCAGCCCCTGACAGAGGTAGGTTCTGTCCCTTTTGTTCCCGCTCAAACTGGGCACGGGGTCAATGGCCACAAGGCTACGGCAAACAACGTCTTATGAGTACAATCTGAATACAGGAAGTTGCGAGTGATTGGAGCACTAGGTAGGTCTTATGTATGTAGCCCCAATGGTTGCCAACAGTTCCTCTTCAAATTTCAAGGTTGCCAACAGTTCCTCCATTTTAAGGCATGAAAATCTTTTTGTAGCATTCTTAAATGAATGTTTTGTTGTTCACCTTTTTGTATAGACAGTGAACCGTGAATACAATATTTCAGTATTCAGTTTTTCAGCAAGTATTTCAGTATTTCAGCCAGTTTTTCAGCAAGTATATTAATATTTTCAGCCAGTTCTTCAACAAGTATTTTAATATTTTAATAACTAGTAAATTCGAAAATCAGTTTTGTAATATCATACATCAATATTTTTTTATTTTTTTTATTTTTTTTAAGGTCCCTAAAAACTTTATTCATGAGGAAAAATGTAACCTCACATGACATGCCATGGAGGCTGATGAAAGGGATGCCGAGGGACGCCGCCCTGTGACCAGGACAAGAAGGAACAAACAAAGTATCACACCCTAGAGAAGAGAAATCATAGGGGGGAACCCGAGGCCATGGTGAACCTCTGACGATCATGGAATTCTATTTAATTCACACATCAATAAAGTTCTGCCAAGACTTCTGTCCCCGACTTTATAAATAAATAAATAAATGAATTTTTCTCTTATGCAAAACATGTTTGACATATAATTCGAATATAAAGTAAACGGCCAACACCCTTAAATATAAATATATATATATATATAATTTCGATATAATATTTGTAGGAATTTTCAACTTAAGAGTTTCAGGGTGGAGCCATTACGCAACTAGCCGCTTGTTTTAAGAAAAATTAGGTCTGTTGTTTGAAAAACGGAATGGTGTCAATGTTCTCAATCAAGTTGGAAGGTCTTCACAAAGTTTTGATTGATTCCATTTATGTGATCCTCTCTCAGATGGGGTTTGCACTGGCCCATTGTTTCCTAAGGCTCATACAAAAGGCCACCCCATTTCCATGCAAGAAATCCAATCCACTTTGCCCTTCTTGTGCTCATCTCTCTCTCCTCCCAAACAGACGTCTGCATCAAACGAGACACTATGACAAGTAGATTTTCCTGCAGATGCTGCATCAGCTTGCAGCTTTGGATTTGATTGAGAATACATTGAGAATTTTCGTGTTGAAGTGAAACCATAAGGCCATTAAATGGCTGCTTAGGCATTTAGGGATTAAGGGCACAACAGACCCATGTCGGGTTTCAAATACGTAGATTTTCCTGCGTACTATTTACAAATCTTAATATTTGTTTCGAAGAAGTATAATTTCCTACATATTTTTTGCAGATCTTAATATTTTTAAAGCTTCTAACCACAATTAAACTTGTGACAACATGGCCCACCCTCTTGAAACAATAGATTCTAGTGAAGTCTCCAACACGCAGATGTTTTAGAGAATATGTGCCCCAAGTCGATTAAAAAATAAAATGAGGTAAAGGGGAGTGGACACATAGAGGGTGTTGGAGTAAATGTGGCAACTGCATGTGGGCTGACAGCTGAAGCACGTGGTAAGTCGCATGGGCGCACGTGGCTATTGGATTATCTAGGATGGGATCTCTGCCCACCGGCGGGACACACTGTTATCTGCAAAAAGTTACGGCAGGTGCGGCTACATACTTGGAAGGGTATGTTAGGGTATTGCCTAAAGGATTTTGGTCAACCGCACTTCACCCTTGGATCTTCTACCAAGCTCATTATTGTAGTCCATTCCACACCACACAACCGGATTTAGTGAAACAACTCATTATCAAGATATCAATGGCTGACAAGGGCTCAAATTGATTTATTATTATTATTATTATTTATAAAGGAAACCTGGGAGCGACTGCTCACAATTCAGGCCCTTGAGGAGGGGAAAAAATTAACCCCTTTTCAGATAAGCCATTAGGCACACAGGTGGAAACGTCACCACCAGACCAACCGGTCACGAACAATCCACACACCAGGCAGGGCAGTGGGATTGAACCCCGAACCACCAAGGCGACACACTGTGCACTTACCAGCTGAGCTACCAGCTGATGTGCAATTGAACTGCCAAGCTATGGAGGTACTTTTTGACCCCCCTATCAAACTAGGGCTTCGCGTTGCTCCGCACTACTAGCGACGAATTCTGAGAACTATGTTCAATTTTTCACAAAAAAAGGGCTGGGTCATCCCCGCGGTGGTACATGCAGAGATCCGGTGTTTTTTTTTTTTTTTTTTTTTTTTTCTGGAAAAAAAATGGCGGATCTGCATTTCAACATTCAATTTTCACAAGCCGCATCAATCAATAACAACATACCCAAATACCCTTACATTCACTGCATGAACTTTCAAGCATCCACCATGGGATTGGATCTTGGTGGGTTAAGGCTAGCTTTTGACAATATTCATGCAAGTTCATCAAGGGCTCCATCCAAAGCCACACCATGAGAAACAAACACATGTCCAAATTTAAGATACTGAACAAATTTGTGCACAGGGCTGCCCCTCTCATCAAGCTCATTAAAATTCGTATTCACTTCCATCTTCAAGCTTTGGAGAAGCTCCACCACCCAAACCGACAGCACTCTGATTTCCATCCACTGTCACCAGAATCAGTCAAAAATCACCAAGTGCGGCTGACCTCCCACTATGCCGGGTAGACCCCACTATCATTTCCTGTGGCTTTATGGCACAGGAAATGCACTCAACAGTACATCATGGTCAATACTTTCAGGAAATGGTGGATGGTGTGAGTAGCTAAGTCATAGATCAATGAATGAAGCAAGACACTCGCATCTTTCCAAGAAGACATCCTTTCACCAGTAATCACCATAAGAACAAATTCCATCTTCAAAGTGGTGAAAGCGGTTAGCGTCCCGTACAACAATTGCTCGGCCAACAATCTTTGAGATGAATTTGATGGAGGTGTAGCAGCCACCACACACTCGAAGATTCTTGATGAGACGGAGAGGCGTCCTAGGGGTCATGCTGATCAGCCCAAAACCAATGGCCAGCTTCTCACTGTGGTGGCAAAGAGAAAATTCATTTTCCTCCTCCCCACATCATGCAATACAAAGCGCCTATCAGGCACATACCCCGCCTCCTTCATCTTCCCAGACAATCTTCTCAGCTCAGCTTGGATTTCCTTAATTATGGGATGCAACTTGTCATCTACAATGAAGGTGTGCACCCTGTTGCAAACCTCATTGCAGCAGCGACCTGGCTCCTTTCTAACCCCTCTGACCTTCATCATTCTTATCACCTTTGTAGTATCGTCCCACCTGTCAGCTGCAGCATAGATGTTTGATAGCAACACATATTGCATCCTGTTCATTCCACTTGAGGATAGATGTTGCTGCACGTTGAGCCATCTCTGCATTGTCATGGATTCTGCAGGCACTAAACAAGGCCTTCCACACCACAACATCTGGATTGATTGGCATTTTATTAATCAGGTCCACTGCCTCATCCAGTTGTCATGCATGTCCAAGAAGGTCCAGCATGCAGCCAAAGTGCTACACTGTCGGAGTGACACCATGATCTTGAATCAGGGAATCGAAGTAGCGTCTACCTTCATTCAGAAGACCAGTGTGGCTGCAGCAGAGAGAACACATACTGCTTCAAGCCGTTCTTTTGCATTCCTTCAAATAGTTGCAGGACCTCCCTATGACAACCATGCTCTGAAGATGTCGCCATGGACCTCTTTCCCCTTTTCCAGAGCTGCCAGAGCAGTGTTTAGAATGACATTTGGTATAATTCCAGCTTTGACGATATCCCCATGCACCTCTTTGCCCTTCTCTAGGGCTGCCAGGCTTGCACGACGCCACATCTTATTCAGCCATAGTGTTGAACCCTCCCATTGCGTCCTAGATGCACCCACATTTTGCAAACATGTCCACCAGGGTATTGTTCAGAATGAAATCTGGTACAATTCCAGCTCTGAAGATGTCGCCATGGACCTCTTTGCCCCTTTCCAGAGCTGTCAGGCTTGCACACGCATTGCAAACGCACCCAAATGTGATGTGGTTGGGCTTCACCCCTTCTCCCATCATTTGTTCGTAAGTCTCCAAAGCCTCCATACCACGTTCTTGCTGTGCATACCCTGCAAGCATCGCGTCCAATGGCACCACATCTCGTTCAGCCATAGTGTTGAAAACTCCCTTCGCATCCTTAATGCACCCACATTTGGCATACATGTCCACCAGAGCAGTTTGCAGAATGACATCTGGTACAATTCCAGCTTTGACGATGTCACCATGGACCTCTTTCCCCTTTTCCAGAGCTCCCCGGCTTGCACACACATTGTAAACACAAACAAATGTGATGTGGTTGGGCTTCACCCTTTCGTGCAAAATTTGCTCATAGGTCTCCAAAGCATTCCTACCACACCCGTGCTTGGTAAATCCTGCCAACATTATGTTCCACATGATCAAACATCGTTGAGGCATTCTGTTGAACACTTGATGAGCATCCATGATGCTCCCACACTTAACATACATGTTGACAAGGGAGTTGAGTAGAAAAAAAATTGACTTGAATCCACTTTGGATAATGTGAGTGTGCACCTGCTTTCCAGCTTCCAGACCTCCCATCTTGATGCACTTAAGCAAGAGATAAGCATATGTATCTGAATCTGCTGAAATACCTCCTTGGTTTATAGTCTGTAGAGCCTCTGCCAGTCTGTCTGTCGCACGACATGCCCAGAAGTGCCAGAAGAGGTATTGCGGACTCCCTCTCTTGATCCTCTTTCAGAAGCTGTGGCCATAGATGAGGTGCTTGATTTCATCAACTGTGCCGCTGCAACTGCTGCATTCAGTTGACCATCTACCCAGAGAGACCACATATAAAGGTGATATTGTCCGGCTTCAAGCCGTTCTTTTACATTCCTTCAAATAGTTGCAGGACCTCCCTATGACAACATGCTGGGCATATCCTGCGATCATTGAATTGCACGACACCACATTTTGTTCAGTCATCCTGTCGAACACTCCCTTTGCATCCTCGATGCACTCGAAAAGGGTTCCGTTACCCTGGCACTGAATGCATTAATGGGCCCACAATTAGTATTAGTTGTTGTACCGGGTAGGTACTTTGACGGCTCGATTTGTCCTCTTGCATGATGAAACTCACTTTTGCAATCGATGCAGCGCGGTGTGCTTCGCCTTAGCCGCCACGTGTCCATTTCTAAACATGCCCCCGTCTTCCCCTCTCCGCGTGGCACATTCTCCAAGTTTGACTTCCAAACTTTTTCTTCACTTGATGGCCACTTTTCTAACGTTAATTCGCGTCCACCTGTCACTGACCCTATGGACTGTGTAATCTGTATGGGCTGTGTTGGGCTGTGATAGGCTATGTGGCACTGTGATGGGCTGTGATAGGCTGTGTCACGCTGTGATGGGTTGTGATAGGCTATGTCACGTTGTGATGGGCTATGATAGGCTGTGTCACGCTGTGATGGGCTGTGATAGGCTGTGTCACGCTGTGATGGGCTGTGATAGGCTGTGTCATGCTGTGATGGGCTGTGATAGGTATGCGAACACCTGTAGTTCTCGCCCTGGTCATATATGCTCGGCTTAGCGACAAGTGCTCCATACTCCGTTGGTATCACTGGCGCAGCTCGTGACTGCTTTTGCGTTTCAACATGCAAATCGTGCTGCAATGGTTTGTCATGGATACCACTGTACCCCTTCAATTTATTGGCATTGACTCTTCCCAACATCTCTTTGTTAATGGTTTGTAACATGGCTGTGTTGTTATCATACATCTCTTGTATAACATAAGGTCCCTTCCATGGTGATTTAAGCTTAGAAGCTTTAATCTTCCCCTTCTTCTGCAACCAGAGAACCAAATCTCCCGTCTTAAAAGTCTTTAATTTGCCTTCATCAAACTGTTCCGTCCTCTTCATCTGAATTCTGGTCATGTTATCAGCTGCATCAGCACGTACTTCTTCCACATGGTATAATTCATGTTTCCTGACCTTAATTGAATCTTCCAATTCCATTCTCTTCCCCATTCAGTTCTCATGCTTTGGACTGGCATATTACTTCAGCCAAAGTCCCTTCATTACTCTGCATGTCTGCAGCTTCTTTCTTCCCTTCATCCTCACTCACTTCCTCTTCTCTTTCAGAATCAGAGGAATCTGCCATAGGAATATCAGTACTCTTCTGCATTTCCCTTATGGTATCTGCCACTTCCTTGTGCAGTTCCTTCTCATCTCTCCAAGCCTCCTCATCACTGCCATCTTCATTATCATCATCTTCCTCATCTACTGGAGGTGTTAGTTTGGCTTTGCTTCTCGTTACTATCATTGTACTTACTTCTGGTACAACACATGGCCTAACCATGTGAGCTGCCACCACATGCCCCTCATTCATAGGAGCTCTCATCTCATTCTGGTGTCTGATCCAGAATGGACAGACTGCCTTGCAATGGCCTGCCTGATTACAATAGTAACACAGTTCTTCCCCATTAGGTCCTCGCCCTTGGTCTGTTCTGGAATTGTTTCTGTAATCCTGATTCCCTGGCTGGTAATTCCCCCTTGGATTACCCTGATAGTTGCCTCTGGAATTTCCTTGGTAATCCCCTCTTGAATTACCTCTCCCTTCCATGCCATTGTTATAACCACCAGGCCTACCATAGTGGTCTTGATCACTGTTTCTTCTTGGCTGGGCCTGTACTTGATGCAACCTTACTTGCCTAGGTTCTCTAGCTGCTGTCCTTCTGTTGTAGTAACAATTCTCAGTAAAATGGTTATCCATTTTACAGATAGTATAGTGTTTCTCCTTCATGTGGCATTCAGTGGTGGTATGGCCTTCATTCTGGCACTTTGCACACCAAACACCCTTCCTCCAATGTGTTGTAGCCTCTGTGGCATACTTCTTCAAGATTTCTTCTAATATTTTCTCATAGTTATCCCTCTTCAACTTCTCCTTTCTCTTACTCTTCCTTTTCAGCTCTTGCTCTTCTTCCTCATCTGACTCATCCTCAGAGTCCTCATCATCCCTTTTCTCTCTCCTGAGCATTCCCAATTGCTCAATTATGTTCGCTGTTTCAAATGCCTCCTCCACTGTATTAAAGAATAACATATCCACTTTCTTTTGCAACTCTGGTCTTAGTCCACTCACAAACCAAGTCTTCTGTAAACCTGGTGCTGGTACAGCAACCGGCTTTTTCATCATCAATTCCATTTTTTCCATATACTCCTCAACAGTTTCATGCTTCTTTTGCTTTAACTGTTGTAATCTTCCATACACTTCATCCTCAGTTTTACTTGTCCTGAATCTATTTCGGAATGTTGTATTCAAGCCATTCCAGGTTAAAAAATGATTATCAGGGAATCTTGCATACCATTCACTTGCTTTCTTGATAAGT
Source organism: Takakia lepidozioides (assembly GCA_030704615.1). Classification (NCBI taxonomy): domain Eukaryota; kingdom Viridiplantae; phylum Streptophyta; class Takakiopsida; order Takakiales; family Takakiaceae; genus Takakia; species Takakia lepidozioides. Next base: position 79,534,648 of record CM060731.1, read on the forward strand.
GAACAAGGAAACAATCTCATCTTGGCATCGTCGCCATTCTCATTGTTCACAATACACATGTGCTCAAATTGGTTAATGTGTACATCAGGATCCATTTTTCCTGAATATATTGGAAAAGGTGGTTTTGCCCGTGTTGGTTGTAACGCCATCTGTGGCCCTACCTTCTGCCCACTGACAGATGTTGGCCCCCTTGCTGGTGCTGGTCCTTGAGGACCTATTGTAGTTGTGGTGGATCTTCCACCCAGTGGTGGCCCCTGAGCACTCCCTGCTACTGGCCCCACGATATTCACAGTATTCCCAGCTCCAGTTGCACTACTTCCCACACTCCTTGCCCCCCCAGAGCCAGATCCAAGTTGCCCGCCTGATCCCCCTGAGCCGACACCTTCGTTGGCATGTGGTCCAAGTGCTCCACTTGATCGAGGTCCAACGGGTTGGGATGTCCTGGTTGTAGTCTCAACCTCAGCTGTTGGGTCTACTTCTTCATACTCTTCCTCTTCCAATTTCTTCTCTCTGTTTTCATCCTCCAAGTTTTGCCCTTGGGTTTCTTCTTCACTCATGTAACTCAACTGCAATGGTGTTGGAGAGTCTGAACTCTCCGTTGGCTTTGCCACATCCTCTCCTCCTTCTTCACCTTCCGTTTCAACTGGAGTTCCCGCTTTTGGTGTTCCATGCCACTCTTATCAAAGATTTCTGTCAAATCTTTTATCCAGGGATGTACCTCAGATCTGTCACCTCGTGGTTGATCTTCTTCCCATACCAATTCCCTTAATCTTTCTTGCAAAGAAAAAGAAGGAGTGGCATCCAACTCTAGTTCTTACGGTATGGGTGATGTACTCTCTGTGTCGCGCACCTCCCTTCGGTAAGCTCCCCCTCAAGTCATAGTTACTCGCTTTGATGCGCGCGCCTGACTCCCAACCTGGCCGCCGGGCCAACTTGGAGCTTCGGCTGCTCACCGGGGCATAACGGTCCCCCTTTGTTCTCCCAAAGAACCCTCCACCGATTTGGAACCAGCGGGAATTCCCTTTGGTAGTTGGCAGTCCGGAACAGCTCCCCACTCTTTGGTCGCTTTCCGGCTCGCTCGCTTACTCACTAGTTTTTGGTCACCAACGGGCTTGCACCGTTCTCGGGGTTACTACTCCCTATATATACTTCTGTAACTGTCCGCGGGGGTTTCACAACCAGCCATGCCATTTTATGGCGAACCACCACGAAGACCCTCGATTCCCGGTGGTGAGTCGCGGTGAGTCTTGGCCCACTCACCGCGGCCCCAATGGACCGTGATGAGTCCCAAGACTCCCCACGACTCCCACCTCGAGGTCTCCACCCCATGGTGAGTCCTATGCCACCCCCACTAAGTCCCGCTAAGCTACCACCACCCCTTGTGGAATCACCCCCACCGCAACCCGGTGTGCGGGGCTCCACCTAGTGAGCGCCTCCGCCTCCTTGAGTGCCTTGGGCACTCAAGGGTGCTTCAGCCCCCGTACCTATCGCTGCTACTGCCCCCCCACAGGGGCAGCCCCTCTTGTGTCCCGACCCCCTGCCCTCAAGGCAAAGGGCCGCGACACACACCCCTACCAACAGGGAGTCGATGTCCTCATCGACTTGTCCATTTTGTAGAAACGAACATCCAAGTTGTGGCGTCCCACATCAAGGAGTTTGTTTCCGTACCATGGCGTCCCATGGCAAAGAACCAAACCCCACACTTGACTCTACTCTCCACTAGCTAGTTCGGCCGACTTCCTCCAAGTCCCGGCCAAGGGTGGAGCCTCTCAAGCTCCTCCCAGTGCACTCTTCTTGGCCTACTTCAAGGCCAAGGAATGATCCTCCCCGAGGATCGAATCGCCTTACTGCAACAACATTGCTTGCGACCGCTCATGATGCCGCTTTTGGCATCACCTTGAGCAAGGGTTCCCTGGAACCCTCTTTGACTAGGAAGATAACCTTGAACCAACCGTGCGCCCCAATCACTACAATTGGGTCCGCCTTGGAATGTTGGCCTGAGGTACGGGAACACACCGAAGCCGTACTACGACTTCGTCCCGAGGCTACACGATTATAGTACGTGAACGGAAGCACGTAGCTTCCGCGTTAGCCCGCACTACAAAGTTATAGTACGCGCATGCGCCAAGTGCGCACTAGCACGTGAACTCCCAAAGAAGGCGCAAGTTTCCTTGCCCCTTGGATGGGGGTCACCCGATTTCGGCACTACGCAAACACACGATTAACCCAATTTACCTCTCCCACTTTTATAAGCTAGCATGCATTCTACACACTAGCCAACACACCATGCATCACCATTCCAAACAAAATAGGACGCACAACATTTGGAATCCATTTCATTTATAGCACGTTTTGTACAATACAAGTTTTTGCAATCGGATTCCTAAGCTAGTTAAGCCGGGCTAAGCATGCATTTCCTCCCCCACGCTCCAAGGTTGATGTCCCCATCAACGCTTCTTCCGCTTTTGAGGTCGCCCTTCGAAAGATGCAACCGCCTCGGATGCGTTTCCCATTTCTGAGGCACGCACCCAAGATGCCTCCACATGATGATAGCCCTTCCATTTGACGAGATACTCAGTTTCTTGGTTCTTGAACCTCCTCGACTTAAGTATTGCCTCCACCTCGTACTCAGGTTCATTTTGATGATCCAACAGCATAGGTGGCGGACGCAACACTTGATGCCGATTCGGACGCGCTTCATCTTTGAAATAAGGGTTCAAAAGAGAGACATGGAATACTGGGTGCACCTTGATGTTTTCCTGCAGCTCCAATTCATACACATCCTCATTCATAACCTTCCGAATGCGAAAGGGTCCCGCATACGGTCCGCTTCCGATTCGCCTGCCTTTCATACCGTTTCCTAGTTTTGGCAATGTTGTACTTTGCGAGCTTCAACAAACACTCGCGTTCTTTCAGTACCGCCGCTACTGCCGGTTCCTCAACGTCCTGGGCGGCCCAACTTGTCGGCACCAGAGGTGCTTTTCCATAGACCAATACAAAAGGGGAAACTCCCGTTGCGGAGTGTTCTGTGTTATTATAACAGAACTCTGCCGCGTCTAAGTGTTCCACCCAGTCTGTTTGGTCTGCCGACACGTAATTCCGCAAGATCTGCTTCACTACGGAATTCACTCTTTCTGTTTGGCCGTCGGTCGGAGGTCGGAAGGCGGTGCTCATCTTCAGCCTCGTCCCTATCTTCTTCCAAAGTGCCCTCCAAAATTTACTCGTAAACTTTGGATCGCGGTCCGAGACAATATCCTTCGGGACTCCATGATGCTTTAAGACGTGGGCGAAGTAAAGTCGCCCTGTCTCCTGCGCCGTTGCCGTCTCCTTGGTGGGGATGAAATGGCCCATTTTACTGAACCTATCTACCACCACCATGATTGCATCGAATCCTTTTGACAGCGGCATAGCAGTCATGAAATCCATCGAGACGCTTTCCCAAGTCCCCTCTGGAATCGGCAAGGGTTGTAACAGCCCCTCTTGCTTTTTGTACTCGCTCCAGTTTGTTGGCATGTGGTGCATGTCTTGACATACTCCTCTGCCTCCTCCCTCAGTTTGGGCCAGAAATACTTTTTCTTCAAGAGTGCCGCAGTGCGCTTGGCACCGCCATGGCCCGCAAGCGGGCTATGATGGCATTCTCTCAAGAGACTATCCCTGATCCCTCCCTTCGGCACGTAGAGACGCTTTTGCTTATACCGGAGCAGTCCATTTTGCAAGTGGAACTGCGATTTAACCCCCATCATCAAGTCCTGCATCACGGACTTCGCTAGCTCATCCTTCCGGCAAGCCTTCCGGATCTTCCTTTGGAGCGCCGTCTCGCCCTCGTACACCAACCAGAGCTGCTGCTTTCTACTTAAAGCATCGGCCACCACGTTGTCTCGTCCCGGTTTGTACTGGATATCCACGTCAAACACCGCCAAAGTATCTTGCCACCTAAGTTGTTTTGGGGACAACTTGGGCTGCGTGGCAAAATACTTCACCGTGACATTGTCCGTGAACACCTTCACTGGGTTGGAACCAACATAGTGGCGCCAGAGCTCAAGGCAATGCACGTGCGTCGGCCACCGTCGCTCCACTTCATTCAGTTTCTTACTTTCGTAAGCCACTGGACGTCCATCTTGCATAAGTACACCCCCAATCGCGAAGTCCGACGCATCTGTATGTATCTCAAACGGACGATCGAACTCCGGGATTTTCAAGACTGGAGCTTCCGCCATCTGCTGCTTCAATTCAGCAAAAGCTTGGCCACAAAATGTGTTCCATACCCAAACTATGGATTTACACAGAAGGTCCGACAGCGGCCCCGCGATCTTGGCGAAATTTCTCACATACTTCCGGTAATAGGAGGCGAGTCCTAGGAAGGATCGCACTCCCGGGACCGAAGTTGGAGGCTCCCAGTCCAAGATCGCCCTCACCTTTCTGTCATCCATTTTGATCCCATCCTGTGTAATCACATGCCCCAGGAACTCCACTTTTGTGACCCCGAATTCGCACTTTGAAGCTTTGGCATACAGCTTCCTTTCTCGCAATTTTTGGAATACCCTTTTGAGGTGCTCCAGGTGCTCCTCCTTTGTTTTCGAGTACACCAAGATGTCGTCGATGTACACGATCACAAAGTCATCCAACCACTCCTGAAAAAGGCTGTTCATTAGTGTGCTAAAGGTCGCTGGTGCATTGGTGAGCCCAAAAGGCATCACCAAGAACTCATATGAACCATACCTTGTCCTGCATACGGTCTTCTCCTCATCTCCTTCCGCCACCCGAATTCGGTGATAGCCGGAGCGCAAGTCGATCCGGCTGAAATACTTCGCTCCTGCCAACCGATCGAAGAGGTCGTCGATCCTTGGCAAAGGGTACCGGTTTTTGATAGTCACCTTATTCAGAGCCCTGTAATCGACACACATCCGCAGCGTCCCATCCTTCTTGTCTGCAAATAGCACCGGGGCTCCGTAAGGTGACTTACTCGGCCGGATGTACCCCTTTGACATTAGATCCTTGAGCTGAGTCTTCAGCTCGACCAACTCTCTGTGGCTCAACCGGTAGGGCGCCTTGGCAGGCGGTTCCGATCCCGGTATCACCTCAATTTTGTGGTCAACTTCTCTTCGCGGTGGCAAGCCGCTTGGTAAATCCTCCGGCATCACATCCTGGTATTTCTCCAAAATCCCCTTGATCCAATCTTGGCTCGGCTCCCCATCGCCTTCTCCTTTCACTTCTCTAATGTAAAGCAAAAATTGGGGCTCGTGTGCCTCCTCCATGGCCCACTCCTTTGCTGACAGAAGGTTTATTCGCCCTCCCACGGATTTGGGCGTTTCCGACACTCGTAAAACCTCGCCACCATACCCACATGGCAGCGTGACTACTCTCTTGCGGCCATCTATGACCGCTCCGGATTTGCTCAAAAAGGTCATCCCCAAAATGAGATCCACTCCATCGATCTCGCAGATGGTGAAGTTCTCACGTCCCTCCCAACTCCCCAGTTGAAGAGGAACATCAAACGCCAACCTTGTCGCCAACTGTGGTTCTCCTTTGGCAGAACGCACCTCAATAGAGGCCCCCACGTCACTTGTCGGGAGTCCCAACTTTCGCGCCGCCGCCGGCGTCATGAAGGAGTGTGACGCTCCTATGTCCACCAACAATGACACGTTAGTTCCGGATATTATCCCATCCACGAACAATAACTGACTCCCTTTACGCAGGGCGCCAGTTTCCTGATACAACTCACAAGAATAATTGCCTACCTTGCAAGTCCTGGCGACCACCGCTTCCACCAAGCGACTGATGGTATCTTCCGACAGCTCCGTGGTTGCCCGAGTCATGTTCAATTGTTGAGGTTTTGTGCACTTCTTGGCCATGTGCCCGGGCTCCCCGCAATTGAAACACACTCCATCAAAGGTCGCCTTCTGTCCGCCATAAGCCGCTCCACCCGCTTTTCCTTTCGAAGCACCGGGTGCCGCCTTGACGTGTGAAGGCCCTCCCTTCGATTTCCACGTGCCATAGTCGCCGCGTGGCCTATCCCACTTCTTTTCCGGTCGGAAGGAGTCACCTTCCCGCCGGGTCTTCTTGTGGTTCAGCTCCGTACGGCTTTGTCTCTCACCCTTAGGGACATCCGAGAAACATTCAGCCCTCTCAATTGCCTCGTTCAAAGTCTTGGGTGGCTTCTCCTCCAACTTCCGCCTGGCCCATGGGCCAGTCCCGCCACAAAGTTGAAGACCATTTCTGGTTCTGCCATGTCCGCGACTTCGAGCAACAGCACATTGAAAGCCTGGACATACCCCCGAATGTCATCTGTTTGCTTCAAATTCCTCATCTTGTCCCGGGCAAGCCAGGACGCGTTGAGGGGCACAAACTGTCTCTTCATCAATTCCTTGAACCCACTCCAGGCCAAGGTTTCAGGGCTTGGACCTCGGTCATGAAGGCGTTTCTGCCACCATTGTTGAGCATAGCCCCTCAAATAGGTGGGAGCCACTTCCACCCGATCCTCGTCACTCAACTTGGCCGCCCGGAAGTACTGCTCTAGCTCCAGGAGCCAGGTGTTGAGTGCCTTCCGATTTCGGATGCCCTCGAAGGTGCCGGGTTCCTTAGGCTTCACCTTAAACTTCGCCTTAGTGGAAGTGGCATTAGCCGCCTTCAACACGTCTTTCAATGTCCCGCCAAACTGCGCCAGCAACCCTTCCCAAAAGACTGCCGGCATGGGAGGCATCTGTTGGTTTGTCGGAGCTCTCAAGGATTCCTCGGGCTCCGACTCCTCAGATTCCTCCCGCTCTTGCGCGGCCTCATTTTCAGAAGCATGCATCGCTTCCTCAAACGGCCGCCTCGGTGACACGTCGCCCCCATCGGGCTCACCAGGGTCATCATCTTTTGGGCCGTTCCGCTTTCGCTTTGGCTTGCCCGACCCCATGATGAGGCCAATCCCAAGGACGATCGCGTACTGAACTCTAAGCTTTGATACCAAGTGTCGCGCACCTCCCTTCGGTAAGCTCCCCCTCAAGTCATAGTTACTCGCTTTGATGCGCGCGCCTGACTCCCAACCTGGCCGCCATACAGGTCCAGCAGGGCAGTGATCAGGATGACATCTGGTACAAATCCAGCTTTGACAATGTCACCATGGACCTCATTGCACCTTTCCAGGGCTGCCAGGCTTGCACAAGCATTGCAAACGCAAACAAATGTGATGTGGTTGGGCTTCACCCTTTCGCACATGAATTGCTCATAGGTCTCCAAAGCCTCCATCCCACCCCTTGCTGTGCATATCCTGCAATCATCGCACTCCACGACACCACATTTCTTTCAACCATACTGTCGAACACTCCCTTTGCATCCTCGATGCACTCACATTTGACATACATGTCCAGCAGGGCAGTGTTCAGGATGACATCTGGTACAAATCCAGCTTTGACGATGTCACATGCATGGACCTCTTGCAAAACCACCAGTGAGAGTCACCACCAGGGAGGGTTTGACCAACCCATCCAGAGAACCTCATTTCTGCCCTTGAACTGCTCCGCGACAGCACCAGCGGGCAACTGAGTAGCCATGGCCTCTCGCACCATGCTATAACCACCAAAGCTTCGCACATTTCAAAAAATAGATAGATCCCGAAACAACCTACTTTCCTGTACTACTAAAATTTAGAGGATGCCAGTATTTTTAAATGAACATGTGCACAGGGCCATGAAGTGCGGAAGAAAACTTCCTTGAACCTGTTTCCAGTCAGTGACATGGGGGAGGCCATCAATTCAAAGTCAAGGCGAGTAGCCCGATCCATTCAAAGTGGGGCATCTCGGAATTGAATCTCTCCTTGACAAATTTGGTTTTGGGAGTGGATTGTAGAGCATCCTCAATGCTCCCACATTTGGCATACATGTCCACCAGAGCAGTGTTCAGGATGACATTGGTACAATTGCAGATTTGATGATGTCACCATGGATCTCTTTCCCTTTTTCCAGGGTTGCCAGGCTCGCACACGCACTGCAAACGCACACAAACGTTATGTGGTCGGGCTTCACTCCTTCCCCCATCATTTGCTCATACGTCTCCAAAGCCTCCATCCCGCGCCCCTGCTGTGCATACCCCTAGTGTTCAGGATGACATTGGTACAATTGCAGATTTGATGATGTCACCATGGATCTCTTTCCCTTTTTCCAGGGCTGCCAAGCTCGCACGCGCACTGCAAACGCACACAAACGTTATGTGGTCGGGCTTCACTCCTTCCCCCATCATTTGCTCATACGTCTCCAAAGCCTCCATCCCGCGCCCCTGCTGTGCATACCCCGCAAGCATTGCACTCCATAACACCACATCTCATTCAGCGATAGTGTTGAATACTCCCTTGGCATCCTCGATGCACCCACATTTGGCATACATGTCCACCAGGGCAATGTTCAGAATGACATCTGGTAACCTGACAGACATTCACCTTTTTGCCTCGGTTGTCCCACCATAGACTGGGTTCAGAAAAGTATTCATTCCACAGCTTCTCTTCATCTCTGTTACCTGTTTTTGGATACTTTTCTGTTGTCACATTGGCAGTATCATGTCAAAGTCACTCCAACCTATCAAAGATTCACTCAACCAGCTAACTTGCAGAATTCAACATGGAATTTAGGGCCAATTCTGATAAGAGGGAAAAACAGGGTGAAATGTGTTGAAGAAGGTGCCTTCAGTGCCAGTGCCTGATTTTATCAATTGTGTCGCTGCTGCTGCAGCTTCCAGTGGACCATCTACCCATGCACCACAAATCCACCCAAAGAGCTAACTTACACAATCAATATGCAAATTCAGGGACGAGTCTAATGAGAGGGCAAAACAGGCTGAAATAGGTCGAGAAGAAGGTGCCCTCACCATCTCCTTGCATAGGTTACCTAGTCCATTGCTCCTCAGTGGACCATATTACTTTCGGCAAAAATCTGGCTGCTCTCCCAGATTGAAGCCGCCTGGAAAATGGGAGTGCTTAAAGACTACAAATGTGACTGTGACAGCCACACACAATTGCCACCTCCTATGAAGTGAAACAACCAATGTGATCCAACAATTGAAAGGAAACCAAAGTTCAAGTGAGCCTACTACTCAACACACACACCATCGAGGGGACAATGGGACAGTAGAAGGACGATCATGAAGGATTGAACCGAGGATCACCCTGGTTATGCACAAGCAAGCCACGAATTCCCACCAACTGGGCTGCCTGCTCAAGTGCGAAAGAGGGGTACTGCTACCCCGTCCAATTTCAGTGCTCCTAGGCACTCACTCTATTCCGTAATCATCACAAGCATATCTACAGTAACCTTTGACAAGTTTCACAATGCAGAGTCTTGTGACTAGACTGCATGCCTGCAAATTCACATATGTGGGCACACCCCCACAAAACTGAGAGAGATGCTCAGGCAGGCAAAGAGCATGCTTCGTAATCAGAAACCTCTTTATCCAATCATGGTGCAGCCAGAACAATAAATAATCTTGGCCTCCCAAACTGTTATACATGCAGTCATCAACAGGCATGCATTGCCACTGTTCAGAGATGAACAAAGCCTGGCCTATCCAAAGATACTTGGCGCATGTCAAACACCAAGCCCTTCCACTCATATCATCCCACCATTAAGTACAGTTCAAACCAGCTTCCAACTTCCTCAAGACATCCCCTCTGCTTACTCATGTGGGCAGACCCACAACTTTAAATTAACATTTCCAAACTTGCCAATTGCAAGGCAAAATGCAGCAGGTCTGTGTGCAGATGTGGTTTGAGCACTGACCTCAAGCCATTTGCAAACCACCCCTTATTATAAAACCCTCAATGCCAAACACAGACTAGGTACCCAAGGTTTTTGGACTCCATGCAAGCACTAAATCAAGAATCTAATAACATCACACAGACTTGTTACTCTGCCGATGGTCCTGCTTGTGGTGCAGGCCTTGAGGTTAGAAGCGGTTGTAGGGCTTTCACCACGATACTCATGTTGGGGCGAAAGTCCCCTTCGTACTGCACACAGAGTGCTGCAACTGCTGCCATCTGCCATTCCAACCCAAACTTGCATCGGTAACCTCTATCCAGTTGTTGAGAGAACCTAAATACGGAGCTAGGGGCTGCCATAAGCCAGCCAATTGCTGAAGAGAACATCTACTATGCAATCTCTTGCAATGATAATGCAACTCAAAAGGTTGACACAAAAACCTACCTTGGCAACTGCCTTCGGAGGATAGTCACCATTCGGCTTGGGATCAACGCATTGCTTTACTTTGTGCTCGCTCAACCTTGGTGTTGCCTGAAGAGTAATAAATAGAGAAAGTTAGACAACCACCAGCCTTTGATGTTCGCCTTATTCTACACAAGGTTGCAATGCTCCATGGATTTGGCGGAAAGGTGAACGATGGCGGAAACAAGAAGATCAAGATGCATTGCGGGCAGTTCCAAAAACGTTGCGCGGGATTTCTATTGGCCTATTTCGCGCGGGTCGTCCGGGCAGGTTCCAAAGAAATTGACGACGACGATGACCTGGCTACGATGACGTGTCTACAATGATGTGGCAACGATGACGTGGTGACGATGACGTGGCACTATGGCACCCTATTCCTGCTCTACACTAAACTAGCTTCCGACCTTCGGTCGTCGCTAGAACTAGGGCTTCGCGTTGCTCCGCACTACTAGCGACGAATTCTGAGAACTCAGTTCAATTTTTCACAGAAAGGGGTGGGTCATCCCCATGATGTTACATACATACATCCCATATTTCATTGTTTTCCGGAAGAAGAACGGCGGAGTGTTGCCAAAGCTACCATATTATTTTTATTTTTCAAAGGAAACACGGCCGAAATCCTGCTGGTCCCTCCTCTTCGGCATCCCCAGAGTTTGGAAGCATAAAAAGGGGTGGGTCATCCCCAGAGTATTACATACATACATCATGTGTTTCTTTGTTTTTCAAAAAAATGGTGGATTGTTGCTGAGGCTACCACATCTTATTTAGCCATTCTGTCAAATGCTGAGAATGCATCCTTCATACTCCCACATTTGGCATACATGTCAACTAGAGTAGTCTCCGGAATGATATCTGGGGCAATCCCAGCTTGGGTGATGTCAGCATCGACCTCTTTGCCCTTTTCTAGGGCTACTTGGCTGGCACATGCATGAGAGTACAAATGATCGGGAGGTTTTGATACAACTGACAGCTTTGTATTATGAATGTTCTTTATATGATATTTTTAAATTTTAAATTGGTTTCGATCTACACAAGGAAGGGAAATGCTGGTGGAAGGCATCGTTGCAAGGCAGAACTGCCTGGAGACTAAATGCTAATCTTGAACCACATGTGACTGCATAATGACTCTGTCTACAACAAATTAGCATTGGAAACCAATTAGACTCAAGTCTGGACACCTTGCATACACTTGGGAGGCACTAACATTTCTCACATACTGCAGGAGAGAAAAAAATAGATTGAACAACTCCAAAACCCTAAAGTAGGTCAACTACGTCAATCCCTCACTGACAAAAGGCTGAAAAGCCAGTTGACAGGCGATTCTCCAAGGCATTGTTCAATTCAGGGGCCCACATCTGCCCTCAACAGTTAGTGCGAGTTGTGGGCAAACCCATGGACCACCGTCACTTACCCTAATTCTGTCTGCAAGATTCTATGTGGCTAGCACCATTGTGGAATCATGCAGGTGACTTAGGCATAAGCTCAGTCGACAATGCTACTAGAGAGAGCCCCGACATGATCATATGACAAGAATCAACTTGCTTATCCTACAAGCAGTTGACTGCTTGACACTGCAGCCTCAAACCCCCCAGCATTGTCATGGAGCAGCGTCTAATTGGCATCTACTGGTTGAAGAGAATGACACAGGCCTTGAGAACACAAATGAACGTAACCTTGTTGGGTGTCACCCCTTCCTGTATCATTTGCTCATAGATATCTAAAGCCTCCACACCAAACCCATGCTGAGTATATCATGCGATCGACATTGCGTTGGGATTGCGCTCCATGATACCACATCTTGCTCAGCCATGTTGTCAAACACATCCCGTGCATCCTTTCAGCTGTCGCATTTGGCATACCTGTTAAAAAGTGCAATTTCTAAAGAGATATATGAGGCAACTCCATTTTTGATGATGTCAGCACGGACCTTTTCCAGGGCTATTATGCTGGCACATGCATTGAGAATGGAAATGAGCGTGACCTTGCTGGGCGTTATGCCGTCCTGTATCATTTGCTCATACATCTCAAAAGCCTCCATCATTGCACTCCATGAGACCACATTTCGTTGAGACGTTTTATCAAAAACTTGTCTGGCATCGTTCAAGCTCCCATACTTGGCATACATATCGACAAAGGCAGTGTCCAGAATGATGTCAGCTCATGGACCTTTGTACTTTTTTCCAGGGCTCCTAGGCTGGCACAAGCATTGAGAACAGAAATGAATGTAATAATGTTGGGTGTCACACCTCATTAGAAGCACATTGCTCAGCTTTGCAAGCCAAACAAGTACTTCCCGCAAAATGTCAGTATTCACTGCCCCTGGATCTGCAACACCGTTGACAAAAATGCAACATTAAGCACTCAATCTGTAGGGAAGCAGATAAAGTTGAGGAGTGGGTCTGAGGAGAAGACCGTGCACGACGGAGATGTGAGAAGAGTCGTCACTTGAGTGCAGCCGACGGTGAAGCTCATATGAGAAGAGGAGTAAACACATTCCACAACACCCCACCATTACTCATTTGAAAAATAATACAAAGACAAACACCTGCAGTCCTATTGGTCATGTACACCTTCATCCCGCACCCACGGAAGTAGCAACAGAGTTTTGGCAGCCTTAGTATGGTGCAGCCTTGCAGCCTCAACCTAAAACACGAGTGACAGTACTTCAGGAACAATAGCCAGAAAGAAGGCAACCTACTTTTGGAGCTCTCACAGATTTGCGCAAAAATTTCAGAGCCTCTTTCAGTGTGCCTCATATAGTGTCCTCACAAGTTCAGAAGCGCCAGAAGAAATCTTGAGAACTTCCTCCCAGGGTCCTCTTTTGGAAGTGGAGATCATTGTGGAGGTGCTTGATTTTATCAATTGTGCTGCCACTGCCCCTTCAAGATGACCATCTACCCTTGCAGATTTTTTGTAGCTGTCAATCCTCAGTGGCTCATATGCACTCTGGTGCTTGAAATCAGGACCTCTCGGATGGATCTGCACCCACGCTTCATCCCTGCTTCTTTCAGCTAACCCTGCCTAGGCAACAGTATGGCCCTGCTGCTAAGAGCTGACAATGATAACCATAAAATTTATCTAGCAAACACCCCGACCATACTTACCACACACTAGTTCTGGTGCTGCATTGCTGACAATTTGTGAGAAAGTTTTTTCAATGCGCCTATTATCCCATTGGCAGTAACATGTGCAAAAAATCCAAACCACCATAGATTCATCCAACGAGGTAACTTAAAAACACAAAGTGAAAAATTGGGAATGAATATGATAAGAGGACAAAACAAGACTAAATGGTTGAAGAAGAAAGTGCCCGCACCAGTTGTCCTTGATCTTGTCTCATGAAAGCAGCTAGCTTTTCTTTCACCCAAGGAGGATTCAACCAACTCTCAATCCAAAGGACCTCATGCGTGTGCTGCTTATGTCTATAGTCTGGTGATCCTGGATTGGTCTGTGAAAACCAATGGCTAGCTTCTCACTGTGGTGGCAAAGAGAAAATTCATTTTCCTCCCCCCCCACATCATGCAATACAAAGCGCGTGTCAGGCACATACCCTGCCTCCTTCATCTGCCCAGACAATCTTCTCAGCTCAGCATGGATTTCCTTAATTCTGGGATGCAACTTGTCATCTACGACAAACGTGTGCACCTTGTTGCCAACCTCAATGCAGCAGCGACCTGGCTCCTTTCTAACCCCTCTGACCGTCATCATTCTTATCACCTTTGTAGTATCATCCCACCTGTCAGCTGCAACATAGATGTTTGATAGCAACACATATTGCATCCTGTTCATCCCACTTGAGGATAGATGTTGCCGCACGTTCAGCCATCTCCACATTGCCATGGATTCTGCAGGCACCAAACAAGGCCTTCCACACCACAACATTTGGATTGATTGGCATTTTATTAATCAGGTCCACTGCCTCATCCAGTTGTCATGCACGTCCAAGAAGGTCCACAATGCAGCCAAAGTGCTTTACTGTCGGAGTGACACCATGATCTTGATTCAGGGAATCAAAGTAGCGTCTTCCTTCATTGAGTAGGCCAGTGTGGCTGCATGCAGAGAGAACACATATAAAGGTGATACTGTCCGGCTTCAAGCCGTTCTTTTGCATTCCTTCAAATAGTTGCAGGACCTCCGTATGACAACCATGCTGGGCATATCATCGCATTCCATGACACCACATTTCGTTCAGCCATATTGTCAAATATTCCCTTTGTATCCTCAATGCACCCACATTTCGCATACATACCCATCAGGGCAGTGTCCAGAATGACATGTGGTACAATTCCAGCTTTGATGATTGTCACCATGGACTTCTTTGCCATTTTCCAGGGTTGCCAAGCTTGCACAAGCATTACAAACGCACACAAACGTGATGTGGTTGCACTTCACCCCTTCCCCCATCATTTGCTCATAGGTTTCCAAGGCCTCCGTCCTGCGCCCTTGCTGTGCAGATCCTGCAAGCATCGCATTCCACGACACCAAATATCGTTCAGCCATATTAGTGCTTGAAATCTGGCCCTCTTGGATGAATCTGGACCCACACTCTATCCCTTCTCCTTCAGCTATCCATGCATCTGCACAAATCATGCATTCATCTTTTCCCTTGCTGCTAGCAGCTGACAATGACAACCTAGGAAACACCCAATCACACTAGTTCCTACGATGAATTGCGTCTGCTACTCTCTGTCATCTAACAGGGATTCAACTTTTTTGTTGCCTCGGTTGTCCCACCATTGACTGGGGTCAATAAAGTATTCATTCCACACCTTCTCTCTGTTAACTGTTTTTGGATACTTTCCTGTTATCACATTGGCAGTATCATGTCAAAGTCACTCCAAACCAGATTCACTCAACCAGCTAACTTGCAGAATTCAACATGGAAATTTAGGGCCGACAGGAAAAACAGGGTAAATGTGTTGAAGAAGGTGCCTTCATTAGCAATGCCTTGTTCTATCATTTGTGCCGCTGCCGCTACTGTTTCCAGTTGACCATCTACCCAACAATATTTGACAGCCATAAAAGCTAATCCATCAATTGTATTCCACTTGAAAAGACACTAAACAACCTTACAACTTAGCACAGACAAGCAAGAACTGTATAGTGGGAAAATAGACTCGTGATCTTGCAAGACCTTGTCCATGTACAAATATCATAGAGTGTCTACTGCAGCCCCCTGTTCTAAGAGACATTCTCTGCTGCGTGAAATCAGGGACTATCACACAGCGGGATGGATCAACAAATAGGACAATTGTTTGTGCCTCACAAACAACATGCATTGAAATTCCAGTGTCAACCTGATATAGATGGACCTACAGAGACAATTTGCTGCTTGCTTCATTTGTTGCTGCAAAAAGCAGTCAAATGACAAGAGATTTTGGTACAACCAGAAAACAAACTCAACAAGTCATCGTAGCCAGGTCATCGTCGTCGTCAATTTCTTTGGAATCTGCCCGGACGGCCCGCGCGAAATAGGCCAATAGAAATCGCCGCGCCAACGTTTTTGGAACTGCCCGCAATGCCCGGATTTTGATCTTCTTGAACTGCAGGAGCTCTGCGTTTTTCGCCATCGTTCACCTTGCAAGCACAGGCATGGATAGCTGAAGGAGCAGGGATCGAGTGTGGGTCCAGATTCATCCAAAAGGGCCGGATTTCAAGCTCCAGATTACCTATGATTCGAAAAGACAACAAATGGGGAGGAGTTTCTTGCAGACGGAATCGGAAGCTTTCACTCGTGATTGGGTGGGAAAGAAGAAAAGTGCAGCTTAGATTACACCTTACTTCCTTGTTTCAGACCCGCACAGTGAGTCTCCATGATTGATTTTCCATGAGCACGAAGGGTATGTCAGGTTGTGTCTGGTTGCAAAAGTCCCACATCTGCTTGAAGCTAAACCCAAGTTTCAAACCTAATCTTACATTGACTCGATTGTAATTGCTGTCTGTCTGCCAGAACCTCCCTATAACCAGTGTTCACTGGAAACAATAAATGCAAACTGTGAGACTGACATTCAAAGCTGAAGGTTGCTCTGTTTCCATGTTTCAGCCTTCTTGGCCATTATTTTTGTAACCATTGTTTTATCAAACGTGGTGATAATGATGCAATTTGGATATAACCATATGTGTTATAGGAATCCATCTGTGTGTTAGTGTCCCTGAGATTTACTAGTTGATCGGGATCTGAAGGACCCTTTAGTCCCTCATTCTGTAGTGAGGGAAGTGGTTAAAGTGAAGGGCCTTTATTCAGTAAAAAAACCGTTTAGATAGGTTGTCTAATTTACCTTGTCATGTTCTGAAGCTTGCATGGTTTGATTCCAGAACCATTCCTCCAAGAAGAAAAGATGACCTTTTGGTATACATCTGTGAACAGATTTGATTCCAGAGACAAAGGGTTACAGGGGTTGGACTTTGTCTCAGATGTGAAATTTGCAATCATTTGTAGCAATTTTGGATGCTGCTTGAATGCTAGTTATGGGACTGAGGTGAGTGGGCGGGCTGGTGATCAGAAGCACAAATTGTCGGACATGCTTGGACCTCCCTGGAACAAAGAGGACCTGGAGCTCTTCTATCAAGCATTTCGGAAATATGGCAGCTACACTAAACTAGCTTCCGACCTTCAGTCGTCGCTAGAATACATACAAAGGACCCTAATTTAAAAAAAAATTGGTTGACTTCAAATTTTTACAATAGTTGGAACTTGGCTAAAATACCATTCCACATTTTTATATTAGAGGGTGGAGTGGTGAGCGTGCTATACCGACTGTTTGGGACTTGGGACTTTCAGCTGCTGATTGTATTGTAGGTGCAGATTGGTAAGCCCGCAGAGAGCATGCCTCCTGTGCAACTGGGGAGAAGCTGGGTTTTCCTGGGAAACGAGTTTGTCTTGGGTAGTATGGAGTGCAGCAGCAGTAGAGCTGCCAGCTAGCGGCTGTTAGTGGGGATGGCAGAATTTGCTCATAAAGGTTCAGTGAATGTCCATGACTGTGATGGTAGTGACCCAAGAGAGCATGGAGGCAATATGAATTGGGAAGGTTTTGGCAGTAGTGTCTTTCAGGATTTTATCGGGATGAAAGTCCATGGATCCCTGGAGAGAGCTGACTCCCCTCTAACCAATTGATTAGTTTCACAACATCGAATTTCATCAAATACACAGAATAAATTGTTCCTTTCCCAAGTAATAAACTGCTAGAACAAACTCTTGAAGCTCCCTGGGTATAAAACGTCCTGATCTTCCAATCTTGTATGCTTAACTCTGCATACTCAACTTGACACAATGCTAAACAAACTGGAAGACACTGCTAAGCAAATAGGAATCATGGCTGCACAGCTGCAAGCAACTTTTCGTAAACTTCCCGCACAGTGAGATCTTCGACCTGTTTGACGCATGGCACACTCCCACACACACAGCCCATTCATGCACACCCTGCCAGTATCAGACAAACATGCTCTATACAACAGGCACACCTCAGCACACTTTAATGTGGAGGAACAGCACACAAGGAAAAACAAAACTCTCTGGAAACCAATTTCCAACTTTTAATTTTTTTCCCGCCATGAGGTGCCAAACATAAGGCTCACAGGAGACCGTCAAAGGGAATGGGAAGAAGATTATACCACACCCGACAAGGTAACAGGATTTGAGCCCAGAATCACCTGGGTGGCATTCAGTACTATCCAACTGGGTTACTGACTGGTAGTAACTTCTTTTCTGACAGAGTGGGGTGACGTGCAAATATATTTATTTCACTGGAAAAAAACATCAAGAACAAGAAACATGGAAAAGAAGTGAAGAATCCGGCCTTCTCTTCGAATGCTCCTTACGTCCAAAGAGCTAATGGAGCTTGAAGCACTACGGGCCAAAGCCTGCAGCATGGAGCTAGCTAAAACATACAGCTTGATCCACCACAAACATCCATCTAAAGCTCAAGGCCAGGAATAAATAAGATTTTGATTGGTGGTTGATGTAAAAACTGGGTTAAAGGAATGGGGATAACCAATTAGTGCAACTACAAGCTATTTTCCATCATTCCACAACTCAGGTAATGTGGAAGCTTTACCCATGTGGAGAGTTGGTAATGGATAGGGGACCAGTGAACATATAAGGACATTTCAGGCTTTATTTTGTATAAAGACTACAACCACTTGTGGTATTTGTTCCACCATAAGACAAATCCAGTGTGGCTGAAAAGAGGGATAAGATGAGAGGGTGGGGTTCAGCATAGACTCACCACGAGAAGCTTGGATTTATTGTTCCAGCCGCGTTGCAGAGTCATTTGAGTCAATCTTAACCCCAAGACCTGTAACCAGTCACACACAAGTTACACTCTCCATTAGAAGTTCGATTAGAACAAAACAGGGTTGGCCAGTGTGGACAACCTACCGTTTCATGAAAGGTTGTGAGGCTATACACGGAATGATGGAAATCCTGCAGGCCCTACATGTTGGGCATCAATTAATTGAAAACTGCAAACCTCTTGGCTTCACAACCATTCTCATATTTTCCAGCTAGCCAGAGGTCAAGGTCACACACCTTGCCCATGTACTCAAGGAGCTCATTGTTGGCTTCCCCACGTGCTGCAGGAGCTGCTACTGTAACGCGGACATCATCTGCATTAACCCCTACCACACCCAATCTCATTGCATATTAGATGATGCTCCTACCTGCCTCAGAAACACGAAGCAGGTTAGTGTAACTGTCTACATATGTGTGCCACTTATGAACAGCTAGGCACTTCTATCTTGTAAAAATGCATTTGGGATAAGCATAATTAGACATCAGCCTGAAGCCAATTGACAACTACACATACATCAAGGTACATGTGATAAATGCAACCAACTGTTCATTTTTCAAAACAGAGAACGCGCTTAACAACAAAAAAAGATCTTTATGGAGAGAGTCAACAGATTCTGTATCTCCCTGGCAGCCTTTCCACAAAAGATGTCAAACTCTAAACCCAAAACTAGTCAAGTAGGCAAGAAAAGAGAACAACTTACGAGTAATGGCAGAGCGCTGGGCACGATCTTCCACTTCAATGGCCACCTGTACTAAGCCACCCTCAATCTGCGATATGCATGGTGGTACTGGTGCATCCTGCATTCAAGCAGGCCCCACATTTCTCAATCATCAAGCATGCTGCCATGGACCAACCCACATGTGTTACATGAAGCGCTTACATTCATAACATGCAAATAAGAGGTTCTCCTTTAATATTAAAGAAAGTGACAATGCATATTTTGCCAACTTTTTTGCTTCAGCCAGTACAGTTCAAGAGAAGGAAAACTCAGTAACCGGTTGACCAAGGCACCCCCCTTTTATGGCTGGGTTGGCCATAATGGGTGACATCCAACATACACCTATGGGGCTTTGAACCCATGACCACTTGTAAGGTGGCCTTGTGCCCAAACCACTGGACCATATGTTGGATATATGATAATAAAGCAACACCAAGCAGCCATGATCAGAATGATGGGCCCTTAACCCCTACCTGCCTAGGCTTTTTCCCAATTTTTCAAGCAATCTCTGACTCTGACCATCCTAGATTTCCTCACAAGTTCATGGACCTAAGAGATTGAGATTTTATAACACATGCCCGACTACCATACCTACCACGGAAAAATATCCTCATAAGTATCGAGATACTCCATACCTACAATTAAAGTAGAACAAAAAAAAGAGTGAAGAGAGCCTACTAGGTTAAAAAAACAGAATAAAGTTGATCAATGGTAGCAAGAGATTATATCATTTTACTGCAGTTGAAACTTCTCCCCGGTACATACCTCCACTTCGTTTTGCAAGATTTCATAAATATTGTTCCTTCACAATGACATTCCTTGTTAGTCAAATAGACTTTTTGGACATATCTAGCTATAGGCTTCTTTGTATCCTCATTTTGGGGGCCATCAAAATTGTAAAAATCATAAAATAAAACTAAAAAATCCTTAAACTTTCATTTTTCTCAATCCCCTTGATGGGTACGTCCAACTTGGAGAAGAAAATTCATCTAACACAGCATCCACTGACCATTTTGCCCAATCTTACATACATTGTGTCCGTTCATCCCTATATTTCATCTGCAGAAAGACACGTTCATCCAACTTTGCTGATCCCAATGCTCTCCATCCTGAAATTGGGTGGGCCCCACCCACTATCCTGGCCTGCCATGTTGGCTTTACATCCAATCACTGGCCAGTGCTGCTGCAGGATGCCTGCTGCGAACAGCTTTCATCCTTGCTCCCTGCCCAAGGATTTGTTGAATTGAAGAGGGAAAAGCTGATTGAATCAGCTTGGGGAGGCCAGATCTCAAGCTGTAGTGCATTGATTGGCTTCGGGCAGTGTCATTTGGAAGATCGCAAGAACCTTCACAAGTTTGCTTTTAAACAAGTGCATCCATCCATTGGATAACACATTACTTCAGGTTTAGAAAGGCCTGCGATGACAAATTGCTTGCAGAGGCACTGCAGGTGATGCGTTACCAGTACTATATTGGTATATATCCATGGTAACAGCCACTCACTCCCGCCACTGCTAAATCTAAATCAGAACTTCCAAAGAAAGTGCACATCCTCCCCTCCTGCGGGTACTATACATGTGGAAGACATACCCTCCTAGGCAACAATGGAAGAAGCATAACAAACCTGTGGGTTGGTTTCTGCTGCTACAGAGCTGAGGGCACCATCTGTCACATAGAGGTATGGAGCAGCTTCCAAGTCTTCATCGGAGCGATAGCACACAAATAGGCCACACCCAGCACACTTCATGCGGTATTGTTTCTCCACCTTCCCCTCACCTCTGTGCACCACACCCTACCAAATTACGAGAGACAATAAAATAGTTGCACGACAATCTGATACTTCCTTGGTTATCTGTTTCACATGTAACTGCTCACACTCTTACAGAGTCCTTGCCATGCACTTGACTCCCCACCATGATCCATGTTATGCCCCTAAACAGTAGGGGACCTTGATTTCTCTTCAGACTGCTGATTTTAGGGTTACTCCACACCATGAAGCATGAAGAAATTACAATGCAAGTTTAAAAGAGAAGAGAGAAGTAGGTGCAGACAAAGAAGAGATAGCCAGAAACGTCAGAAGAACTTGAGTTGAAAGAGGAACCTTTTAAGAAGTTGCTTGCCCGCGTCAGTGACATTAAGGCGGGTGAGATGCTTCTTGCGATCAAGCACATAAGCTCTGTCTGTCTTCCTCTTGGGCATTTTCTGCAGCTGAGTATCTGCATGCATCCCATCTCAAACAAACCTCCCTCAGAGCCTCCTCAGGACCAAATGATTTCTGGCACATATTACAGAAATGTCCCTCTAAGGTTTATGGACGGGTAAAAAGCTTTTTAGGCTAAACAACCTTTCAGTCGCTTCTTTTCCAGGAAACTGCTGTTTCAAGGCATTATTTACGAAAGTATGGGAGAAACTAGGGTTATAGATGCAAGGCTCATCTTCAAAAACAACAATGACATCAGACACCTGCCCCGCCTTCCTCATTGGCAAATAGAGAGTCTGCAAATGTTCATGAATTAAATACCCATAGACAGACGCCCTAATATGATGGAAGCTACAAACTTGCTAGGGTTGAATTCAAGTCCTCGACCCTAAATTATCATCACAAGAAGCTAACGATTTTTAACATGTCAGCAGATTGATCAACACCAAGGGGATGGGACAATGTTTACATGGTTGGCAACACCCCTAAGAATCTTCCATATCTGTTGTGCCTTGCTCTTTTTGGCACTGGAACTCCCTAACATAGACTGTTGCGGAAACATTCTGCATGTCCTTCATTTGCATGTGCATATTGCCGGAAGGAACGACGTGTATATCAACGATAACATCCAATTTACAAGGAAAAGCTGTATAAGTTGCCTAGTGCCTACGCTCTTGCCCAACTGGAAGCCCCTCACACACTCTGTTGCAGAGAAAGCCAACTGAGCCACAGTTCTAGGGCTGCAGAACTCCGGGGCTCGCCTTCCTAGCGAAGAGTCCGTCGAAAAATGAAAAGAACTACGAAGCTGCAAGAGGAACTGAGAGGTTGAATCGAGCATTGTCATCATTCTAACCAGGGAAGCAGTGAAGAATAGGGACAGAAACTGTGAGGAGTGGCAGTGACATACCAGTGATGAGGACGTGAGCGCCACAATGTTTGCAGTAGTAGACGAACAATTCGGACTCGGGGCCATCAGGAGCCGCATCCTCACTGGAGTAGGTGTGAGTGGTGCGCTTCGGCATCTTGTCTCTGATGCTCTTGTCTCACCCCTGTGGCTTGCGGCATGGGGCCTGCACCCGCTCTAGGCTGCACTGGCTATGGCTGCATCACGCCGAAAACACGTGGAGGCACGCTCCCTGCGTCGTCCCTCCCACTTGAGCGCACGCCATCGCCAACCTTCTCTCTTCTCTCTCTCTCCCACCGTCGCGGTCGTGAGCACCACGTTCCATTAGGTCATACAGCCTTCGCCCGCCCATCCTACCCTGCGAAACCTCGGGTCCCTTAGGTGGCGATTTGGTATAGGAGAAGGGTCTCTTTTGAGGCCCTTCTCCAGTGTAAAGAACCATGATATTTTGAGTACCTTCCAGCCCCCGTAAGGTATTTTGCCAGCGTGGCAAGGACCTTACGGGGGCTGGAAAGTACAGTGCAATCTTCTGCCCTATAGACAACCTAAAAATGAACTAAGAAAAATATCACGGTTCTTTACGTATTTGTATAGGCTATGCATGTAGCCTAGATATTAGCTACTGGACGTATTGTAATTTGTATTTGTATTTTATTTTTTTGTTAATTGGAAGGGCAATAATAGCCCCATATTTATTTATAGGAAGCAAGGAAAAAAAAGCCTTGCATAGGAGCCATGGAGGCAAACAAAAGAGACATTGCTATGTGACCAACTAAGAGAGACCTACAGAGAAATGGAGTCAGATAGGAACTAGAAACTACCGTGTTTCCTTTTTGGTTTCTCGAAGGAGAGATGACCTTAGACTTTCCCTTTCTAAAGGTGCGACAATGTCCCCAATTGACTTCCCCATCTACCGGTGAGATCTGAGCACTAAAGGAGCTGCCAACACGTGGGGGAGCCAAGAAATCCTTGTGTGGATGAACCTTGTGCAGAGTAGCCCACAGTGTCCCCAAGAGAAGTCGAAATCTAAGAGCATGTATGCTACTTTTTAGTTTGTTGAGACATACAAAAAGTATAATTGAGCAACAAATGCATGGAATTCATGCAAGCCCTACCTTGTTGTATTAGTAGGTAATTGGTTGTAAAGTGATCCCAAATTCTACATACTAATCTAGGCTCTTTCATAATATTTCTCCCTCAGTGTGGAACCCTCTGCCTACTGATGTTTCATCTATTGTGCTTCTGAATTTTGCAGCGGTATCTTTATGGTCACTCTCAGAGCCCACACTCTTTGGAAATATCTGGAAAGCCTGATGTGCTTTTATCTTTGCCGGTAAAGTGATTTGTGCTAGGTCGATTTTATTAAGACTCACTCAGACATTATGTCTAAGGCTCGTAAAGCTTGGCGGGTTCCGGGGGAAGCTCTTTATAGATGTAGCCAGAGAAGAAGATCTCAGCTTTTGGCTGAATTTGACAACTCTTGGGGCAAGAATGCTCGAATCTCAGTTCCAAAGAATCGGATACAAGAATTCACTGGTACAACAACATCCTAGCAAGCTTATAGCTCCCATACAAAATGTTCTCCTCTTGAGGGCAAAGAACCGGAGGTTAACTGGGCACCGCAGATCTTTTAGGAAAGGGAAATCAAAAGCCCAGCTTCCCTTTGATAGCTTCAATAGGAAAGAAGATCTATTTTTAGGGTTATAGTTGTTGAGCTTCTCCTTCTTGTCTTCACTCTCTTCTCATACTTCTGTTCGATGTGGGTACGAAATAGTGACTTCCCTTATCAAGCCTCTATGGCACACTTTCTGAGGTTATTTTTTCTTCATTGTTCTCTTGGGACGACCTAGTCCTCTTTTTTATAAAATTTAAGGGTGTCCACTCTCTTTCTTTAAAAAAATAAAAAAATAAAAATCCAGATGGCACCATTGTATAGAAAGTCTCGTGTTGCATGAAACCCTAAATTTGCACCATTACTGAACAATATATCTCTTAATCAGATGAATCACATCATGTTTACACATTTCATCTATATATGGATAGAATATTTTATCTATACATGTATTGATTCGATTTTAGAATCAATAACACCCTCCAACCTGGGACTCTCTTCGCAGTCTTGCATTTGTACTTATGTATAGTGTAATGCCCTGAGTGGAGGGCATTCCCGGATTTGAGGGCGGTAGCCTGAGGGATTCCGGATTCCGGGAATGCCCAATACGAGGGGCATTACCCTGCATAAAGCACGTGCAACAAAAAAAAGGTAAGGCGGGCATTACACCGGAGTGTAATGCCCTGCCCTGGCCAAGCGATGAATTCTGCTTTTTAAAGCATGATAAATACAAAGAGAAAAAACTCAAAGTGCTTTATGAACGAAACTATGTGTACGGGAATGTAAATGAGAACCGAAAATTTCATCGTATACATGTCCATCGTTGAATGGCTCCGTGAATATCTCTCAAACCTAGAGACTCTTGAACCCTTTGCGTAGTCCGGCAAGGCCAACAAAGGTGTACATTACATTACACGAGGGCCAGGCTATTAAATATCATGCATAATAAATGTTATCAGAAACTCTTAAATCAATAATGCTAAGTTCTCTATTGAAAGTTTCAAATCCCTACAAATGCTTTGGTTACTTCAACCATATATGAAATATTTATTATATAAGCTACACATTAAACATCCTTTATGTGTTGATCGAGTATATATTTTTACAACAATATTAGTACATATATGTGATTCATCTGACTTGGAATCAAAATTAAAAAATACATTTAGAGAAATATTTATAATATGCATTATCATTTTTTCTAATAAGAACCTTTATTTGAGCATCCTTCAAGTTTGATGCAACCAAATTATCTCCAATACCAAAATTGGCACCAAGAATTCACCAAAATCTTCACCAAATTTTCACCAAAATATCACCAAAAGTTTCATTAAAACTGCACCAAAATTTCACCGCTCATGATGCCCACATTCACTGATTAGGGGATCTTGTGCAAGGTTATGAAATGCTCTGCTCTTAAATGTGGTTAGGAATGAAAAACTTGGCTTCATATTAGTCGATGCATCGATTTGAGCATCGTGTATGACATCTCTACTACAACATCTATTTGGGTAATTCATCTCTCACAAACAACTGGTACTCTAGTAATACTGCTGCTGCAAAAAGGTCGATGAGACAATGAGGTGCCAAGAATTATCGACAAGAAAAGGATGTTCCACATTACTGACCTCAACAAGGCATCACTAGGTTGTTTTCGGAGCCTGGTGACCAAGCGCTCCTTCAAGGAGAACGTGAATGGGCTTTTTATTTACCATTTTGCTTGACTCTTCCCATCTTTCTTCTTCCAATCTCAATGTAACCATAATTAAAACAGATCTTCAAGTTCGAAACCATGAGGAGGAGAGCATTTTCTGTATAAGCAAGAAATCCCAGAAGGAGAAGAAATGTCCAAAAACGTTACTCCACAAGACTGAAATTTAACTGACTGTCACATTGTTATAATGTAGTACAATGGGTGCACTAGGATTCAGTCCAAACTACGCCTGTTAATCTTTACCCAAAATCAGGTCTATGTAGATTGCTGAGTCTGCCATAGCTTGAGTACAAGAGAAAATAGGGTAGTGTCATTGTAGGGAGGATACAAAGATGAGAGAAGTTGCTCGAAGTCTATGTTTTGGAATCTCTCCCACTAAGGAACATATACTGCACATCAATAAACTGAACTCAAATGCCAAACAAAACTATGCTGAGCCAAACTCGCACAAACAAGAATTCAGAAATAAAAGAAGTTATTGTTCACCTTGTTGGAAGCAGAACCCAAAATAACACCACTTATTAGTTCAAAGCCAGGAGGAGACGTTAGGGTTTGTGGCGTTACCAATTTTGGATCCTGAGTGACGTCTTGAGCTCCAAATCCAAGCGACAATCCATCTCGTTCCAGGTGCTCAGAAGAAGGTACTCAAGCTCACGTATATTATATAGGTTCATAATGTTTCTAATGCCACGAACAAAAATAGATCATGTTAATGGCCCAAAGCATAATTTTATGGATATCTTGCAAAATTTTGGATTGAGCCCGAAACCTCCTAAAGTCTAAAATGAACTACCTATCTGAAATCCAAACCTGTCTAGCTTTAAGTTAGTTGTACTACTTCTAATCTTAAAGTCCAAGCTACTTTTAGCCTTAAGGTATTTGTAGACCCAAACAAATGCGAAGTCCTTGCCTTAAGGCATGACCCAGTAAACCAGGATGGGAAGACATTGATAAAAGATTTGTATTTTCTTAATGCTGCACGCTAGACAGAGTACAAAAGCTCATCCAGAGGAAGATGAATGTGATGCAATGCTACTCAAATAATTATGGTCCGAAACAGAAGCTCTGCTATCTATGAAGATGCTAGCCTTGCTTCGGAAACCTGCACGTCCCTCGTGGAGGACCTATGCTAGTGGAGATGCTAGATGGAAGGACGTTGGACAACCTCCGCGTAAACTGGTAAGCGAAAAGACTGCGGAGGACTGGGAAGAAATTTGCCTCGAAAAAAGACAATGACTTGTATGTCCTCCTATCCTATTTGCTCTCATTGAAATTTCTGATCCTCATAATGGAAGACTTCTATGAGGATAGTTGAGTCTCCCACGGGTTTTTTTTTTTTTTTAGACAGGGACAGTGGCCCTGGTTAATTTATTAAATGGTAAGAAAAAAATAACCTTACAATAGCCATGAAGGCAGAGGAGGATTGAGGTTCCACTCCGAGCCTATCAAACTATCAGACATGGGGGGGAAAGGTGGAAGATGGAAGGAGCCAACAACCTCAAGATGCAAAAACTGTATCACTACTAAGCAATAATACAACCTACAACCTACCAAGAGAAGGTTGAGTAGAGAAAGGAAGTAATGAGAGAAAAGAGAGTGAGTAGCACTAATTCCACAGCACTACATACTACTTCTCTTCCTTTTGGGAGCATGGAAGGACAACTGAGCCTTTGATTTCCCTTTCCTAAGGCTACGCCTATGCCTCCAGGTCACCTCTGCTTCTGCCTCACGGTGCTTCTGCCTCACGGATCTCATCGTAAAGAGAGCATGAAAAGAAGAAGTGAAAAAAAAACAGAGAAAGAGAGAATGAAGATACTATTTTTGGGCAATTTCTGCATTAAATGATTGAAAAGAACAAGAAGGGTCCATCATGACCTCACCTCCACCATCAGGACTTGGGTCACATGTCACCGGCTTGCATGGATTACATGCATTTGTTTGTTCTTGGTATTTTGTTTTTATTTTTATTGTTTTTTATTGTTTTTAAATATATATATATATATATATATTTTGGATCAACAGGCCAGGGACAGTGGCCCTGACAGTGAGAACTTTTATTGAAGAATATTGTTTTTTAGACTCATTATTATTATTAGGGCTGGTCACGGGTGGCGCATAAGCCACGATTGTACGGCACCTCATTTTCATCCACGTGTCAACCGTGCGGCTACGCGGTTCGCCGCGCGGTCGGGCCGCGGACCGGTGCGACCGATGACCATTGGATATGTCTACAGTCCAACGGGAGTACCGTTTCAACCGATGCGGCGCGCCTTTGTTCAATGGTTAAACGCTCTTTCATTCTTCTCCCTCGTTCCGCGTGGGGCAATCTCGGGAGTGCGACCGATCGAGCAGGGAGTAGGGAAGGCAGCCTTTTACAAGTGGGGATCCTCCTTGCAAGTCACGATTTGGAACCCACAGAGAGGGAGAGGAGGGGAACCGGGGGTAAGTAGATGGTAGAGCGGGACTGCGTTTAGTCATTTGAGAGCGAAATGGGTGGAAGAGCAAGAGGGATATAAGATTTCAGAAATCAGAGGAGGGCTTGTTTTTTTGGATCCCTGGCAGAGCGACGGGGGAACAGAGAGGATGTTTGGAGTGGTGATGGCAGCGGGGGGACGTGTGTATTTTTGCTGCCTGAGGTGAACTGTGTTCTCCAATCAAAATAATGGCAGTGGAAGCAGCGACGGAAACTGCGCAGGTGCAGGTATCAGTAGGGGGAATTGACCCCACTACACCGTTGGTGTATGAAGGTGATACATTCCAAAATCCTGAAGACATAAGCGAAGACTGGGTTTCCTTGTTCTTAGATGCGTCTATGCTTGATGAACATTCGTCCTCTCTCCCGTCTGATTTCGAGCCCTTTCCAAATCTCAAGGGCACTTCCGAGGAACCAATTGATCAGTTTGCACAGGAAGACCTACTACCCAAGTCATTCCTTGCGAATTGCTTCGATGAGGGGGCTATTCATACCAATGCAATCCTCGCGAATTCCTCTTCCATGCAGTCAAGTGTGCCCGTCCAATCTCTTATAAACTCTCTACTTACGGACACGACATTGACACAGGTAAATCATCCACCTCCATCACAGGCTAATGTACATGCCCCTGGCAAGTTGGTTGCTAATGGACCCCTCTTCTCTACCACATGCTGCCCGGTATCCCCAGCCGCTCCCACATTTTGCTCAACCTTTCCCCCTGCCGTCTGTGCAACTGATGCTGCAGGCGCTTGTTCCGTGGACTCGCAGCCGTTTCCACCCACGAGGGCCTTTCAATCAGATTATGCGCCATTGCACTCTCAATCAATATCACCTGAGAGCAGCCTCACGCAGTTGAGTGGTGAATCCAGATCCAGAATGGAGACAGATGTGTGGGACAAACAGATGGATCAAGGGATGGTAGTTTTGCTCAAGCACGAATCAATCGCAGATGTGTTCTCTGGATCCGAGGGCGAGAGTCCGACATCCACAGTAAACCCTATTTTCCAAGGGGAATCTGCGTGCGATCGCACGTCTCTGCCAGACAGCACCCGACTGCAATGCTCCTCTGTATTGCTGGATTGTGAAGAAGGAGGGATGGGCGGGACACCATTGGGTTATGAGGCCTTATCAAGCACAGACTCCCCCCCAAGACTTGAACCCACACAGGGTTTACCGGAGGGCGAGGGTTTTGGCATGCGGCATTTGCATGGCATCAGCAATGCCATCAAAGTCGGGTTACTAGGAAGAAATGGAGATAGGTGCGATCGTAAGAGGAGAGCTATAGAGAGAGAAGAGTCCGAAGTGGGACAGACCAGAGAAAATAGTGGGAGGGATGTTCAGTGCATGCCATATAGCTCTGGAAGCTTTGGGTTCGAAGACCAGCATAGCGATCAGAGTGATGGAGACAAGAAGGGAGAGGTCGGGGATGAAGATGAAGAAAAACGGCAGTCACGCTTGATGCGTAACAGAGAGAGTGCCCAGCTTTCTCGACAGAGGAAGAAAGTGTATGTGGATGAGCTGGAGGGAAGGCTTCGGACCATGGCAGCCACTGTAGCTGAGCTCAATGCCACTATCAGTCACCTCACTGCAGAGAACGTGAACCTGCGAAGACAGCTGGGTTATTATTACCCACCTCCTGGTCAGTGATCCAATGTTCTCGTGATATCGCATGTTTGCTGAAATGAACAGCTCGTATGTCCTTCTTACACTTGTTTGGGGCACTTGTTTTGGGCCTCATTTGTCTTGGTTCCATCTTAGTAGATCTTGGCTTAGAGTTTACTTCAGCTTTTCTAACCAAGTTGTCCTCCTTTAAAAAGGAGCAATCAGGAAATTGAGAGTGCAGCACTGGCATGTAAACTGAGGTCAATAAGCTCAGGTTCACCATAGTGATGCAAGCCTACATGATGTTCACTTTTGCCTCACCAGCACAGTAAATGATGCACATTATACTCTTAACTGGTAAACAAATTTGACAATGAGATGGCTAATGTATGGGTGAATGGTAAGGTCCAGCACTGTGATGTTTTTGGGAAATACTTTTCCTATTGGTACTGTCAGTGGAGTTTTGAAGGTGAGAGCAAAATGAATTGGGCATGGTTCAGCCAAATCTGAAACTCTAGCTTTCTTTTCCCAGGTGCGTGTGTGCGGCCTGGTATGCAGGTCATGGGGCCGCAAGTGCTGCCCCTGGGAGCCTATCCAGGGGTAGTGGGTGGAAGGCCCGTGTATCCAGGGGGTCCTGTGCCACCCATTCCAATCCCAAGACTCAAAACACAACAATCATCGGTTAGGACATCAAAGAGATCCAAGATTTTAGGTGGAAAAGACGAGTCTGGAACCAAGAAGAGGGCCAAGCGGAAAATGGCAGGTGTTGCATCAGTTGCCGTTATGAGCCTTTTATGCATTGCCATGCTAGTCAGTCCCTCAGACTGGGCACACAACAGGGTGGAGAGAGGGGGAAGGGGGGAACCCAGCAGCTTCACGGGCAGTGGGGCATTCACACAGATTGGTGGCGTCCGGGTTGGTGGTCGGGTGTTGACCAGCTGGGGTGAAGGGGAAGGCCCTGTCAACCTCACCCGTGGCAACTCCTGGGAACCAGGACCTGGCTGGATGCCACTTGAAGATGGTGAGTATGGGCCAGAGAGAGAGGGAATAATGAGTCTGCAGTACACTACAAATGACGACAAAAAAGATGAGATGGCAAAACCTCAAACATCAGGAGTGCTACCGCATGGGGGAGGGTTCTCCCAGCAGCAAGGGTTGGGTCCAAATGCCAGCCTTGCAAGCGCTGCTGAAAGGGGGAGCCAAAATCGACCTGCTGACTGTTTTCAGGGCGTGCGGGTTCCAGTGTTGCTTGGTGGTGGCATGTTTCCAGCCAATACCAGTGAGCCGTTTGCTGCATCGCTTTTTGTACCAAGGGATAATCGGCTTGTGAAGGTGGATGGCAACCTCATAATTCAAGCAGTTATGGCTGGTGACAAAGCTGCTAAAGGGTCCGCACAGAAAGTGGGTGGTAAGAAGGGTAAGGGAGAGCGAGGCTCCCCTCTTGCACCAAGAGGACGTCAGGTGCTCAAAGCTGTCTCAACAAAGGCACTCAAGGGGGCTACCCATGGAGGCCTAGGTGCTGAGACCAACAGTGGAGCACTGGTTACTAACAAGGCTCTGACAGCCAATCAAAGAACCACGTATGGCAGCAGCAATACCGTGCCATCGGTGCTGCGTTCGGGATCATTGCAGGATTGGGTGCTTGGTGGCCTTCAAGGTACCTTTCGTTTTTGTCTCCCTCCCTCTCAGTCAATGGGTTCCTATTAATAATTGAAGATGTGCACAAAGTCCCAAATTCTGTAATCTACGGGTTTATCTCTTTGTGTGGGGTGCTCTTGTGTGTGGTCTTGAATTTTGCTACTTTTGCAATCTGAAAGCTCTGAAGAGAGGCGGTACAAGGAATGAAGCACAGCAGAAGCAAAATGTTCAGCCTCTTAGAGAGAATCATAAGGCTGTAGCTGCCACTCAGAAAACCCCCTATGGCATTGGCCCTTATGCTGTGGTCCCCAGGGGACCATTGCATTCGTGGGTTTTGGCAGGCCTTTCCACAGGTACTCCTCCCTCTTGTTCCTGATGAATGTTCATAAATAGGTTCGATAATGCATGGAAGTATTTTGCTGAAGAGTCAGACCAAGGTTGTTCACTCATATACTTTTGGCCTCTTTACCAAAAAATATGAGAAGTCAAGAGATTCAATTAAATTCATACAATCTGTAAATGCACCTGCTATTGTAAGACCATGTTGTACATTTCTCAGAAGGGCTCTTTGACCTCTTGATGAGCAGCTGTGAAAGTGCTGAGTTGGTCCATCCAGTAAGAACTACTTAATGGGAAAATAAATCACTAATCAACTAACAATGGATGGTAATTCAAGAGGTGCACTCGGTGAAAGGGAATCAGAGCTGCAAGAGGGAGATCATGGCTCTACTCTCCAAACATGAAGAGAGGTTTGGCATTTTGATACCTTCTTGGGCTGGGCTGCCATTGAATTACAAACGGCAGCTTGGAAGGAAGGCTAATGAATTGGGTTACTGCAATTTGCGAAACAGCTCACTTAGTAAGCTGCCACTTTCAGCAGAAAGAACTGATCAGTTTGGAAACCATACTCTGCTGTGGAGCTGACGTTCCAATCTGATTATAGATAATGTGGCATATAATCTCTTAAATTGTGTTTTCTTGAGTTGTTTACAAACATAATTTTGTAGCACCTGAAGTTTAGAGCTATGCTGTGAGAGATTGAGAATTAGTCTATGTCGTGGTGCTAGCTTTTGATAACCTAGGTCTCTCTTTTCTCATTGCTCTAATGAGTGTTATTTTGGCAGGACCTGTGCTGAGCACAGGTATGTGCACTGAGGTATTCCAGTTTGACACGTCCCCTGCTGCCTCTGCTCCATCTGCTCAGTCATCTGCCGCTCCTGCCAATGATGTTGTGGAGGCTGTTGCAAGGGAAGAAGCCCAAGGCAACTCTCACAACAACACCGCTAAAATGTCAGTCCCTTTGGTGCCTCGCAGTCGAAGGGACCCATTTGCTGTTCGGTTACCTCCTGTCAGACAGTCCTCGTCTCGGTCGGTGGAGGAAGGAAAGGGAAATGGGACAGATCCGGCAGCGGCGAGGGATCAGCTTCAATGTCCGAACCAGAGGGAGGGGTCTTCAAGCATGGTGGTGTCTGTGTTGGCAGGTCCACAGGAGTTTAGAGACAGCGGGAGGAAGGGTGGAAAAGGGATGTCGCAAATTTTTGTAGTGGTTCTTGTTGATAGCGTCAAGTATGTAACTTACTCATGTATGCTTCCACCAACTGGCCCTCAACCACACGTGGTCGCAGGCTGATGACACATTACTTTGCACAGGTGCTCTCCCTTTCTCACTAGGCTTCCTGCGGAAGTAATAAATCTCTTTTGTAGATAGTCACTGGGCTTGGCATTCCCGCTTTTCCCGCTTCTGCAGGGAGTTTTGCTTACTTTCAGTCACACACAATTCACATAAGCAAATTTGTTTGTGTTTAATATCCAGTTAGTTGACTCTGAAATGTGATTTGTTAGGCATAATCAATTAAGGAACTGCAGAGCATCATGGACCAAGCCTTGGAGAATGTAGCAAGACTTGATGCCTGGTCCTTACCATGGATGCTGCACTTAAACTATACTGTAGCATGTTCATTGCAGTTTGATGCGGGGATTGAAATTTGTCCTGTGTACAGTGTGAATGACATGCCTGTTCTTTCTGTCTGCTTTTGCAGATCTCTGATGCCTGGTGTTTTTCAGCTATTGTTTCACAAATCAGAAGTGCAGTCCCAAGAGGGGAGAACGGCACCCTTCTTTCATCAAGTGTCGGTGTCCATATGTACAGTACATGTGCTGGGCCTGTTGATTGGGCTTAAAAAGGAGTCTACACTCAGTTCACATGACATCATTGATTCTATGTGCCCCTTAATTTGGGAGATAAGACAAACAATTGCTGATAGTTTCAGTAAGAATTGAAAGTTGTCTAGTGATACTGTGCTGTGATGATTTCTTGCACTCTTATCTGGTAGACGAGCAGGACTCTGTGATTATTGTGGGGATCTTTTCTTGGAGCATAAGTAGGTTTTGTTTCACAAAGGGATTCTCACTTACCGAGGGCCCCCACCAGCATATTTACAGGCCACCCATTTACAAATACCTTCCGAGTCTGGAAGGTGGTTTTGTTCAGTCTCTGGCCAGATGAAAATACTTTCTAATCTTATGAGAATGGCTTTGCAAGAATTGATGAACTATGCAAAGTTTGAAACTGCAGGCTTGAGAATGAGTGGATGCATGTTACTCCTACATTTGCTAATACAGAGTGATTCAGCCACATAGCTTTGCTGAAGATTCCCTTGCGATGTCTTGTATAGAAGCTCCCTGGATTATGGTAGTCATGTGCATGTTTGTGCTAGTCAGCTAGATTTCATCAAGCTAGCCTGGAGCTAAAAACCTTTCTTCCCAGTCTGTTGTTCAGGTTTTTTTTAAGCCATTGTATTACTCAATTGCAAGTAATCCATCTCTCTGTGCACAACAGTACATCCTCTTGAGAGCACGTCCCTGTGGTTGGGTGTGCCTATGCAAAACCAAGGGTGATTTTGGTTCAATCCTTCAAGAAAGGTACGTTGGATTGGGTGTTGAGCAGTGGCCTTGGCCAAGATTAAACAATCTTTCGCTTTTGAACAACTCAAATCTTTTTCTCTCACATACCCCAGAAGGGCTGCACATCGGCTGCTGTCTTTCACCCTGTTGACTCTCCCCTTTTGTGAATTGTCAACCCAAGTAAAATGGATTGAGTTGGAGCTTGGATGTACTTCCAAAGCTCTAGATGTGTGAAGACTTATCGTATTGACATACAGGAGTATATGATGACAGATATCGGTCGAGCAAGGTAGGCAACCACATAAAGATCTATTGCGGTCGTGTATAACTGACTGTTGTGCGCCCCACTTCACACAACCAAAGGAGGCACCTAGACCACTGCAATCATTCTTTATCCAGACCCAAGACTGCACTTGAAGTGGGCTGGAATGCTTCAAAGGCTGTACAGTACTCAAATGGAGTTAGATGTTGAACACCAGAGTGTTTCCAATTGCAACTATCCTCCTTAGTTCAACTATTTGGTATGTTTTCTGCTGTGTGCAGACATCCAAAGCCAGCCAACCTGAATGAATCTCAAACTCAAGCAAAGGGATTCTATTTGGCATCAACTCCAACATTTTGTAGCGTATCTCCTATGGTTTCATGGCACCAGTTCAGATTAGGAATGGGAAGGAAAAGTGACTGGTTTTGCAGGTGTACTCCTCAAGCTTCTGTAAATATATCTGGAGCACTCCAAACTCCAAATACAATGGAGCTTCTTGATTGTCTGCAAGATAATACTTAGTCAAGAAGCTGCCAGTAGCTCTTGCATCATAACGTTCTTATTGCTCTCCTGGAATAAATCAATGCTTGTGGGTGCCTTGCCAGGTCAGCGTGACACAATCATCGTTTGGTCTGGCTCAGTCCTAATAGCCAAACAAAAATTAAATTTGGCAGCACATCTACGCAAAAGACTACTCCCCCAAGTGGTTACTTGTCGTGGAAAAATTCAGGATCAGACTGTAGTCTGTCCATGTGCTCTGGCTTGAGGGCCACAAACACATTCAAATAGCCCTCGCCCTTGTGACTGGGAAGCATCAGCACCGACCCATCAAAAGGATTGTTCCCTGGGCTGCAAAAAATGGGCTTTCCTGATCCAAAATCAAGCAGCATAAACCCCATACGTGCCCAGCTGGCAGTAGACACATCATGGCCAGCACTGTCTCCCCAATTACAGTTCATCACCAGAGTGTTTTTGTGTGCTTGCGCAAATGCGAGCACTGATCGCATGTACTCATCACTGAACCCACTTATCGCCTCCCGTATTTTTCTGGCTACAAATGAGAGAGGGTTTTGCACAACATCTCCAGCTGTTGCAACTGCTCTAACAAAGCAAATTGCATTGCCAAAATAGCCTTCAGGAAGGTTAGGTTTCATCCGTTTTCGGGCATCAAGTGTAGTTATGAACTTGGTGTCTTCCAAGGGATGCAGGCCCCGCGCCTTGGTCACTGAGTGCCAGACATGGGCATTGATGCTTTCAAATGTTGAGAATGTCCCACTCTCCCCTTCTCCAAAAGCTTTACTCTTTATTCGCTTCAACTCTGCCGGACTGAAAATGAACATTCGCTCAGTGGGCCAAGAAGACACATCTTGTTTAGGTGCTGCAAGTTCTGGGCCAGTGATGGATGTTAGCTCAGGGGGTTGGAAGTCAGACAGCACAGGCAATTGTACTTTAAGGAGTGCCCG
Source organism: Takakia lepidozioides (assembly GCA_030704615.1). Taxonomy (NCBI): domain Eukaryota; kingdom Viridiplantae; phylum Streptophyta; class Takakiopsida; order Takakiales; family Takakiaceae; genus Takakia; species Takakia lepidozioides. The sequence goes on from CM060731.1 coordinate 79,570,618, forward strand.
GTCATGGAAAGGTGGGTTCGATAGCTCCTTCTGTTGTGCTACTTCAGACCAAGATGTGAGAAACTGGCTGACAGAAAGGCCATCCGTGCAGGCATGGTTGATGCTGGTAAGAAGAGAGGCACCCCCGCATGCAAAGCGTGTCACCTGATCACCACCCCAAAACCATTCCCAAGGTTTAATCCCAGGCAGATGGAGACAGTTGCTGCATAATCATCGGTCCATCATCCACATGACAATTTCCAATTGTCACAGTAGTATGAGCCGACACCCTTCAGTCTTATCCAGGGGACACTGAAGCTTTATTTTACAAAAAGCAGGCATAAGAGAAAAGGGGGAGGGAGGAAGATTTCAGAAATTGTAGAACAGCACACAATTCCCAAAAAATTGCATTCATTAACAAAAAGTATATTAGACTATGTTGCGGCATTTGGACATTCTGAGGATTTGAGGACTTTTTAGCACTGTAGAAGCATTCGGCATAGCTCCCTTCCCCAAGGGTTTGTACTTCACAAAACAGTCACCACTCTTGCGGCTGGCGGCCAAGGAGAGCAGCAACATAACTCAGGTCCGAAAATAGCACGGCTCTGAGTGAATGCTTCATGAACACAGTCAACACATCAAGAACAGTGCCATTGGGGTTGAGCATCATTCTTTATGGCAACAGCCAGGAGATATGATGACACTGCTGCAAGAACTGTAAAATGGGTTCCATGAAAGGATCAAATCACAGAAGGGCTGAACACTTGGACAGTAGAATTGTACTTTGCAACTAGCTTTGCACATTGGGACAGAAACTTTCCTCAGTGTTGTGGAATGCCTGACCAACAGGCGTGTGTGTAAACTCTTATCTGTTGAAGTAGAGCTGGTATCATCTTCTTTAAGTGGGAGTGCATCTCTCTCCCTGGGATCTGACAGTTGTTGAACAAACCTAATCCCTGTGCCTAGTGAAATACAAAGCAAGGGCTTTCAAGTGGTGCCGTGCATCACCTTGTGCCTATCGTAATGCTGAACTGGTTTTGTGACCTTTTTCTTGTGGTACAGCTTACTAACAAGCTGATATGCCCACCACAAGACCTAGCATTTCAGACCACGAACCCACACCAGCTTTGCAGTGTATGCCACAGCTAACATATAGTTTTACTTCATTACTTCAGGCAGTTGGTTGAGGTTTTAGTCAACTTAGTTGTTGCTTGTCAGGGCTTCCGTTCAGTTGTTTCTACTTTTCTCTCCTGTTGGAGACGTTTTAATCTCATGTAGGATCCTGTCATGTTCTGGTTTTAAATAAAGCCCTACGAGGATACATCAGATATCAGTTGGGTTTTCTGGTTTCAAAAGGCATTCACTCTTGCATATTTGATCGAGGCTCTCAAGGATTGCCTGTCCTACTGAGGCCTAGTAGGCAAGGGTATCTTCTCTCTAGGCGGTTTCAGGAGGGCCCTTTCGAATGGTTCATAGCACTTCCTCACCTATCGAGGCTGTCAGCTCCTATCCAACGCTCAAATACATTACTCCCGATCCAGAAGAGACTCGCCCACGTACCAGAAGTTTGCTATGGTGGATGAAATGTGGCGATCCTTCAACATAAAGCACTCACTCTTTGGGCCAAAAATAAGTGGAATTTTGAGCTAAGACTAATATCTTTCAACCATCCATTAAAGACTCCGAGGAAGGAATCTACAGCCAGATTTCCGTGTGTGTCTAAGAGAGAGAGGGAAATGAAATGAAATGAAATGAGAAAGGAGCAAGAGTCTGAATGGAAGTGAGGGGAAGAACCTGAATGTAAGTGACGGGATACTTGAAAATGGCGTCGCCAGCAACAGCAGGTACTGGATCCAAGAGCTCCGTGTAGAGCCTATTAGGCTTGAAGTCGTCGAAGTCAGCCAACGTGCCATCTACTGTGACCTCTACAAATTCCACTCCAGCATTATTGCAAACCAACTCTAATTTCTTGTCTTCTCTTCTCCTCAGCCGTCCTGCTGCTGGGTAAAACAGCACTAGAACTTTTTCCAGAGATTCCTTCATCAGTTTGGTGGGCAACACCTGTTCGCACATGCATACAAGATCCGGAGAACATATTATCAGTACGAACACCACCTCTCTTGGCAGATCGGATAGGAGAGATCCAGAAATTCAGCTCCAGATAATTTAGGCAACAGGGAAGATGTAGACTTTACAGACTCAAACATCTTTGGCCAGGTCAACCCAGCAATCGACTTCAGATGCTGACAATTTTATCGTTCTTGAACAAGAAATGCAGAGATGCGAAACGAGCAGCATGATATACTAGTTCGGCGTCCTGAGGGAGAATTACATGGTCTTTCTCTCTCTCTCTCTCTCTCTCTCTCTCTCTCTCTCTCTCTCTCTCTCTCTCTCTCTCTCTCTCTCTCTCTCTCTGTGGTTTTGCATTACCTCTTCACCATCGGGGCGCATTGCATAAAAGAGAAGAAGAGGAACATGGCGCGGACGCGGAATATGGTCAGCACCTGACATGAACAAGACACATGGCTGGCAGGGAGTGGCTGGATAGATAGTTGACACCTCCTTCCTCACAATCTTCATGCTCCTCACAGATGTCTATCACTGGTGCGTAAGCTCTGTTGAGAACTTGTCAATTCCTCCCCATTCCCCCTTTCACACCCCAATTACAATCACTCCACACCAGCTGCTTCCCGACGTGATTGCCTCAATCCGACAAAAAAATCCGGTGTTGGACACACAATCAGCCTCCCTTCCTGCAGCTCGTGCAACAGTCGATCAATGGAAGGGCCAAACAAGTCGGGCACCCAACATGTCCGATAAGCTCCTACGCGCCACTGTCACTCTTCAACTGCTAACCTTCTGTTTCAGTCACTGCTCATGCTTTGACCTCCCTGGAGAAGAAGAGAAGGACCGGTCCACCCCCCAGGGTCCCGCCTTGATTCCCTTAGTACGTTGCGTACATTTCAGTTTTATAGTTGCCGGTAGCGTGAGACTGGACTTGGGACAGGCATCACCGGCCCAGCTACTGTCTGCAGTTGAACTGTGTGAAAGCAGCCGCCACGTGGATACCACTCCCCTGATCTTTCCGTCCCCCATGCTGTTTTCCACCTCCCAAGATCGCAATCTCTGTAAAGCTTTATAGAAAGACCCCAACAAATGAGGTGAGGATACTGACAAAACTCATTTTACACACATTCCCACATGCTCCCGAGTCTCTTGGCATGCCTATCTTTTTTTCCCTGAGTTACCAATGTAACTCTGAGAGTTGAGGCCCTGGCTGCCATTTCAAAAATTTAAGAAAAAGAAAAAGAAAAAGAAAACTCTCAGAGGATTTTTTCCTTGCTTAAGAAATTCTTAAGGGCCTCCGTCCCCTTAAAATTTGAAAAAAAATGGAAAAAGTATCAAATGAGAAGGTCAAATATGCCAAGCTCCACACTTGCGCTTGGAGCAGTGTTTTGAACAACATTCATCGACTCCGTTCAACATATTAGATACACAGTCAGCATTTGAACCCAGGATTACCTGCCCAGCATCAGCCTCCTTATGGGCGATTGAAATATATTTTGTATTATAGTGGTGCTCACATGCGGATATTGTTGGTAGAGTTTGTTCTCGGAGCAAAAAAAGTATTTCATGGGTTCCCATAATTTGTCCCATAACATGCTACATATTACTAAGCTGATGCCTCGCTTGTACTTATTAGTTTCAGTTAGTGCTAAACAAGCTGCTCCTCTTTGAGAAAAACTACTTTACTTCATTGAAAATTCATCCATTTATTGGCCCTGCCCCACAGGGTAAGGACTACTCATCAAGTTGGCCAAAGTGCCCTTAACCTTATATCATGGGTTGTTCCCATGAGACGTAGGGCCGTACCACACTAGCGGCACATCAATAGCACTGACTGGACGTTGCAGGCTAGGGATTGTTGGATGATATAGGTCCATGTCACCAAGAGGCAATGAATCGGCTACCACACTATAAGAGAAGCCCAGCGGAAAAAAAAAAAAAAATCGGTAGGAGAGGTAGGAGAGACCATCGCACGGTGGGGTTGGAGAGATCAGCTTTGCGACGGCGGGAGAATCGACAAAATATCTTCTTAAAATTGTGGAAATGCGGGAGAATCGACAAAATATCTTCCTAAAATTGTGGAATTTCCAGGGGACACTGCCTGGAAATCCGTATTTCACGGTAACGGTAACGTGACATGTAGGCGCCATGTGAGGTGGCAGCCGCTAGTGTGGTAGGCACACTGCCCTCCCTTAAACCAGTAGGAGGGTCCAAAATTGAGGGGAAGAAATGAGTGCAGCTTGCCCTCTTGCCGCTAGTGTGGTACGGCCCTTAATGGGAACATACAAGTTTATAGTTCCCAGTTGGGCACATGCCTAGTGTGGTATGGCCCTTAATGGGTTTCTAGTTCCCCATTGGGCACATGTTACACTCATTTTTTCATTTTTTTGTTTGCCTTGAGCGTGACTACATTATGCATGCTTATACCAGGAGTGGTCCCAGCTGGGCACATGCTCCTTATGTTTTTAATGTGTTCTATTCCTGGCTGATTGTCTATGTATATTCATCTATTCATATGTTATGTCCCAAGTGATGAGAGGTTCCTCATGTTCTTTATGTGTTCTACTCAAGCCCACAATGCAAATTGTTTTTCCCCTCATTGCCAAAAAGGCAGGTGATAAGTTATGAATGAGGACATAATATAATATGAAGATATATATGTAGTATGCTATAATAAATAGTACATATATTATAATATTTTTATTTTTATTTTTATTTTTATTTTTTGTATTTTTTTCTTTTAATATAGAGACCACTGTTGTATTGCTATGTAGGTGAAAGACTGATATGTGCATAATAATAATGATATTTATTTGAATACCAAATTAGTCAACAACAAGGCTTAAGTGTATGTCACGTTGGCCTTGTTAGGCATAACATCATTCCATAAAACGTCATATCAGTAAAACAATGGCAGGGCCTCCGTGTATCTCAAGCCTTCCTTGCCTTCTTGCCTTCTTAACCCCTAAGCGGGTTGGAGTGTTTTTGGGGGTCCCCCTAAAAAATGGGACCCATTGACCCCTCCCAGGCCATATCTGCCAGGAGGAGTTCATCCACGGAAATGAACCTTACTAAGTGGCAGTTACCTACTAGATGCAGGTACTGTGCAAATTTGGGAAGAATTGACTTTCTGTTTGGGAGATTATAATTTATCAGGGGTGTTTTTTCAACTTCAAAGAAATTTTTTAGGGAAAATTTTGTTTGACCAAGCAAATTTGGAAAAGGAAGGAAGATTCACATAGCTCCTGGAATTTTTTACAAAATCAAGTTTCCTCTGGTGCTACCTGCAGGGCCCACAGGGCAAGAAGAATGCCCAAAAGTTTTTCAAAAAAACCAAAAACTGCTCTGTAGATGGGCTTTATGTGACTTTTCCAATCACTTCCATTTGAGGGCTGTCCACGTCGGCAGGTCAACTGCAGTGGGGGCAAAGTTTTGGGTTTTTGGGGGCGCAGTAAAGTGGAGCATGTGGCATTAATTCCAGCTATCACTTTTCATTCAGACACTTTTTATCCGATTTCATCCACGAAAGTTATTCTGTGGATGAAAACGGCTGCGACCTGATTCAGGTCGCGCCGGCCTTTAGGGGCAGGACTAGATGTTTAGCACATATACTCGTGATGATGTTTCGAATTAGTCGAAAGAGGTGAAGCGGGAATATCTCATCCATATAAATGAATGAAATTTCTGGATGAATAACTTTATGCATGCGAGAGTAAGCCAGGGCTTGCATTTACTCCATGCATTTTATTTTCACAAGTTGTTCAATAACAGAGATGTTACCTGGGGAGAGAAGGCACATCATGAAAGTAGTTTTGAGCAAAGGAGAGGAGGTGACACCTGGGGAAGGCACAACATGGGCTTAGCCATTTCTTACACTGATACAGTCTCCTCTATAGAGTAAAGAGAAGCCAATAAAGGGAGGGTATCAGTGAGTGCTTGCCTTTCAACATATGCAAAACATATCATTTAAAGGCAATTGGAGAAGAGACGAGCAGTGAGTAGGAGGGTCCGCAGTCTGGTTGCAGAAAGCAGGGAAGACACGGAGCAGGGAGGAAGCTGGAGGGTACCTGGTCTTACTATCCCGCAAACGGAAGTCAAAGTGCGGAAGAGACAAGCAGGGAGCTGGAGTGGCCCTGGTCTTATCCGGCAAAGGAAGTCAAAATGGGGAACAGACAAGCAGGGAGCTGGAGGGTCCCTGATCTAAGGACTTGTCGGGCAAGAGAACTGAAAGTGGGGAAGACACAAGCTGGGAATTGGAGGATCCGTCTGATCGTGCAAGTGGGCCCGCAACCAGCTGAGGTAATTCTGTAGTAAGATTTTTTGTATTGGGGAGGGTGCCAAGGAAACAGGGCCAGCCCACTGAGCTATCATCGGCACTCTTGGAAATTGGAAGAATATATGTATAAAATGATACCCTAGGGGCCATGATGAACTTGGCTCATATGGACGCTAAGACCTTTAAAAATGGGCTGTCTTTGTCCTGTTGGTGGACCCGTTGTGATGGGGCAGATTCTCTGGAGCTTAGGTTTATCCTTAATAATTGATGATTGTCACACATCCACAGATCTAAGGTTTGGAAGTAGATGCTCTTTCTTTTCTCGGGAAGACGGTGTGTATTATTGGTGTAGATGTGTTAAAGTGAATGAAATGGATGAGTAAGCATATTTTTTCCAGGAATCCTCCACATGTGATTCCTATCTCTCCAGTAAAACATTCTCTCCTCTGAATTACACCCCTTGACAGCTAAACTTAGAGGCAGTAGCATCTAGAGCACGACAAAAAAATTAGCATAACAGCTTGAAGGCTACAGCTGAAGAAAGTAGTAAGGGAGAAGATGACCAAAGTGGTCAAGATAACTAGTACCCAAATGGGGCACCATTGTATTACCTAGTAATTGAAACCGAAGCATTTAAGTGTAATTAGGGCTCCAATCACTCTTAAAGTTTTATTTTATTTTATCTTAAAAATGAAAACACATAATTATATGATATTATATTATATTATTATATTAATAATTTTTAGGTGATGGAAGCCTGAATTTTTATAGCAGCGGGACAAAAGGCCCCAGGAGTGCACAGAGGAAAAAATAACCTCGAAATTGGGTGCCATAGAAGGCAATGCTTCGGAACCAAAGTCTTGAGAAAAGCAGAGTACTAGCAAGAGATCGGGAACACAAGCAGGAAGTGAAAAGAGATTCAGTTTCTGCAAGGCACAGAGACCCAGTAGCTACCACGTTTCCTCTTGTATGGTTCATAAGAAAGTTGAGTTGTAGAGAATAATTTAAAAGCAGAATGGAATGACAAGGTACATCCAAATTTTTCCAAGGGCCAAAGAAAGACAAGACACTGCTCCACACTCTGAAAGCCAGGTGACAGACAGTCAAACAATGTTCAATTGTTTCTTGAGCCTGTAGATGACAACAGCTGCTGTTCCAGTGGCATCATAGAAGTGATCCCGAACTAGCAGAATTATGATGACAAGTTTCCACAAGAAACCACGATGCGATGCACGATCTTTTCTCCAAACGTCCCCCCAAATCTTTGTCCAGGAAGATGGACAATCAGCAAGGTGGATCCATTTCCTAGACCATTTAGCGTTCATAATGATTGCTGGCTTGAGCATAGGCTTCAGCATAGAACAACCCATTTTGACCGAGTATGGGAAGAAAGGGCTGTGTTTCTTATCTCTCCAAATCCATTCCCCGGGATCAAACTGAAGGAGTGAGATTGGAGCTATAAGGAACCATTGAAGGAAAAGGTTCAAGTTACATAATTATAGCGAGAGGATTAACAACTAACCTCGCCATAAGACACCAGCACATTGCTCATTGGACCTGGAAGGAGGAGAAGATTATCATACCATTATTAAGACAAAACCGTAATATATGACAATTATCGAACACAGTGAGAGGAAAGAAGTTCCCGAGAGAAAGTGAAAGCAAAAATAAAACAAGAAAAATTGTAATAAAATGAAGATATTGTACTTAAGTCAATTCTGTATCGACTCCCACCTACTACTACTTAACGTTGAAAATGGCAATAGATCATAGGGAGCCGGAAGGCAAGATGAACCAATGTCAGCTACTTTCCCCTTGACACAAGATAAACTTTTGGCGTTCTTCTCTCTATGAGCTTTCTCACTCGCACATACAATATGTTTTGACTGAACTCGCAGTTGGAAGGTCTTTTGAAGCTTCATTTTGATTTTCGTGATCTCCGTGCTCTCCTAACAGCCGTTACTCACAGAAGTCACCGAAAGTCGTTCCACCTTTTCATCAAGTGTAGCAGTTTATCCCGGGATGTTGAAGATAGTTGTGGCTTGATTTCAATCAAGAGGATGATTTGCATCAACATGGTCCTCTATTGAAGGTTGAAAGTCAAGCATTGAACAACTTTTTTATTTCTGTAAGTGTATGTTTTGTTGTGGCTTGAGCAAATTGGAACTGTTACTCCAAATTGATGAGGAGCGGAATCCTCCGGTCTGGGCCGTTATTATGGTGCAACAAAGGGGGACCAACAAAGGGGGACCGGAGGGTGTGAGGGCCATGTGAAAGAGTTGTCATAGGTGCACTTGGCTCATGTGAGTAACAGTGTTTTGAGTTCCAATTGTTTTATCTTCAGACCACCACAATTCCCACATGGAGTAATATCATTGTCTTGAGGTTGGCCCTCAATCAAGGGCCTGCCCCCTGCCCTCGACAATATTTCAAAACTTGTTCAGGATTTTGTGCTAGCCGAACTCTGTTGTCCAATTCCTTATTTATGTTTCTAAAATTCTCGAGCTCTTGTTGCATTTCGTATTGACGCTTATCCAACGAGTTGAATGCAATCGTGGGAGCCTTGCCGGTAGGGAGCCGGGGATGGCCATACCCGCAACGTTCCGGAGGGGGCGCGTGCTGTCAAATCCCCCCCCCCCCACTCCCCTCTCACCTGTATTCTAGGACAAAGGATTAAAAAATCAAAGGCTTGGCAAGAGGCGGGTGGTAGTGTGGTGGCTAAGTGATAAGCAGTACAGTGATAAGGTTCAAATAGTCGCACTCAAATGTATTGCACATGCGACTAATCATTGTACTTTTTCATCTCCAGAATAATTCTAAGTCCAAGATCCTCGCTCCGTCCCCTCTTCCTAGTGTCCTCCTAGTGTCCGCTGTCCGCTGCTCTGTACCCTCCTTGTTCCCAGGCCCGCTCCCCTATCCCTGTCCTCGCTCCTCTGTTCCCGGTCCCCGCTCCCCTCCTCGCCATATGGAACGCAGCTCGCTCCCCTGTTCCCGGTCCCCGCTCCCCTCCTCGTCCTATGGAATGCGCTTGCTCCCGTGTTCCTAGTCCCCACTCCCCTCCTTCTAGTCCTCGCTCCCCTGTCCCAATGAGGAGGAGGGATCGAGGAGAAGGAACATGGGAGCAAAATTGGAGAATATTTGGAAACATGGTCCTAAAGGTGGGGAGCATGAGGAGGGTGTGGAGAGCTCCCCACCTTCCCAATGGGGATGAGATTTTGACTGGTAGTCTGCTGGAGCCTCTCGAGGCTCCGGCCAGTGGGCCCACCTGGCCACCACCTCACACTTGGGTGAGCGTAGTCCTCGCCTTTCGTATTTGAGGTTTTTCACTGCAGTGGACCAATTGCTGGGGATGTCTTTCTCGTCTTCAACTATGAGCTCAATTTCCAGCCATAGCTTATCACTGGCTGCCGGGTTGATCCCTGAGCTAACAAAGAGCTTCAATCTTCTCACCTCTGCCTTCAACTGCCATGTTTTGTAGATTGTGACGGGACCTAACACCAATTCTGGTAGCTGCAGCACAGCCCATGTTTTAGTCAGACCCAAAAGTCCCTTTCTTGGTGATTGATAGCTGAGGGAAGCTATAGTTGATAGAACTAGGAGGACCGAAGTTGAAGGAGACGAAATGTGAGTTGCTCATTGACAATCCACAGTGGTCTCAAAGCTGTGTCAAGAAGAAGTGGTGGGTGGGCAGCTGGTTGATGAGATGAGAAGTAGCAATGTTCCCCTTTAGAGATCAGATATAGGGAGTACCAGCCGCCCTCTTTTTGCCTCAGCCTGTGGTGGCAATCCCTGACCCCTCCACTTCCTCTTCTTCATCTGCTGCTGCTCCTGCTATTTCTATTTCCCAGCCTTCAATGCTACAATTCCTCGCACTTGAACGAGTGCTTTAGTCCGTCTCTACCATAGTCCATACAATTGTGGAGCTAGTGCTTTTTGAAGGATTGGGTCTTGTTAAGGTTGAGGAGTCACCGGGTCTTTCGTCGGAGTGCCCAGACAGCGACTGCATGCTTCCTTTTCAGCAACAAAAAGACCCATTAGTACCAGCAGGCCCAGCTCGCCCCACATCACAAAGACCTTCCCATGCAGGTCATGAATTTGTGGAAGGACTCACCTCAGATTGGAGGTGAATACCAAACATCTTTCATCCACAGCCATTTTCTAGTGTCATGCTCTTACAAACACAATGGCTGCTTACTGTGTAGGACAGACAGTAGCAATCCCCTTGTCCTCCAGTAAACCGGATCTCGTTGCATAAGGCACTGGTATCGTGAACAGAAAGCGTAGTCAAGTAGCGGTGAATTCTTAGTTCATGCAGCTGATCTGATTTCCGAGCATCGATCCACGATTTGGTCATGCCAGTAAGCCCCTACAACATTGGCTTCATATCTCGCAGGGGAAACAATTATGGATGCCACACAGGCCATCCAGAGTGGGCACTCAGTCCATCGCAAGTTTTGGTCCAATACCTGATCAAAGGGTTGCACATGAGCAGCTTGCATGCTCGTCAATCTCCAAAGCCATGCAGCAGAGATGCCCGTCAGCTCCTACCAGCTCCTGGTTCTGCTGGAAGAGAAGTGAGGGGTGGTTTTTCGCTTATCCACAAGCACCCTCAAAGCAGGGCAGGTTGACGGTGGCCCTTTCATCAAAGGCGAAAGACGTGAAGTGAAGAAACAATGACAAGCTGTGCGAACCGCTCGGCTTGCGACTGTTTCTTCACCTCACATCTTTCCTCTTTTAACTGGATGTTCCACAAGCGCTCGAGAGGGAAAAGGCAATATGTTGATGTCTCGGACTGGGAGCAAATGCAGGAGGAGAGTTGAAGAGCTCCAAAATGCCTCGACTTGCCTAGGAGCCTTCTTTCTTCACATGCACACAAGGAGAACCTAGCTGCCTTAATACATTTGTAAAACATACACGTCCCAATTTTCCTGGGCAGCAGCTAGAGAAATCCCACTCAAACCGGTACCTTCGATGTTAGTCCTTGTGTAAAAAATTACTGGTCCTTTCATCTGACACACGTACCTATAACTGATATCACCAGTAATCCCCACAAGAACAAACACCATCTTGGAAGTGATGAAAGCGGTTGGCATCCCGGACAACAACTGCTCGTCCAACAATCTTCGAAATGAACTTGGTGGCTGTGTGGCAGTCACCGCACACACGGAGGTTCTTGATGATGCGGATTTGTGTCCCAGGGGACGTGTTTATGAGCCCAAAAGCAATGGCCAGCTTTTCACTGTGGTGGCAAAGAGACAGCTCCCTTTGTTCCTCCTCCAAATCATGCAGTACAAAACGTGTGTCAGGCACGTACCCTGCATCCTTCATCTTCACAAACAATCTCCCCAGCTCAGCATGGATTTCCTCAATCTGTGGATGCAATTTGTCTTCTACAAGGAACGTGTGCACACGATTGTCCACCTCAATGCAGCTGAATCCTGCCTCCTTCCTGATACCTCTTTCCTCCATAATTTCTCTCACCTTTGCTTTATCCTCCCACCTGCCAGCTGCCGCATAGATGTTTGATAAGAGAACATAAGCTGCAGGGTGCTGTGGATCCAGCTTGAGAATGCATTTTGCAGCACGCTCGGCTAGCTCTACATTGCCATGATTTCTGCAAGCACCAAGCAATGCCCGCCACAGCAAAGCATCTGCTTGAATTGTCATTTTTTCAATGAAGTCCTCTGCCTCATCTAATCGTCCAGCACGCCCAAGAAGATCCACCATGCAGCCAAAATGCTCCACTGTAGCTTTGAGGCTACGATCTTGACACATGCAATAAAAGTAGTGACAGCCTTCATCCACTAGGCCTGCATGGCTACATGCAGACAGAAGTGATATGTAAGTGCTACCGTTAGGCTTCAGGCCCTCCTGTCGCATTTGGTCAAAATGATGCAGGGCCTCCCTAGCACACCCATGCTGGGCACATCCTGCGATTAAGGCATTCCATGAAACCACATCTCGCTTAGCCATATGCTCAAACACTTCATGTGCATTCTTCATGCTCCCACATTTGGCATACATGTCTACAAGAGCAGTCTCCAAAACAATCTCTGATGGAATAAAAGCTTTGATGATATCAGCATGAACCTCTTTGCCCCTTTCAAGCATTCCTAGACTGGCACACGCATTGAGAATGCAAGTGAATGTAAACCTATCTGACACCACAGCTTCCTGTTGCATTTGCTCATAGATCTTCAAAGCTTCTCTACCACACCCATGCTGAGCATATCCTGCCATCATGGCATTCCATGAGACCACATCTCGTTTGGGCATTTTGTCAAACACATCACGCGCATCCTTCATGCTCCCGCATTTGGCATACATATCAACAAGGGTATTCCCCAAATTAGTATAAGGTGCAATTCCAGCTTTAATTAGGAGAGCATGGACCTCTTTGCCCTTATCCAGATCTCCTAGGCTGGCACACGCATTGAGAACGCAGATGTATGTCACCCTGTCGGGAGTCGTCCCTTTTCGTTGCATTAGCTCAAAGATCTTCAAAGCCTCTATACCACACTTGTGCTGAGCATACCCAGAAATCAGGGAGTTCCACGAGACGACATCTCGTTTATACATATTTTCAAACACTAGGCGCGCATGCTTCATGCTCCCACATTTGGAATACATGTCAACAAGGGCAGTGTCTAAGTATACATCTGACCCACTGATTCCAGCTTTGATAATATCGGCATGGACCTCTTTGCCCTTTTCCAGGGCTCCCAGGCTGGCACAAGCCTGCAGAATGCAGATGAATGTGACCCTGTCAGGCATCACTCCTTCTTGTTGCATTTGTTCATAGATCTCCAAAGCCTTTCGGCCACACCCATGCTTAACATACCCTGTAAGCACTGCATTCCATGTGATCACATTCCGTTTCACCATACTGTCGAACACCTGACACGCATCCTTCATGCTCCCGCATTTGGCATACATGTCAACAAGGCTATTCTCCAAATTTATGTATGACGCATGTCCAGCTTTGATGATTTTAGCATGGACCTCTTTGCCCTTTTCCAGGAGAGCTAGGCTGGCACAAGCACTGAGAACGCAGATGAAAGTGACCCTGTCGGGCCCGACCCCTGCCCGTTCCATTTGTTCAAATATCTTCAAAACCTCCTCAGCACGACCCTGCTTGGCATATCCTGCCATCATCATAGTGCATGTAAGCGAATCTTTTTCAGGCATTGTATCAAATACTTGGCGTGCATGCACCACACTTCCACACTTCGCATACATGTTGACAAGGGTGTTCAGCAGAAAACCATTTGGCTTGAATCCACTTTGGAGAATGTGGGCATGCACCTGCTTTCCCTGTGCCAGATCTTTCCTGCGGATGCACCCTCGCAAGAGGCAGACATAGATACTGTAGTCTGCCTGAATGCTTGTTTCATTCAATATGTCAAGTACTTGTTTCAGCCGGCCAGCCTTGCATAGTGCCATCACCTCCTCACTAGTGCTGGAACTGCTAACCATGCTGCCCGTCTCATGTCCACCAAATATTTGATTCGACGCTGCCATCCTACATGCAATCATCTGCATCTGCTTTGAGAACGAGTAGTACCAATTTGTGTTCAAAACCTTCGATCATCATACAAACAACAACAGGTTGAAGCATCATCAACAACAATGCCCATTGTGTTCTCAGCTTGGAGCTCCATGATGTACATCGACACCGTGAACGCTCAAGAAAACGGCGTTTTCCAATCCTTGTCTTCTCGTTTCTGCGTTTTTTAAGCCTTTGTTAAGCCTGCTTACACCTAAAAACCCGTTTTCCGTTCGCGGTGACTAGTGGGCTTCACGTCTTTGAGCCCACGGCTCGAGGCGAGTAGACGTGAAGCCCCACCACAAAAGCCCTTACCTCCCCTGGATACAAGGATGATAGACTCACCAAAGCTGATTGAAATTGCCCATGTCAAGCTTGCCGCGCACACAACAGACTTTTCCTCTCTAAGCCACCATCTCTTTCCACAGCTGCAGATTCTCCTTACGCTTTGGCTCTGGCACCTAGATTCAATGGGGTCAAAGCAGGTCTGCAAGTATGCTTTCCACAAACTCGTCCTTCTCCTTTGAAGGATTGGTGTCATTGAATCGAGCGGTGTGGCGTCCCTTGTATGTACTTCTGGGCAACACCCTGGTTCAAGAGTGCAGGTCTGGGATGGCCAATGTGCAAGTATCCAGGGAAATCGTGTGCACACTGTGCCCATTTCTGCATCAGACAGGTCAACCTCCAAGGAGACTGTGCAGTGAAATGACTGAAACCTGAAACACAGTGAGTCCTGTTTATTTCAGCAGATCCCCAGTTTCTATGCTGTTAAGAAAGGCACGTATGTGGGATTATTTAGCAGTTCTGTGTTCTTGCCTGAGAAATCCTTGCCTAAATGATCATAATTAAATGAAGAAGAAACACAAGTGATTCTAGACTGTAGCCAACTTACCCATTCGACAAGACCCCATTCAGACGATGAATGTTGAGAGGCTCACGCCCCCAAATGATTTCCAGAAGTACGATCCCAAAGCTAAAGACGTCACCCTTTTCAGTTAGAAGCTGCGTAGAGTAGTACCAGCCATAGAAGACAGGAGAGAGGGGTTGTGAGTCAAAAAGGTTTTATTTTTCATGAACACAGGAAGAAAGGGGGTGAGGGAGGGGAGGGAGCACCAGGTCTGACAATAAGGTGCTCCTCTGCACTGCACTTGGTGTGTGTCAGCCATGCCAGGGGTCACCACTGTTTGGCTTCCCAAAGTTGTGATCAAGGTCTTCATTTTCCAGGGGTTCATCTGGCTTGTTTTGCCCTTCCCTTGCCACAGAGTGACAGATAGAAAGAACAAGAAAGCCATTCCCTCCATGGGAGGCACAAAGGGCCTAGGGGACATAAGCTAGAAAAAGTATCGGCTTTCTGGTCTGCTTGACTACAAACTTATCTTTACCTCAGCAGTCACACATGCACTGCTTTATGACAAAATCTGGCAGTCATCCTAAGTGTGTTGTTCTTTCTTGGGACATTTTTGTTTTTTAAATTAAGGGAAATACCCGGGAGCGATCGCTCACAAATGTGGTGTGAGGAGAAAACAAACCAACAGTCAGTAGCTCAGATGGTTAAGTGCACTAAGTGCCACCCAGATGATTCTGGGGTCAAATCTTGCTACTGACGGGTGTGGTATGGTTCCTGGGCATTGTCCCACTCATTCGCCTCCATGGCGCATATATGAAAGAGGTTATTTTCTCCTCTCACTACTAAGGGGCCTGATTTGTGAGCTGTCGCTCCCAGGTGTTTCCCTTTAAAAAAAAGAAAAAAACAACCTCTTTCATAGTAACCTCGCCGAGCGCAAGGCTCTAGGGACACCGCCCAAGGGAAGGGGAGAAGAATATGCCACACCCAACAAGGTAGCAGGATTTGAGCCCATAATCACCTGGGTGGCACTCAGTGCTCTATCCAACTGAGCTACCGGCTGGTGGTGACATTTTCATTTCAGAAATTTGACAAGCTCCAAGTCCAACGTTTTTTTTATTGGCGATTTTTCGCCATTTGGCCACCTGAAAATCCCCTTGGCGAATGAAACAAAGGGAAAAAGACGTCCAAATAAGGCAGTTTTCCCCAAAAACTAGGGGTCTCAAAAGGTCCTCGCCCGTGGACCCCAGGGGTAGCACAGATGTCGACACGGTGGCCCCATGCAGGATGATATGACTGGCCAGATGAGGAGTGGGCTTTAGGGTTGTGGGGCCTCCTCCATTTCCCATGGAGATGCTAGCCCCTGTCTTGCCAGAACTATACACCTCATTTGTACCAATTAGGCCCCAGCCGCACTAGTTGCTAGCTAACCACAAGTAGCCGTGGCTACAAGGCTGCCGCACATACTGGCTAACTTTAGCCCGGGCTAAGCAATGTTAACGTCGAGGATGCCCACAAAATCGTCCCGCTGCCTGTCTACCTGCCCGGTCGCTGCGCTCCACACTCAGAAGCGCGTACAGACGCCGGGCTAAGCGATGTTAACGTTGATGATGCCCGCAAAATCGTCCCGCTGCCTGTCTACCTGCCCGCTCGTTGCGCTCCACGCTCAGAAGCGCGTACAGACGCCATAGCTGCGAGCTCGATCGTTGTGACTGACTTGTGATGATCTCCGAAACAGATGTCTTTGGATAGTCCAAGCTCTCTCCAATCCAGGAGCCACTCGCACACATTTACCTCCAATCACTCCACCTTGCTTTTTGGGTTCAACTCTGCATTTTGGGTTTTGTTGCTTGGATCATTGGGGTAAAGCTACCCTATCAAAGGTGGATTTCTTGTGCAATTCCTTCTTGCTAACCTGATTTTGCAAATGATTATCGCAGTTTGTGATTATCGAAGCTCTTTTATCTGACCTCAATTTTACTGCAGACCTGAGTAGCAAAGAGTGAGGCTGCTAAGACCATATATCTGCCAGTATAAGAATTGTCATAAGGAAGTAGAGCCATTTCTTATCTAATTCTCAGATATGCATGCACGTCTTCCCATAGAGTTAAAAGCTCATGCAAGCTGCTAGTGGAAGTTGAGTGCTGCTCCAAATATGATATCAAACTTGTAGATTATTGAAATCAGGAGTTTCCTGTTGTTGGTGGCTTCGAAACATATAGCCACTACCTTGGGTAGTGCAGTCAATTTTTCAATTATTCCAAATAAAACTGTGGATTGGGAGCAAGTAACTCCATAGAGCAGACACTGCAGCTGCCACCCATTGCCTTTGAACACTGTACTATAGAAAATTATCGACAATGATAGACTTGCACGAGTCAGGAATGTCACAAGGAACTTGCAATATCTGATTCGGATCAAGGAAACTACATAAAAGTTGAACTCACACTTCTTGCATAGAATGAAAGATGAAAGTCTAACACAAGATCAAAGACTATATACCTAGCTTCCATACCTTAGCATGAGTAAAGGCAGAAACAAAAAATGAGTACTGTTCAACGATCGTGCTTGGCTATGAGTAATAGTAACACATACTGGTGTGCCCAGTAAGTGGCGAGTCCGGTAAGCGGCGGAGCTTGGAAGTGGATCCTGGCTTTTCTAGATCATGAGTATACTCTACGAGTAGAGTACCAAATACTCTGCAGTTGTACTTTCTATATTTCTACACTCCCACTCAGTGAGCATTCTCTTGCAGATAATGCGATCTGGCCGATTTGACTAGATATCTGACCCTCCCACTATGTCGCGGCCCTTTGCCTTGAGGGCAGGGGGTCGGGACGCAGAGGGGCTGCCCCTGTGGTGGGGGCGGTGGCAGCAATAGGTACGGGGGGCTGAAGCAACCTCGAGTACCCAGGCACTCGAGGAGGCAGAGGCACTCACTAGGTGGAGCCCCGCACACCGGGTTGCGGTGGGGGTGGCTCCACAAGGGGTGGTGGTAGCTTAGTGGGACTTAGTGGGGGTGACATAGGACTCACCATGGGGGCGGAGACCTTGTGGTGGGAGTCGTGGGGAGTCTTGGGACTCATCACGGTCCAAGGGGACCGTGGTGGGTGGGCCAAGACTCACCGCGACTCATCACCGAAAATCGAGGGTTTTCGTGGTGGTTCGCCATAAAATGGTGGTGTTGTTTGTGAAACCCCCGCGGACAGTCACAGAAGTATATATATAGGGAGTAGTAACCCCGAGAACGGTGCAAGCCCGTTGGTGTCCAAAAACTAGTGAGTAAACGTGCGAGCCGGAAAGCGACCAAGATGTGGGGAGCTATTCCGGACTGCCATCGACCAAAGGGAATTTCCACTAGGCCCAAATTGGGAGAGGGTCTAGTGGAGGAGTAAAGGGGGACCGTAATGCCCCGGTGAGCAGCCGAAGCTCCGAGTTGGCCCGGCGGCCAGTTTGGGAGTTAGGCGCGCGCATCAAGCGAGTAACTATGACTTGAAGGGGAGCTTACCGAAGTGAGGTACGCGACACACTACTTCCGTTGACCCTCCCACTGCTTCCGTTGCAGGTAAGAGAATCATGCCAAGGAGTATGCGAAGCTTTTCGAACCGATCAGCCGGTAGTGCTTTCGTGAACAGGTCAGCTAGCTGTTGTATTGTCAAAATGTAGAGGATGTTAATGGTGCCGAGAATCTGGTGCTCACGAATAAAGTGGTATTGGACGTCAATACGCTTAGTTCGACGATGAAACTCAGGATTGTGGACGAGTCGAATAGAGCTTTGATTATCGGAGTACAGCTTCGTAGGCTGAGCTTGAGGAAACCCCAGGTCAGTAAGGAGCCGGCGGAGCCAAACCACTTCCTTAGTGACAGTGCTTGCAGCGATGTACTCCGCCTCCGTTGTAGAGCTGGCAACACAGGTCTGTTTCCGGCTACACCATATGACAGGTGCTTGATTGAGAAGAATTGTGCAGCCCGTCCTAGACTTTCTGTTAGTAATATCCCCAGCGTAGTCGGCATCGGCATAGGCCTCAATGAGGTTCGTTCCGCTGTTGCCATCGTAACACAAAGCAAGATGAATAGTGCCAGAGAGATACTTGAAGATTCTCTTGACTGCAAAACAATGGGACCTCTGAGGCCGAGAAGAGAATTGAGATTCCTTGGACAAACCAGCTATTACAGAAGATTTGTCAGACGGTATGCACAGATAGCAGCACCATTGACAAAACTTCTCAAGAAAGATGCAGTGTTTGCATGGACACCTGAATGTCAACAGGCTTTTGAGGAACTTACATTGTCGGTAACAACTACACCTGTGCTGATTAATCCTCACTGACAAGAAATATTTCATGTTCACTGTGATGCTTCTGGAGAAGCACTAGGAGCAGTGTTAGCCCAAAATGTTACAGGAATGATAAATTCACCTATGTACTATGCTAGCCGATTAATGAACAATGCCGAAAAAAATTATAGCACAACGGAAAGAGAAGCATTGGCAATGATCTATGCAATGAAGAAATTCAGGCATTACCTGTTGGGCAAGAAGTTTATTTTCTATGTGGATCACCAGGCTCTGATATACCTGGTAAACAAACCTCTGATAAGTGGAAGGATAGCAAGATAGTTGATAATCTTGCACGAGTTTGAGTTTGAGGTTGTTTACAAGCCTGGGAGGCTGCATCTTGTGGCAGATCACTTGTCACGGTTATCAACAGGAGAACCAGCCACGGGAGTAGATGATCAATTACCAGATGCAAGTCTATTTGCAGTGGAGGTGCAGGGAAGTGCAGATGACTGGTTAGATTGGCAGTGGCCAATCAGATACTACCTTGCTCATGGTCAGTGCCCACCAAGTTATGGAAATGAGCAGAGAAAGAGAATTGCTATCAAGGCTCTACCTTACACTATGGTAGGGAGCAGAATGTATAAGCTAGGACCAGATGGAGTGCTGAAGCGATGCTTATACCACCATGAAGTTAATAAAGTTTTGGAGGAAGTTCATAAAGGAGTGGCAGGAGGTCATTTTGGAGAAGAGACTACCAGCAGGAAAATACTACATGCAGGTTACTGGTGGCCTACTTTGTTCAAAGATGTACACAAGTATTGTCAGAGTTGTGATGAATGTCAGAGGCTAGGACCTTTGCAGAGATCTGGGAAGATGGCTTTGCATCCTACAATGCCTACGGAACCATTTCAGAAATGGGGACTAGACTTTGTTGGACCAATTAACCCACCAGCCAAGAGTACACAGAACAGGTACATAATTACAGCCACTGATTATACTACGAAGTGGGTGGAAGCTAAAGCTTTGAGGGACAACACAGCCAAGTCCATAGCAAGGTTCATGTATGAGAACATACTTACACGATTTGGCTGTCCCTTGGAATTTATCAGTGATCAGGGAAGTCACTTCATTAATGAGACCATTGAATTATTGACTAAAGAGTTCATGATTGTGCATAGGAAGAGTACAACATATTACCCACAGGGTAATGGGCAGGCAGAGGCTACCAACAAAATACTATGTATTATCTTGGCTAAGATAGTCAATGCAAACAGAACGGATTGGGATACAAAGCTGCTGACAGCTTTGTGGTCATATAGGACTTCATATAAAGTCACCACTAAGTATACACCATTCCAATTAGTTTATGGTATGGAAGCTTTACTTCCAGTGGAATTCCTGTTACCTACCATGAGAACAGAATGGGGAAAGAGAATGGAATTGCAAGATTCCATTAAGGTCAGGAAACATGAATTATACCATGTGGAAGAAGTACGTGCTGATGCAGCTGATAATATGATCAGAATTCAGATGAAGAGGAAGGAACAGTTTGATGAAGGCAAGTTAAAGACTTTTAAGACGGGAGATTTGGTTCTATGGCTGCAGAAGAAGGGAAAGATTAAAGCTTCTAAGCTTAAATCACCATGGAAAGGACCTTATGTCATACAAAAGATGTATGATAACAACACCGCCATGTTACAAACCATTAACAAAGAAATGCTGGGAAGAGTCAATGCCAATAAGTTGAAAGGGTACAGTGGTATCCATGACAAACCATTGCAGCATGATTTGCATGTTGAAACGCAAAAGCAGTCATGGGTTGCGCCAGTGTTACCAACGGAGTATGGAGCACTTGTCGCTAGGCCGAGCATATATGACCAGGGCGGACAGAACAAGCGCGACACAGCCTATCTCAGCCCATCAAGGCGCAACACAGCCTATCACAGCCCATCAAGGCGCGACACAGCCTATCACAGCCCATCAAGGCGCAACACAGCCTATCACAGCCCATCACGACGTGACACAGCCTATCACAACCCATCAAGGCGCGACACAGTATATCACAACCTACCACAGCGTGTCACAGCCTATCACAGCTTACCACAGTGTATCACAGCCTATCATGGCGTACCACAGTATGACACAGCCTGTCACAGCTTAACATAGCCTACTAGGGTTACACAATCCATAGAATCAGTGACAGGTGGACGCATGATAACTTCACGGAAATGGCCGGCGGAAGAAAGGACGGAAGCCAGTTTAGAAAGGGACACGTGGAAGTCAAGATGCAACACACAGCTGAGAAGGAAGTGCAAGAACAGATGTCATCAAGAAAGAGGACAAGATTGGCCGTCAAAATACCTAATTAGCACGTCAATTCGGATGAATGGCGGGCCCATTAATGAATACGGAAAAGGGCCAACAGAACAAACGGCAAGTACAGAAAAGCAAAATTCTTGTCACATGTGTTATCTTAGTGGACAGTCCAGCAGGGAAAGTCCACTAAAGAAAATTAAATCTAAAATCCAGTCACAGCGGTTACAGCCAATCGAAAGCCAGAAAAGGGATCAAGAAATTGGAGGGAATTTAAGCGCAAGAGTCGGCGTCGTTCTAAGTAACGGGCGTCTCGACGGGACAAACCATCAATGCTATAGCTTTGAAGCTATGGAGGAACTAACAGACTATACGCTCGCAATATTACTTACGCAGTGGCATAGGGACGAAAGAACAGAGCGGATCTTTTCTCTTGATCGATGCTTGCAAGCCCCGCAGGCTTACAAGAAATTACCCATAGCTTTTTGTGGCAACCATACGTTTATGCTTTGTGCCCTGCATGCATTTCTTCAATTGTTACAGCCAAAACATTTCTGTCAGTCTAGAATGAAGAGAGTGAGAGGAATGGAAGAAATCAGGGTGAAGAGCACCACAATCCTGCAGAAACAAACGATTGCTACTTCCACAGGCGGTAAAGTTACTGAAGGAACTGCGATTGGAAGGATTGCAAAGCAAAGATTGGACATTGCACCATAGACAGTACATGTTACAATTCTCGCAGAACTTTGAGCCAAGGACAGGAGTAACAATGGTGAAGGGAGTTGAATTAGTAATTACTCCCCTATACCTACAGCAATTGTTTCGATTGTCAGCAGGTCGGGTGCATGTGGAGGAGCACAGGGCAAGACTGCAAATAGGGGACTTATTCCAAGAAGGGAGTTTCTTTAAAACTCAGGGTTATGCTTGTACCAAGGCCGTGTACCCAGGGCTAAGGGAGGTAGGCCAGGTATTGAACGTTCTGTTTGCCATGAAACAGAACCAACAGTATTTGAGCAGATCCTTCACAG
The DNA here is from genome assembly GCA_030704615.1 of Takakia lepidozioides. Taxonomy (NCBI): domain Eukaryota; kingdom Viridiplantae; phylum Streptophyta; class Takakiopsida; order Takakiales; family Takakiaceae; genus Takakia; species Takakia lepidozioides. The sequence goes on from CM060731.1 coordinate 79,592,951, forward strand.
AAGAAATACTCAAAGCCCTGAGAGGAGAAGAGGTAGAATGGGCGGACATAATGTACAACGCACTGGTAGAGGAGATGAAAAATTTACATGGTACTACCGCAAAGTCTCCTATCATAGTGTCTGGCCCAATCATTGCTCAAATAATTCTTGATTTTGGCATACTTGATGCTCGAGAAAGAAAGGAGATGGGAGTGTTTGAGCCAGAAACCACTGCAATGGAAGAGCAAGGCTCTTCACACAGTGAGGGTGGACTGGCAGGGCAACCCGAGACTAAGAGACAGAGGCGGGGGAAAAACTGTAGTGGCGGATCCACTGGCTTCACGGAATCCGCATAATAATGTTTCACAAGCTCTTGTGCAGGAAGGGGCACAACAGCACAGATAACTGCTATTACTGGAAGCAGGACCTTCAGAGAGGGAAGAGGAGTTACTCATAATCACAATCACAGCCATCAACAGCCAGATGATCGGCTTGTCGCAGAGTTACCACACAAGTTGTCCATGCAGTTTCACCAGAAATAATTGATTTGGAAAAAGAATGGTTTAGATATTCCCACTACAAACAGGTGGTGGCAGAAATTGAGAAGGGGGACCTTCTCTATGAATATTCTGGTATGGTAAAGGACCAGTGATTCTGGAGGTGCAACAGTTTGTCCAGGGGAAAACCCTGCGGTGCATTAATACACACACACCTGTGACGGAGGTACCACAGGTAGAATGTCAAGACACTGCAGCACCGGTGCGGATGAAGTGGTTTCAGGAAGAAAATTTGGTGGGGCAATGCCTGAGTGTTCGTAAGGCATCACCTGTTGAGGATCAGGGAGAACAGCAACAAGCTCACCAGATGACCCTGCAACAGGCCATGCTTTATGAGTTCCATAAGCAGGACACTTAATTTATATTGGGTACTTATGTCAAATCCCATGTTCCCACTAATCAATTGGCAAGCTTTGAGGGAGGAACTCCGGAAGGAGGTTTGAGGCTCGACTTGCCACTGAGTGTGCAAACAAGGTCGATGAAGAGGTCACTCTCAAGATGCAGCAAGACGTGGAGAGTACAGAAGCGGCTTTGCAATTGGCCAAGGGACAATTTGATTTAGGCAGGCCTCGCGCAAGCCCAGTTGCACGAAGGCACATAAGCAACAGCTATCCAAATGCAGGTGAAGCATTAAAGCAAGTTGCAACAAATGAATGCACTACATACGGAGTTGCAGACAGTGCATGACAGGATGACCATCCAATGTGCTACACTCACAACTATGCTTGACCAATCTACAATAGAAATAAACGTCAAACGGAAAGATGTACGAAGGCAGAGGCAGAGAATGTGTAGTCAAGTGAAACTCATTGTCGATATGAAGAATACAATTTGTCGCAATGAGGATACTTTCCATACTTCAAGCAATACAAGCAGGTTGAAGCTGACCAAGAGAGGCACACCTGGAGTTTCCCAACGGTCATGGCCAAAGAATGAAATCTCTGTCACTAACAAGGCTTGGAAGGAAGCCAATAATCTGCTTGCTGCCTATGCGAATTTGCGTTGAACCTCAGGCGAAGCGCATGGAGGCCTTACAACAGCAGTTAGATATGTACAAACTCAAGAGGAGCAGACTCTCAGTGGTACCACAAGCAACTTGGTGATTAACACCTTATGCAGCCTGGTTAGCACAGGGCCAGTGGAGGGCAAAGCACCAACGAAAGCTCACCCAAAACGAGATGAATGAGCTCAGACTGCAAGTGCAGAACATTGCCACAATACTATAGACAATGTCTATAGTAGAATAGTGGAGTTATAGGAGGATGTAGACGGCCGCCTGCAGACTCAAGTGGAGGACCTCACTTCAAATATCGACAATAGAGTCTGTGTACCCTGAGGAAACAGCTAATGGCTTCTATTTAAAAAGCGATAATTTTGCTTTTCAGTCTTCTTCACATGAGGTGCAGGAGATGCAAATGGTACAAGAGCCAGTGCCACCAACACCACAACAATTCACTGTGCCAGTAGCTGACCCTGTTGTTACGCTAACAACAGCACACCACCCCACCACAACCACCACAACATGAACAACAGACCAAGCCCTAGTATGGAGGGGAATGCTGCTTTTAACCCCCTAAACTCCAGCTGCAAGGGAGTAAGTAGGTCTATGATTATTCCTTCAACCAAATTCCCCTTGTGTTGGATTTGGCTTGGAAAGAAATTTAGTCCTCCACAGTCCATTGGCACATTATTATCAAATCATGCGCATTTGGCTGTCAGTGGCAACTAGAACTAAGGTTCTTCCAACAACGACCCATTGAGGATCATCACTTTGCGCAGTACTGGCATGAGGCAGTACCATGTGAAGGAATTAATTGCCTTCCAAGTTGTACCTGGATTCATTTATCCAAGACCAAGGGGTAGCAAGTATTGTCATGGGCTGTGGGTTATACTACGCTACTTGTTTTCCTGGTACGTTATCACCTTGAAGTAGCACAAATGCATCACACGTTTCTGAGTTATTCCAGTGGGGATCCTTGGTCTTAACCTTCATCCACCATCATATGTACCTATATGAGGCACAAGTTATGATGCAAAGGATCTCAAATTCGATCATGGTTTCGTGCGGCCGTAACAATTTGTCAACACAGAAATTCGGGCCTGACGATATTTTCTATAGGGACAAGTGCATGGAAATACTTACACAATTCACAAGTCATTGGTACCCCACTCACCTGGACAGACAAGGAGCCAGGGTCTTCACCAATTTTGCCATTCAGCGTTTACAGCAAGTTTCAAAATTTAAACTTCCAGACATGGTCGGACAACATTGTATGCCCCAGAGGCTTCCACAAAAAGTTCGGCAGTTTAAAACACTTGAGAGGCGATGAGGATCTGATACAACTGTTCTCTTCTTTCATCCGACCTTTTGACATGGGAGAAGACTATGCATTCAGATGGCATAGAAGAAGCGACGGGGGGTCTCCTATGCTGAAAGATTACCTGCGCTCATATCC